>CM022755.1:1809998-1964998 GCA_012411365.1 Ameiurus melas | reverse complement strand
ATTGGAAATCAGCCGAGCAGATCATCAGAGGATGAAACGCGGCGTCGGTGTCATCGCTGACATTTTCTCCGTTCAGCCGCGCCGCTGCGTATCGTTACTGCCAGTGATTAACTACGTCGTTACGGCTCGGTTAACGAGCTTAACGATGGGGGTTTCTTTTTTTTTAATTAAACCAGGAATCCTGCTTTATTTGGCCTTTTATTCAAAGCTCGGCTGTATGGAGAGTCAATCATTAACGACAACACAGCTACACTCCGACACACATTTACACACCCACACAGACACGAACGGCTAATTATTATCCCTCTCCGGCTATCACTGTCAAACACGAGGACGGCCGTCGCGCCTTTCCGTAATGAAGTGTTAATTGGGCCGAGATCGAGCCGGAGTCAACAGAAACACGCGAAAGTGAACAGCGGAGTGAGGAGTGAGGAGCGTAGAGCAGCGTGACACAACGAAAACGCTTTCGCAAGACACGTCGATCAAGATAAGTGTTAAAGCAGAGCGTAATGTGAGACGTGAGAATGGAAATGTGTGTGTGTGTGTGTGTGTGTGTGTGTGTACCATTTTTCCCATAAGCTGCAAAGATCCCTCTGGATTTTGGCCGCCTGCTCTCCAGCTCCATTTCGATCTCATCCTGATAGCCAGAGATTTCACCTGCACACATAAACACACACACACACACACACACGCACGCACGCCAAGCTGAGCGAGCTCCTTATTCAAAAAAAACAAACACGTACGCTGTTTACAAATGCATTACTTTACCCTGAACGTCGTCGATCTTCTTAGCCAGTTCCTCCTCGATCTGCAGGAACACACAGACACACCTCTGTCTCAACCCCACGAGCAGAACGGCTCTCGAACACACCGTGTATTCATTCACAACGTGCCTTAAAGTAACAGTTCAGCCGTGAATCACACGATTTCCCCCTTTAACCCCAAACCCGACCAATCAGCTGTCTGACGTTTACTCTTCAGCTCTGCACGGTGGTTTTTTTAAAAAGCACACCAGCATCAAACTCACGTAGGGGGCGGGGTTTGTAGTCGTGGGTTAGACGTTCCAGTTTTGTTTCGTTTTTAAATACAAAATGAAACGTTTCTGATCGTGTGACGATTTAGAACATGTAGTTCGCGCATTGCTAACCAGCTAGCTGTAAGCTTGCCTTATTGGTTAGCTACATCAGACGCGTATATTTGTCCTCCAACGTCCCTTTAATATACAGCAAGAAGGAAATAACGACTGCCTGCAGATCCATCCGAGCTCTCTCGGATTCGTCTCTTTTAAGCGCCTGTGCGTGACGTCACCTGTGTATTAAGTTAGATTATAAACCCAGATCTGGGAGTGACCTTCTGCAGCCGGAGCTTCCTCTGTCCGTCTTTAAAAGAGGGCGGGTCGCACTCTTGGTCCAGATCCACCCTCATGAACTCGTCAATGGTCAGCTCGCTGGTGGGCGTGTCCTCAAACTCATTCAGCCTGTCAATCATGGCACAAACAGGCGTGTCAGGAAAGAGGTGGTGCGCGGACACGCCGTCTCCGATGTCGGTAGTTTAAACTGTACGCGACGCGTCGTGACCTTACGACTAGCGTGCCTTTAAATCTAGCAACTTTATCTCGCTCGCTCGGGTATCGAGAACATCCTAAGCGTGTAATCGGTACTCCATGTTAAAGGTTAGAAAGGGTTAATGATGGCGTCACATGACGAAGAGTAGCAATTAGCGGATCGAGTTTCAGAGATTTAACATCGATACGGAGACGCACGTGCCATAACTTATACGAGCAGGTGTGTGTGTGTGTGCGCATGCGTGTTTAATGAGCTGACCTCTTCCTCAGCGTGGCCTCACACACTTTAACGACACCGATCACGTCTTTGATGGTGCGACGGAACTCGTGCATACGGGCGGCGACCAGCAGAGCTGCAAACCATAAAAAAAAACACACACGTTAGACATGCAGCACAAACATGACTGCTTTTTCTACAGAGAACACAAACGACTGCGGTAACCAACGCTCATCGGACAACTCTCTCTACAAACGTTAGATTAGTACGGAGCCCCGAGGGGACGTGGTGATGTGTGTGTGGGGAAATTGCATATATTTCAATGCTTTTGCGTTAGCTCGCAAATTGGATATTTTGCGCCCTCTCGTAAAACCGGTCGTGTATATATTTTTTTTTGGCGAGAGAACACGGCAGGTTTTATTCGAGACTTCTACATGGTGCGTGCTCTCGTTTCTGCACAGTGAACCGCTGCCAGCGAGAAATGAAACAGGAAGTACCGTTCGTACGAACAGGACGACAGGAAGAACGATGAACAAAAAAAAAACAAAAAAAAACAAAACGCAAAGCTTCTTGCGAAAAAGCTTCGACGCGAAAGCATCGAAATATAAATTTTCCTCCCATCTCGTATTTTCCCATCATCCCATGCCCCTCAGGGGCTCCGCAGATTAGACTGTTTACTGGAAGGGGTTAAAACAAGGTGACTCACCCATGTACGTGGGGAAACAAATAACTGTCGTAGACGCATTTAAAAGGGGAGGTCACGAGCAAAGAAAGCCCATCTCTCACACACACACACACACACACACACACACACTTCTAAAGAGGCCGAGACAAAAATCCTCAGCATTCTTTACACAATGTTTGATGCAAAAACGCAGACTTTCCCGTCTTAACGAGACCAAAAAATTGCGCTATAAAATTTTCCGTTAAGTCTCCACTATGCAGAGCAGGACAGAAACCTCAACGTCTCCGTCTCTCTCTCTCTCTCGTCCAGTCTTTGGTCTCTCACCATGAAGTGCACTCCCCTAAACGGGCTCTTCCCATCCCTGAGCATCTCCTGAAACATTAATGTCGCGTGAATTATTCAGGCAGAAAACCAGGACAGAGAGTGATGACAGGGGAGAGAGAGATCAAAAAAAAAAAAAAAAAAAAAAAAAAAACGAAAAACTGACAGGAAAGGAGGGGGAGGAACTTATTCTCATTAGAGCTCGGAGAGGTACGACGCGAGAGATGAGGAGAAAAAAAATTCAAAAAATCACGAGAGCGTTGCGGCGGAGACTCCCAACCTGCATCCTCGAACTGCTTAAACAAGCGCTCGGGATTAACGCTGTTCAAACACCACGGATGAAACCATTCGGGTGTACGCATTTCTATATAATCAAATAAAATGTGTGCGCTATTACATTTTTTTTTTTTAAAGGAAAGAAAACCGCTCTACACAAAGAGGACGTACAGTCGTATTTTTAGATAAAATCATCTCCCTTTCTCATTACTGCTACATTAAACACTGACAAACCGACCGGAAGCTATTTCTTCCCCTCCGACGAGTTCAGGACATAATTAAACGATGCTGTGTGGGAATCATTCCTGGAAAGTCCGATAAAATTAGCAGCTCTATGCACGAGAGCTTAAAAAAAAAAAAAAAAAAAAAAAGGTACCTAAATCAAGTGGCTGTGAGGTAGAACGGCTCTACATCAACTAACAATAGTAGAGATCAATATTTTACAATAAGACAATCTGCACTGCCTAAACGAAATAAAAACTACGGCGATGGATATGTTTAACCAGCAGTCTGTCCGAGTCGTATCAATTAACCAATCACGGCTGTTTCCAGCCTCCTGGCTTGCTCTGATTGGCTGCTAGTTTGTACAGACGGCTGTACATTAGGAAAGCAGCAGCGACTGAATATTATTTATAGTGAACTACTCAAGCATGGGACGCAGCTCGAAGATGAAGCAGGCGTGGCCTCTGTGTCAGTCAGTCGCGGTGAAATAGGCGTGGCCTCCGTGTCGGTCACACGCAGTGAAAGTTTGTATAACGATATAATGTGTGTATCACTTACACATCAGGGTGATGATCACGTATCAGGCTGTAGTTAGCACTACATGTTTGTATCAGCACTCTTCCCCACCTGACGCCTCCGTAAAAAGGTCGAGGGGTTTCCGTGGTTACCTGCTCCGCAGAGTCCCGAAGGCCTTCGTCCCGTGTGCATCCAGTCCCTCTTCATCCTCTGTACGAGTCTCATCGCCGTCATGGACACCTCGTGGCTCTTCTCGCCAAACTCCAACATGTGTGAGAAGCGGGGGATGTACAGACACGGATCTGCAAACACACACACACACACACACACACACACAGGTGTTGGATTTAGTCTTAGTGTTCATCAGTCAATGTAAAAGACGTGTGGCTTGTAGCATTCCGCTCCTGGAACCGAACACTGCTAGAAATTGTGAATGATATTAAAAAGGTCCGAGACACAGAAAAGGGCAAACGTCCTTTAGATCGATCTAAAGAAACACGGACAAATTCCAAATAGCATAACATTATATTTATCTAAATGTGAAGGGGATGATTATCCAGGAAATACAGCCTCTACATCGTATTGCATTGTGTCCGGTCAAAACGGCTCTTAATCTGATTAAATTGTTGGCACCTTGAAACATATCTTTCATGCACAATCCCCACATCATTTGACATCGTCTGTCACATGACCGTACTCATGCGGTACTCCGTGGAGTCAAACGTAATGAGCAGGGGTGCAAAGTCTTGGACAGAGGAACAGAAGGAAAAATAAGGAAAAGGGTACGGGATGCATTTGTTTCCAACGCAAGTTGAACCCCCCCCCCCAAATAAAACCAAATCCAGGTCTGACCCATATTGTGGCCTATATACAGTAGGTGGAAAGGAAACAGCAGAACTGACCTATTTTACAACTATTTACCGATGGCATTAAATGCGGAAACGTAATGACTATCGCTATGTGAACGATGATTGACTCAGCGTTAATGGGATCCTTTAATCATTATGCCTGCACCTTTAGTGGATCTCAAGGCGTGTGTACACAAATTAGAACATCCAGTGAAGATGAAATGATAATACAAATACAATATATATATTTTTTAAATTAAATATGTATACACAAGAGTCAATTATTAAAAAAACAAAAGGGTAATACTAAACAATGCAATGTACAAGTACTACATTAGGTGAGCTTCAAATGATCCAAATTTGTTTCCAGTATAATTCAACAAGAATAAAACAAATAACAATAGCAACAATAATAAACAAACACACACGAGAACATGCATAAAAACACACAGACAGAAAATATTTCTTTTCATTTAGAGTGCATGTTGTGCACTATGATCTTAAAACAATTATATATATAAAATGATTCTTATTGTTTAGAATGTAGTTTACATTGACACTCAGCAGAGCGACGGAGACGGACGCGCATGCGCACTGCGCAGTACACAATGTCAAGCGCACGGCAAACAACCGCATCAGCGGCATCTCATTTGATTGGTGGAATCAAAAGTGGGCGGGGCTATCCGAACACTAAAATCAGTCCCATCACCGGAGCTCCGCATTCGGGAAAGCCGTTAAACCGTTTCCCAGTTCGAACGAAACGCCTTTAACTTTTGAATGTACAAGACTTCCTACGGAGGTTATTAATTAAGGGAATTCATTACTTTTGTCCCCGAGGACGATGCGATGAGAAGTAAGGCGTTTGGGAGCGGGACGGTGCGGCTGGAGGCGGCGGAGGGCGAGTGGGGCAGACAGCGGAGCTTTCCGGTCCTAACCGAGGACTCATGCGGACATCACGGCCGGATCATGAAGGGGCTCGCGTTCTTCCTCCTGCTGCCGGCGGCGCTCAAGAAGTCCAGGAAAGCCGCTAAGAGCTCCGGCAGAGCGTCGACCTGCTTGACCGCCGCCGGCACCGCGTCCCTGAGGAAGATGAAACCCGCCGCGGAGGTGCAGGAGGTCACCGGGAAGAGCCGGAGCTCCGAGCAGGAGAGCCGCAGCACGGCACCGCAGAGTGACAGCACCGCACCGAGCAGCGCGGAGAACTGCGCCGGGGAGACACGCGCACAGCGGGGGGACACGCACACCAACCTCCGCGACAGGTACGGAGAAATCACCACTTACACTTATTCTTCATTTCCTCGCTGTTGTTGTTGTTGTTGTTGTTGTTGTTGTTGTTAGGCAGTGCTGAATTTCATAACCACTCTCACTTAATAATGATGAATATTCGAATAAAAGCGAGTCTTTATCATAAAATACTACACCAGGTATTAATCTCGTAGTAAATGTTACTTCATATTTGTACGTGTTTGCACCTATAACTTTTATATTATATTCGTAATCATGAATCAAACATTATTCATTCCAATTAGTACTAAATGTATAAATATTCAGTGATCATCTAACAATTATTAGTAATGATCAAGATACTAATACCAGTATTCATATTCATGCTATTACATAAAGTACGTCTAGTAAAATTATTTAATTGCCGATATTTATATTTGTTTATTATCTCCAGTACCGTTAGCTATTGTTGGTTTTAAATATTCGTTCGAAACGATCTTTAACGTTAGTTTTTAAATAGTAACAGCAGTTATTTATAGAATCACTGATGACCTTGCAGTGTTGATTCTTCGATCGGACTTAATAATAATAATAATAAAATATTCTCCCCCCCCCCATTCAGAAACGCGGTGATGTTCAATAACGAACACATGGCAGATGTGCACTTCATCGTCGGTCCGCCGGGAGCGACACAGAAAGTTCCAGCACACAAGGTTAGTTTCAAGAGCTTTAAAGAGAACCGACCGACCTTTAATGGAACTTTCAGGATTGTCGGACGGTGGTCCCGTCTGGAGGATGATCCGAGTTGAAACGGGTCACGTGTGTGAGAAAAGGAAGACCGCCGCGTTAGACCTAGATAGCTGATGATGACGACACTCGCGGACGTCACACCGGTGCTTCCACTCCGACACGACTTTTTATTTACGGGTATGTAGCGACGCGACGCGACACGACGCCGGAGCTAGACTGAACCGTAAAGCAGGGAACACTCGAGACGCGAGACGTTGTCGACGTTTTGTCTTTTTCACGAGCAGAAAACATGGATGCCTTTAAATTCGGTCAGGTAGGACAGAAAGGGACGACAGTAAAGCGGATCGAAGTGAGCGTCAGAGCGAGTCAGTGCTGGCGGGTTCAGGTCTCTAGTATGCATCTTTGCAGTGTCACCTCCTCTGTGTGGTCTTGTTGGGTGTGGACCAAAACAACCAGGCCACGCTTCGATTGCAACGAAAACAAGATTCGGTCCTGATTTGACTCGATTGCAGGAAGTCTCCGGCTCCACGCTTTCACCACGTGCACCTCAGCAGATGTGTTTTCTTCACTAGGAAACCAAATCAGGCCCAGGAGAAAACCACGAGCGTCACGTCTTCTAAAATCCGAAAGCGTGCATCGTTTCCTCAGTAGGCCTGAGTTTCATTCAATTTGTTCATTCATATTCTCTCTCTCTCTCTCTCTCTCTCTCTCTCGTTCAGTACGTCCTGGCTGTCGGGAGCTCCGTTTTCAGCGCCATGTTTTATGGAGACCTTGCCGAGGGAGACTCCGAGATCCAGATACCAGATGTGGAACCGGCTGCTTTTTTAATCCTGCTCAAGTAAGACTCCCTAATCGCCGCTGGTTTAAAAATAACAGCGTTACTCTGCTGTCCAGCCGTCAATTGAGGCTGGAGCACTAATGCCTCGGCGGATCTGCCCTCTTATTTCTCTGCTATTAGACGTGACTGATGTGCGATTCGCCTTGAAATGGGTAGGAAAGATGACTCGGAGCAGCAGGAATGAGGCTCAGGGCAAGATGATCACTTTTCTATCTGTCGGAAACACTGCAGTCACGGTCATTAAAAAGCCTGTCCTATAACGGGACGATGTTCAAAACTCTTGGTGCAGTAACCGTGCAGCCAGGGACTGTGGTTTTCATCAGAGGACTGTGAAACACTGCAGCATTTGAAAGTTTCTGGGCTGTTCGGTGATTTTATTATTATTTTCAACTCCGTCTTCTTCCTCCCCCTTGTCCTTCTAGGTACTTGTACACTGATGAGATCGAGCTCGAGGCAGAGACCGTCATGGGGACGCTCTACGCAGCCAAGAAGTACCTCGTGTCGGTGCTGGTTAGCGCTTGCGTGCGCTTCCTGGAGTCGAGGCTGGAGGCGGGGAACGCTTTTGCATTGCTTTCTCACAGCCGTGCGCTGGACGAGTCCGAGTTGGTGCAGAGCTGTTGGCGGGTCATTGACGCCCAGGCTGAGCTGGCGCTGAGATCCGACGGCTTCCTCCAACTCGACTGGGGCACGCTAGAGAGCGTCCTGCGACGCGACTCGCTAAACGCTAACGAATCCTCCGTGCTGCAGGCGGCACTGGCGTGGGCTGAGGCAGAGTGCCAGCGGCGTGGCACGAGTGCCACAGCTTCGAACAAGCGAGCCGTCCTAGGTGAAGCGCTTCACCTTTTACGCCTGCCTGCCATGACGCTAGCGGAGTTTGCCAACGGTGTGGCGCAATTTGAATTCCTGACTCCGCAGGAGACGCGCGATATCTTCCTCTGGTTCACCGCGGCTGAGAAACCGAGGCTGGACTTTCCCGTGTCGCCGAGGACGGGGCTCGAGCCGCAGCGGTGCAGGCGATTCCGGTCCTCGGCGTTCCGGAGCAATCAATGGCGATACCACGGACGATGCGACAGCATCAGGTTCGCGGCTGATCGCCGCGTTTTCGTGGCCGGACTCGGACTTTACGGATCCAGCGAACGGGAATGCGAGTACGCCGTCCAGATCGAGCTGAAGAGGCAAGACGACATGCTTGCACAGAGGTCGACGAAGTTCGTATCGGACGGTTCGAGTTTGGCGTTCATCGTGTCTTTTGAGCAGCCGGTGCAGGTGGAACCGGACGTTTTCTACACGGTCAGCGCCGTTTTGGACGGAACCGAGCTTAGCTACTTCGGACAAGACGGCATGACGGAGGTCCGCTGCGGAACAGTCACCTTCCAGTTCCAGAGCTCGTCAGACAGCACCAACGGGACAGGGGTGGAGGCGGGGCAGATTCCAGAACTCGTCTTCTACACGTGAGGACTTGGACCGGTCCATTACGGACCTGGATTTCAGGATTACATAACTAGGACGTTATGAAATAGGACACAGAGAGGTACGAGTCATTACATTCTCTGGACTGTCGACACTGGGACAGAAACGGGGGTGGGGGGGGGTTTCCTTCTCAAGTTTCCTTCTACACATGAGGATTTGGACCAGTCCATCTCAGAGGCTATCTTCGAGATGACCTGGATTAGAGAACGACTAATTCCATAACTAGGACACTAGGATGTCCGGGTGAGATACGGAACAACGATGGAGGGTGGGACAGATTCCCAAAGTAGTCTTCTACATGTGAGGATTTGGACTGGTCCATCTCAGAGTATTACTGGGGACTAAGAAGGTTTAATTCCAGAAAGACTTCCCACATTTTCAAAAAGGAATGCTCTTCGATCGTACTTCTTTCTTTAAATATGATTATTTTATTATCTAGACCTTAATTTAAGCTCATCTGACTTTTTTTCTTTTCCCTGGCGAACAGTGACTGCTTTAAAAAAGCGTGGCTCTTTCTAATGTATTTTATTTATTCATTATTTATTTTCTTAACGGCTTGACGCTGGCTGAGAGAATACGGGGGGTTGAAAATATCTGCGGAGTTGCAGGTTAGCGATTCGTTACTTAAAATAAAATGTTAAACCAGCCCGGGGGATCTAAATGGTCCGGCGAGTGTGCTTTTCTACTCTTTATACGAGGATATTAAAGACGGCCAGGTGTGAACACTGCATTCCACACACCTGACTTTTTTTGGTCCATGTGCTGCATCAGACCCGTGTGTGTGTGTGTGTGTGTGAAATTATCCACACATGTATGAAAGGTTTACCTATGGCTGGAGCGTTGATGCAGAGTTCTCTGGCCAACACCAGGAAGGTTCTTCCCAGAACATACACGTTGACCTGTAGAGGACAAGAATCCGGACGAGGCCAGAACGCATTAGCACAGTGAGGGGAACGAGGAAAACACGGCTTCCTTCTCCAGTCCTGATCTAGATTTTAAGTACTTCATATTGTTTTCTTTTCCTAAAGTACTCTAACCTCCTCACACCGCCAGCAGCCCCCACACACCTACACACACACACACACACACACACACACACTCCCCTCCATCTGCGCCTATTAAAGGGAACTCCTTCGAGGAGGAGTTAGAGGTCATGACCTTTGTAAACGTGGGAGGGTTTCCATACACACTCCTGACCCCACAGGGAAAACGCTTCCCCAGGCCAGAAAAGAAAGGAATTTATAGATCTGTGCGTGTGTGTGTGTGTGTGTGTGTGTGTAGAAACGTGTATACCAGGACAGCTCCCTCCACACAAAACCTTTTAGAAATACGGGTCCCCACATTGGAGGATCCAGCATGTAGTCCCCGATATACACTTGCACAAGTACGTGTGTGTGTGTGTGGAAACATTCATTCACTTAATGTGACGGTCACAATGAATTTCGCTCCATTTCTAACTAAATATTATTTAAATGCAGCTTTTTATTTATTTAAAACACACCGTCTTCCTATATTTTAAGAATAAGGGTTGCCTATCGAAATATACTACAAATATGCTAAAAGAATCAATATTAATTTTACGTTACGAGTACTTTCCGACGAGATCGTTTACACGGTCGATATACGGTAGCGATAATTTTGTGCCGGAGTCGTTTTCCACAACACACTCGTTAATCGTCATGTCACCTGACGCAGGTTGAAATTCACCGGTTTTCAACACACGCTTATCAAAGTCCGATTTGTCCTCTGTCTGTATCTAAGAGAGTGTTCTCCTGGGCGTGTAGAAGATGGACGCCGGCTAAGAACCTTACAAATCCGGCGAAATATCAGGGACAAGAAAACGTCGCTGTAGGTGAATCAATACAAGTGAATCCGAAACGTTAGCGTTCATGATTAAACGATGATCATCTCTTGTTACCGCGACGCAAAGTCATTCAAATTAGAATGTAATTTAACACACACCCCCCCCGAGGGCAACATCAATATCCTGCACCATCACTCAGACTGAAATGCAGATGTATGGGACACCGTATTAATCCCTTTAATCGCAGCTCATCTGCACAATATGGACACAGCGCGCGCACACACACACACACACACACCATTTATCAAAGTCATTTTCACAGGAAATACAGGCTGATAAGGGGTATTAAACTCACCTGCAGAAGATCGCTAAGATCCAGCAGCATGTCTGATACAGCTCAGTTAAAGAATCGGGCCTCAAAAAACACTCACCCCGTCAAATCGTTCCTGATTTATGAGGATCAAATATTGCATCCCGTACCCGTTCGATGTTTAATTACGGTTTCGGAAAAAACACGTAAGCCATTTTAATTATCAATAATAATGAGATGTAGATTTAAAAAAATAAAATAACAGTAGATAGTCGTTACTACGTTGTTATTCTGATTGGTCAAGGAACTGTCTTTATTACCCATAATGCACTGCAAGGTGTTGAAATGGAGACGCGGGTAGCTGATATGGTTCATCAGCCGTGGTTTTCCAAGCAGCACTTGCCGAAACGGAAAGTCCCAAAATTCAGAAACCGATCAAATACTGTTTGGTCCGAGATGAAAACTTTGGTCTGACGATTAAAGTGTTTTACGGATAAATGATGACGCAGGGGGTATAAATCAGACGTTCAGGATTTTCTTGATTCAATTAACGAATGCAACAGCGAGCGTCGTACAACCCTGACTGCTGTAGCCGGACGCACGAATCAACATCAACCGTCAAATATCTCCCTTACGCAAACATTTGGCTGCATGAAATCATTCTGCGTCACAGAGAAAGCGCGAAGCACAGACACGATTTCGCGAAGGAATAACGACGCCGCTTTAATCTTCACGCGTAAACACGACTGGCCTGCACGGTTTCGCTGGAACGCGCGAAAGCCGCGATTAATCGCGTCACACTGAAACTCGGACGCGGATCGTTCGTCATAACGGCAGATTAAAGCGTGCGATAGATCAGTATCCCAGACGCCGATACTGTGTGACTGATTAACAAACTCATTAACCAAAACGTAACCTCGCCAACCTGGAGATCAACCGTCTCCTGGCAACCAAACACCCAGGGCAACCTTCGCCACGGAGACGGGCACACCTGTGCAACCAGGCGGTAATGGATTAATAACAAAGACCATTAAGGGATTAGTCACCGTGGTAACAGACAGATAATCCACACCTGAGAGAATGATGCTGAAACAACCGACTATTATGGGATATGTACAGTATTAAGTGTATATATAGATAGATACGGGTTACACCGTACACTATAACAAGATCTTTAAACACACACTCACACACGAGGCTCATCCAGGAGTGTGTAATAGTGTCTTAGTGTGTGAAATTCACATTCTGTTGGTTACGATCAATGTGCATTGATTGCAGTTTGGTGTGTGGGGTTCGATTCTTTATTCTCGCACTGCGGTTTGCACGACGCTAATCCCGTATCGATACGCGGTCACCGCGTGGCCACGTTCGCGTCGTAACTCCGCTTCAAAACAAAGGGAAAAGAAAGCGCCAAGACACAAAACATCTGCAGGCTGATCAGCTTCATTCGGGTCGTGTGTTTAATTTTCCGCTGAACTCCTCCTTTAACGATCAGGTCGTTTCACTTCAAAGGCAGAATGTATAATTCAGAAAGCCGTAAGCTGCTGAGCTTCTGCGACTCGCTGCCTCTAATTAGAACCAGAGGAGCTACTGAGCTATATTTAACACTCCCACTGGGAACCCCCAGCTACAAACAGTGCACACAAACACACGCCGCGCACACACACACACACACACGCCACACACACACGCACACAGGAGTTTTCAAATAAGCAATGTCTGAATGCGTTTAGCATTGTTTCGGTCTTTCTCCTATCTTCATTCTTTTCCCCTTTCTGTTTTCCTTCATTCTGTTTCTTTAAATTGTTTATCTATTTATTCATTCGTTTCTCAGTCCGAGTCATTTCACTGAATCGTTTCTTTCTCTTTCTTTCTTTCTTTCTTTCTATCTCTTAAATCAATCTAACCATCCAGTTATCTTTCCATATACTCACCACCTATATTTATGGTCTCACCCTGTCTCGCCTTCTGACCCCACCTCTTCCTCTCCTACCCCACCTCTTCCGACCCCACCTTTTCCTCTTCCTCTCCTGACCCCACCTTTTCCTCTTCCTCTCCTGACCCCACCTCTTCCTCTTCCTCTTCTGACCCCACCTCTTCCTCTCCTACCCCACCTCTTCCGACCCCACCTTTTCCTCTTCCTCTCCTGACCCCACCTCTTCCTCTTCCTCTCCTGACCCCACCTCTTCCTCTTCCTCTCCTGACCCCACCTCTTCCGACCCTACCATTTCCTCTTCCTCTCCTGACCCCGCGTGTCCTTCTGTTGCTCCTCCCCTGAAGGATACGGGGCGTGCCCTCAGTCCTACACACCAGGTAGAGGCAGGCGGCGATGACGTGGGCAGACTTCCTGCCTCGGGTCAGGTGTTTACACAGCGCCATCTTGTAGAAGTTGAAGGCCGTGTCCAGGCAGTGCTGGTTCATCTGCAGCTGGCGGCCCAGGTGATTTATATTCCTCTTTGCTAAACGACAACAAACAAGAAACAAACAAACCCTAAACAACAACAACAACAATTCTATTTTGTAAAAGTATTGTAACTCAGGAATAAAAAGTAAAAAAAAAAAGCCACCTCGTACCTTCTGTCTGCTGAAAAAGAAAAACAATGTCATACACACACACCGATGTCCTGTATAAATCTTATTAACATGCAAATAATGCTACTTATACAATGTGGCTTTTAATTTGGCACGTTTATTAAAGATGATAAAAATCCGTGTAAAAATCATCCGAATAAAAGTTCAACTCTGTGTTTAAAAACCGAGTCGACATAAATAAATACACCCGACCCATCTAAATCCATTAACACAATCAATTCCTCCACATAATCGGGAAAGAAAAAAAGATCAATAAACGCGGCTCACATCAAGCCGAGGGTGCCAATACTTTCATTTCAGTGAAATGAGACGTCGCCGTGACGGGTTGTGTGACATGACCACGGACTCATTAACATTCAGGATGTAGTCGAATAGTAGATGGATTATTTCTCCTCCATTCTATTATACTCAGTACCTCTCCTCGAGGCTTACGCTCCCTCACGCTCAGTAGCGCCCGCTCAGCGTGGCTCGAAGGTCCCGTTCCGGAACCTTCACACTGACCGTCCCTCAGTGGCGGAATGAACTTCCGACCGCACAATCCGTCACGATCTTCAAAATACAGCTAAAGACCCAACTCTCCCGTGAACACTTAACTAAAAGAACTCTGACTCTTACACCTCGACTCTGTGCACTTCGCTTTTCTAGAACTCCATTAAAAGACCGCGTACAGTAGCACGACGTGTATTGTTCTCCGCTTGATATATATATATATATATATCGCTTTGCTTGTATTTCCTCATTTGTAAGTCGCTTTGGATAAAAGTGTCCGCTAAATGGATAAATGTAAATGTAGCTGATTATTCGGTTTTCTTTCAGCGCGTTGCCTGAAACGAATGAACGCCGCCGTGACTTCTTACGCCGTGTTTAGTCTTTCAGAATGAACGATCGTTTCTGCCGCGAACCCTCCGCATGAATTATTCACGCCTGAACTCATCTGATCATTCGGTGCATGGAGAGTGTGTGTGTGAGTGTGTGTGAGTGTGAGTGTGTGTGCACACGCACAACTGATCCACGTGGAATAAAATGCAAGTACTTGTAGCAGTCAGGAACCACAACTAAGGAGAAACTCACACACACAATAAATCTCGACATCGACCCAGGATCTTAATCTCACAGGCGCACGGTCAGATCTCACATCTTTCATCTGATCTCACTCTTTGACAACACACACACACACACACACACACACACACACACACCTGACTCATACATCACTAAACTGCTGCATCTAGCTTTGGCACCAACTCTGGTTTTAACCTTTACACTTTCCTGGTCAGCATTAAACACACAGAGAGAGAGAGAGAGAGAGAGAGAGAGAGAGAGGGGGAGAGAGAGAGAGAGAGAGAGAGAGAGAGAGAGAGAGAGAGAGAGGAGGGAGAGAGAGAAGAGAGAGAGAGAGAGAGAGAGAGAGAGAGAGAGAGAGAGAGGAGAGAGGAGGAGAGAGAGAGAGAGGGGAGAGAGAGAGAGAGAGAGAGGGGAGAGGAGAGAGAGAGAGAGAGAGAGAGAGAGAGAGAGAGAGAGAGAGAGAGAGAGAGAGAGAGAGAGAGAGAGAGAGAGAGAGAGAGAGAGAGAGAGAGAGAGAGCGCAGCAAAGCATCACAGGACACACAGTCCTAATTTCAGATCCCTGCACTTCGGCTCCTCTCAGAGCCCCCGGGAGCGATGCTTTACCCACAAACCCCTTTCTGTGCAGTTTTGCAGAACCATAAATCAGGCTTTTAAACCGGTTACTGCGCCATAAAGCGGTCCAGAAACAGCTGAGTTCTTTGTATCCCTCTCAAAGGACAAATTAAATTCATTAAAAAATGAAACGTGGGTCGATCCTGCAACAAAATAGAGCAGGGAAAACAAACCAAAACACTGTAAATAAATCAAATAAATCAATACTTTTCCCACCTGAGCCTCTTAAATGTGACGTGTGTGTGTGTGTGTGTGTGTGTGTGTGTGTGTGACAGAGAGAGACATTTGACAAATTTCTAATAGAAATATTAAATAATTTTTATCTTATGGAGAAAGAGGGACACGAACCTTTAAACTGATATCTTTTCGTTATTTCTGTCAATGTCAACAAAGACTATTGGAACATGTTTGCTATTTGTGATGATGAGGGAACAGCCGTGAAACCCGACACTCAAAGGCTTGTGGGTGCGCAAACCTTCTGCACTCAACTGTCGATATATCGGACTGAAATGAAAAGCGGCCGTTTGCATATTGGTTTATTAAAATCGTCCTGAACTAAACGAGTACCGCAGAACCGAATATAACGACAAACACACGGAAATATTGTGCAGCAGGTTCACACTCACTCTCGCTCACACACACACACTCGTCCATACTCGTCCACACACGCCCACCCTCTCTGTGTCTCTCTACATCATTTTCTTCGCACAAAATATTAAATAAATGTGTTACTCACCGTTCTGTAACGTCTGCGCTCTGGACTCTTTTCCCATCCCCATCAAGTTTCCACCCAGAGATGGGACATTGCCCTGAGCTGTAGCACACAAAAAAAAACACACACATCAAGATTAAAGAATACACACACACACACTAAAACTAACACTTTTCTTTCACTGGTCCATAAGACCAGTGATGCGTTTTTCAATAAAATGGCGGCCTCTGCTGGCTGAAACACGGTACTACAGTTTTGTACAGAAAAGCACTTCCAGTTTGTTTCATTAAAAAATAAAGGGACAACAACAACAACAACAACAAAAGGAGATAAACCCTGTTCTCTCTAGTACATTTGAACTCGCCTGCAATAAATCCATAATCTATTTTAAAAGAATAGTAAATTAGAAAATAAAACATTTATAGTAAATTGGCACCAAGATCCTACCAGTTTAAGATGATTTCTTTTTTTAGTTTAAACAATACTTTTTAAGTGTTTCTTATTTATTAAGATATGTATGTTACATATCCATATTATTTGAAAATATATATACACACACACACAAACACACACACACAGTATCTCACAAAAGTGAGTACACCCCTAAGTGAAAATGTCCAAATTGGGCCCAAAGTGTCAATATTTTGTGTGGCCACCATTATTTTCCTGCACTACCTTAACCCTCTTGGACATGGAGTTCACCAGAGCTTCACAGGTTGCCCCTGGAGTCCTCTTCCACTCCACAATGAGTGAATCACGGAGCTGGTGGATGTTAGAGACCTTGTGCTCCTCTACCTTCCGTTTGAGGATGCCCCACAGGGGCTCAATAGGGTTAAGGTCTGGAGACATGCTTGGCCAGTCCATCACCTTCAACCTCAGCTTCTTTAGCAAGGCAGTGGTCAACTTGGAGGTGTGTTTGTGGTCGTTATCATGCTGGAATACCGCATACTGATCATGCTCTGCTTCAGTATGTCACAGTACATGTTGGCATTCATGGTTCCCTCAATGAATAGACGTATGAGTGCTGCCAGCATTGCTGCAGAGGTTGAAGGGGTGGGCGGTCAGCCTGTTAGTGCTCAGACCATACACTGCACACTGCATCAAATTGGTCTGCGTGGCTGTCGTGCCAGAAGGAAGCCTCTTCTAAAGATGATGCACAAGAAAGCCCACAAACAGTTTGCTGAAGACAAGCAGACTGAGGACATGGATTACTGGAGCCATGTCCTGTGGTCTGATGAGACCAAGATAAACTTATTTGGTTCAGATGGTGTCAAGCGTGTGTGGCGACAACCAGGTGAGGAGTACAAAGACAAGTGTGCCTTGCCTACAGTCAAGCATGGTGGTGGGAGTGTCATGGTCTGGGGCTGCATGAGTGCTGCCGGCACTGGGGAGCTACAGTTCATTGAGGGAACCATTATTTGAATATATAATTATTTATATATATATATATATATATATATATATATATATATATATATATATATATATATATATATATAAAACTTTGGACATGTTTTAGTCATTTAGTTATTGTTTAATTTAGTTATTGTATAATGTTCCTCTGCAAACGTTTACTGAACTGTATTATAAGACCGGCTCATGCATCCAAAATAACGTACAAAGATACGATAGTACCATGAATACCGCAACGTGTCATGAGACCGATTGCCGGCACGCGTGAACGTCACTCACAGTCAGAGGACACGAACTGGCCGACCGCTGACGAGGCTCCGGCGCTGCTCTCCACGAACATCACCTCCGAGACGATGATGTTGTCCTCGAGCACGGAGCCGCAGCCCATACACACGGCTTCGCCGCGAGCCTGGTCCACGTCCACTTCCGTCCCACCGCAGTTCTTACACCTCTGCATGGTGGCGGCGTGGCAGTTACGTCAGACGGAGAGAGAAACGGCGACGACACAGACTCTGTTTGAACAAAAGAAAAAGATTATTATGTTACAATAGATACTTCCGAGTCTAAAATAAACCCAATAAACTCTGTCCCAATGCACTGCTTTAGTAGCGGCTCTGGATCAGGTTGTAGAGAGCGGTGTCCACTAATCGTAGGGTTGGATGTTCGATTCCCGGCCCACATGACTCCACATACCGAAGTGTCCATGGGCAAGACACTGAACCCCGAGTTGCTCCCGAAGGCAAGTTAGCGCCTTGCACGGCAGTTCTGCTACCGTTGGTGTGTGAGTGTGAGAGAATATGTGAATGAGACACAGTGTAAAGCTCTTTGGATAAAAGCGCTATATAAGTGCAGACCATTTACCATCTAGCTGATTTGAGCTGCACAACATATTCAACTGTTATATTTACAAAGCCTCATTATGGAAAACAAATTATGCCCAGATTTGACCCGATGGTGGCGCTAGAGCGTTGACAGCACTTGACCTTAATTTGGTCGGAATGTTCCTTAGACCCGCCCCAACCTGTGTGCCAAATTTCCCAACTTTTTACCAGACGGTTCTACAGGTTGCCATACACAACCTAGCCAGAAGAGGAAATAAGAAAAGATAGAATGACAGTAGGGCACCATATGAACCTTTGGTGCTTGGCCCCCTAATAATAATAATAAGAAGAAGAACAAGAAGAAGAAGAAGAAGAAGAAGAAGAGGATGATTTTTCCGAGCACAAAGTCAGAATATGAGACATAATCCTACCCACCGTGCAGCAAATTCTGTCCTGACACAGAACCAGCCACAGAATCGGTGCAGCAAATCGAATCCACCTTCGCAGTGTTATCAGAATTAGACAGACAGACAGACAGACAGACAGACAGATAGACAGATAGACAGATACTTTATTGATCCCCAATTCAAGAATTACAAGCTGCCATGAGCCCTAGGGTATTAGTGTCGGAAACGATGCTGATGCTCGACAGGACGGTCAGGAAAATCAAGGACAAAAATCGGACCGTCCTAAATCCAACTCGTGACTACTATCACCTAACGTACTGTAATGTGATATTACAAGGTGCCTTCATACAACAGTTTCACACCGTCAACATCCACCTACCGGGGAGGGTAGGGGTTTGTAGGTGGATGTTGGAGGGGGGTAGGTGGATGAGTGGGGGGGTTTGATGTATGTTGGAGGGGGGTGGGGGTTTGTAGGTGGATGTTGGGGGGGTCTATTGGGGGGTGGATGTTGGAGGGAGAGAGGGGGGATGTTGGAGGGGGGTATGCATGCAAGAGTAATTCAGAGGAAAAAGGCTGTGAAAGACCTAGACAGGCCTCCAGTATGAATCATATTTGAATTATGAAGGAACATTGGGAGCATTCTGATAACTCGACCATGTCAGCTGTACAGGCCGTGTTATGACGTGGCAATATAATGCACTGGATTTGACTCATGATCCATGTTCTTTCTCAACAGCACCATCACGTCTGCCATGAGAGAGGAGAGTCTGGTGTATTTCCAGGCAAATAAAATAAAAGAAGAAGAAGAAGAAACAGTAAATACCTGAAGCAGCTGATGAGTCGGTTCCTTAAATGTCCTGCCCTGATTCAGCAGGCGCGCGCGTGGCTAACTCGACTTCCTCTCTAGAGAAAATAAACTGTCTGTTAGGCGGCGAAATAAAAAATCTATAGATCTCGATGGATCTCGTAAATCCTCAGCTCACTCCCTTCAACTGACAAACCGGATAATAATCATTTCCCCGCTGATTAGAAAGCCATCACGCGATCAGGTCAACAAACAGCACATGTTCAGCAGCAACGTGCCACATGGACCATACCACTGTCGCGTCCAACGAGGGGGGGGCCTGCGGGGGTTTCAAAGCTTTAAGTAGACCTTTTACGGTCGTTATGGCGTCTCGGTGTTAACTAAAGTGTTTACTACAACACAAAAGAATGCATGTTAATTAAGCTTTACGAGTATTCTCGTAACTCTGCTGAGATATACTGAACGTTCAAAGTCGTGCCGACTCCTTTCGAACGTGCAACAGTGGTACAGTGTCGATCGATTCCTTTCAATGATTCGATTCACATGGTTCGGTTCAGTTAAAGGATTCGAATCGTTTACTCACCGATTCATTGTTGGGGTTTTTTTTTCCATTTCTTATAACGTGCAGTTTAGCATTAAGATTTAGATGTTAAGATTCAAACATTTAATAAACGTTTAATAAATGTTTTGTGATTAGAACATGTCATTTCTTAAAAGATTAAACATGATATAATGTACAACAGTAAGTTTAAGGTGTGTTAAACCTAGATCAAATAACCTAGAAACATTTCTACACTGAATTTACGATGAGTGGACACTCGGAAGGCTCTGAGTCATGACGTCACTGCTAATTTAGGGGCGTGCAATTTGACTCAAGTATCATATCACGATACTTGAAGACAACACAAAGAATTTTATATTATTTATAATTATAATCAGAAAAATACTGGCTATACCTCTTTTTTTTCTCAGGAAAGGGTATTGTTACATAATTTATCACAATACTGATAATATATTGTCATGTTGCCCAGCCTTACCGCTAATATCTATTATAGTATAGTTTATGTAGACTGATATTGACCCGTGTAGTGTTAGAAAAAAGTCTATAAAAATGTTCAGCAATGCCAGAAATGTCATTTGGAACCAACAGTCTAGTTTTTCTTTCAGAGATTTCATCAATAGAAGAGTAGTTTAAGTTAAAGGTCGTTTACGGTAGCCGACAACAGAACAGTCCTCGAGGTCACGAGAGCCCTTGGTTGTAGTTTCGGTGGTGATATGTAATTACGCCCCATGAGTAGGGATGCCTTCCTGATATTAAGTGCAGATTAGAGCACTGTGCATATAAATACCCACTGCCTGTAATTATGGCTCAGTTAAATACTGACTTAAGACGGAAAGAATCAGGGCCAGACTGGGAGATGATTTCAGGCTGGGAGTCTCACATTCATCCATGTCATCCCATACAACCACGAAACCACTGACAAGCCTGTTTTGTCTTTCCTAAATACAATTTATGACACACAGCATCCCATAAAAACATAAACAAGTAACCTAGAGGTATATGAAGCAGTCCTGATTTATACCAGCGTACAGGAAAGGCAGGGCATGGGTGTTAAACGTACGGCCCGCTGGGACTCCCAGCCTGAACCCTAGAGGGTTCAATCCGGCCCACAGGACGAATTTTGAAAGTGAAAAAAAATATTCATAAAAGACACGAATTTGTCATTTTTAGTAAAATGTCTTCCTAAATTATCCGCTAGGAGGTAAAAGACGCGGCACATCTCTGGGACTGAACAGCAGACGGCAGCAATGCGACGTCTGCTGTTTGTTATCATGGAGTAGTTTACTCTATTTTCTACTCGTCCCCACACCCTCATTAGACAAAATGTCTGACAAAAAGCAGAAAAGTGGATACAGAGTGTAGAGTTTTCGATGAAAAATGGACCACTTCCTATTTATTCACAGAGATGAATGGGTAATAGTTTAAAAAAAAGTACAATTTAATGTTAGTCAACAGCTTCAGTACAAAAGAGTTTGGTTTGGTGGAATCCTATTGTTCATTCAATGCCATCAATTTGAAAGTGAAATATTATATTTTTCAGTTCCAAATACCTGTGAAGTTTTTTTTTTTTTTGCATTTGTACAAACACTGTGAGCAGTTGTAATGCACATATATGTGAATGATAATCAGAAGCAAACTGCACATGTTTGTCTTAAGAAATCTGAGGTTGTTCATGATATATTTTATAAAAGGATATTTCATTAAATATAAATGTCTTTGCATGAAAACAAAGGTAAAAACATGGACTTCTTGTTATTTATAGGTGATTATACTATGATTTTACTGGCCCGGCCCACTTGACATCTAATTAGGCTGTATGTGGCCCCTGAACTAAAATGAGTTTGACACCACTGCATTAGGGCAATGTGTTGGTTTTTTGTTTAGTTTTGTTTGTTTTAAAAATACTTAAAATACCTGAGATCGAACCATACTATATTTCATACAAATATATCAAAGTGTATTTAATGTATCTTATTTTATCCCTACCGGTCATCTCGGGTTGACCCTGAAGTGTTACAGCTTATTGTGAAAAATAGGAGAATTTTGAAAGGATCACTTGAGCACATCGGACACGGAATAAAATAAAATAATAACAAATCAGTAAATCCATCCATCCATATATCTTCTAGCGCTTACTCCTTTTCAGGGGCGCAGGGAACCTGGAGCCTATCCCAGGAAGCATGGGGCACAAGGCGGGGTACACCCTGGACAGGGTGCCAGTCCATCGCAGGGCGCAATCACACACACACACACACACACACACATATACACACACACACACACACACACACACACACACACACACCCGTTCATACACTACGGACACTTTAGACACGCCAATCAACCTACCATGCATGGGGGAGGAAAGCGGAGTACCCGGAGGAAACCCCCGCAGCACGGGGAGAACATGCAAACTCCACACACTCTGTTCCCCGGCGGGTCTCGAAACCCGGACCCTGTGAGGCGAACCTGCTAACCACTAAGCCACCGTGCTTAAATAAGCTTTTGGGCCAACAGGAATTCTGGCCAGTCTGGGCGGGAAAAGGATATGATCTGTTATTTCTCAGACTGGCCACCCATTTCTCAGATGCAGGGAAATCCTCTCAACCACCATGATTAACACATGAGTAAAAAAGGCTTAACTCAGCTCACCTGAATAAGTAAGGGATACAGCGGATCTAAACGGTCTACACACCCATATTAAATGGCAGGTTTCTGTGAAATAATAAATACAAATGAAACCAACATAAATCATGTCAGATTTACCTTTATAGTAAAATTGTATTTGATTAACTGAAGTGAAAACCAATAAGAATCATTTTAGTGGGGAAAAAAAGTGAACAATAAGTGTAAAAAAAAAAAAAAAAGTGTACAATAGCTAGATTGCATAAATGTGGACACCCTTTTATAATTGGGAACGTGGGAGTGACCCGAATTCTTCATAACTCTGGGGCCATGGGGTAGGGTGGCAAAACGGAAGCCCTTTTTAACCAAAATAAAATAAAATAAAATCATCCAATCTCCCAAAACCACGTGGAATAATGTGTTATGGGCTGATGAGACCAAAGTTGAACGTTTTGGTCATAATATCAAAAGATATGTTCGGCACAAAAAAAAAACACAGCACATCACCTAACACCATCCCCATTTGTACATATCCGAAGTCATATTCAACCACCTGGGGTTTATGTGAACATCAGAGCTCTGGGAATGTAACCTGGAAGTCATTTGGCCAAAGCTATTAATATTTGCCTTAAATGATCTGTGGCTTAAATTTAAATTGCATTACTTTAATTTTGTCCTAAAAGTGGCTTGTAAATGTAAATAATCCAAAATTATAGCTTTACATATCTGCAGGGAAAGAAAAAAAATCCTGTTATTAATTCTATTCAAATATGACTAGAGAATTTTTATGATATGACCATGCACTTTATGCTGATTCAGTGACACACACGGATGAAGCGTTATTTCACTGAATCGGATGTTTAACACTGGGGTTCCCAAACTTTTCCCGGGCAAGGCCCCCCAAATGGCATTAACATTGTACAGAGGCCCCTCTTTTGCAAGATCTGAATATATCCCCCTTTTTTTTTATTAATAATTACATCTTACACCTTTACATTATATTAGGAATTGATTGTGTGTGTGTGTGTGTGTGTGTGTGTGTGTATGGTTGTCTGAGAGTGAGAATGTATTTTTCACAGCAAAGTGTTGAGGCCCCCCGGTCGCCCCCTGGCGGCCATCGCTGAAAAAAACTGGATTAAAAGATGCATGCTTATTTAAAAAAAAGAAAAAGAAAAGAAAAGAAAAAAAGAACCGAGTTAAAGAGTCGACTCGTCTGACTCTTTAACTCGTCTGACTCCGACTTTTTAAACCATGTGTATTGCATGTTGATGTCAGATGAAGTTAAACCATGCTTCTACTGAGATGGACTGCTTCATATTGCTCCTGGCTTTTCTCACAGCTATTTGTGCAGGTAATACATTTTCTTCATATTTCTTCAGCTCAATTCCTTTCATACTCACCTGTACTATACTGTAATGTAATGTACTGTACTGTAATGTAATGTAATGTAATGTACATGCCGCCTGTAGTATATTGCTTATTATCTAATTTAAAGAAACTACTTAATGCACCAAAGATAAAATGTTCAACATAATATGACATTTAAAGAATTGTACAAATTAGTTAATCTAAACACTACTATCCATCACTGGGGCTGTGCTGTAGGTCCTTGATAACATCTTCAGAAATCTCAAAAATACCTAATGTGAGAAAAAGAAAAGAAAAGAAGACAACAACAAAAAACGTGCATACAAACAATATTAAAACCAACCAAAAGACGATATCTATTTGCTGGAGACATATTTTTGTACTTTTCTCCAAGCTGAACCCCAAAGCCACATTTGAACAGTAGCAGTGGTCACTTTTTCCAAATCCAGTTCATTTACAGAAATGCATGAAGCATTCACGTTTCAGTCGAGCGCTGCGTTTTGACAACAAAGCCATTAAAAGTGTGATTCAAACTATTCAACCTGGGAGGAAGGTGAACTTCAGATATGGAAGTTAGAAAGGAGAACTCCATGAACTTTCATGAATGTGCACAGGATCTGTCAAAGGAGGAACACGACCACGTCTGAGTCGGACAGTGCACTGTATTAAACATCATGAAAATTTTCGCAGAGTGTAATAACAGAGCGTGGCAACAGGGTACTAAAACAGTTCTCCCAGCGGATTCCGATAGCCTGCGAGTTAAACATAACATGAGATGGGTCAAGTAACACACTTGTACAGAACAAGCGGTATAATTACTGTCAGACGGTTCTCTGAAACTAATTATAGTTCATTAAAGGCGTGTTTAGTGTGAGAGGATAACAAGGTCCAGATTGTTACGGAAACCCTTCAGTTAGCTTGATATTTAATCTTTCATACGACATCAAACCCCAGCAAAGCAGCACCCTTTGATTTCCATCCACACCTCATTCACTTGGATATGAGGTGCAGGGTTAGTTCAGATTGTGAGGCATTACCGTGGATTTTGAAAACATGTTCAGCGAATGAAAACGACAATAAAAGGTTACGAATAAACCTTTGGTTAAACGAAAAGTACATATTGGACCTGTTGGACCTGGTCCTACGTCTCCAGCTGCCACACAAAAAAAGGTTTTTCTTGTTCTTGGTGGTTGTAGTTTGTAGTTTGATTCACGAGGATCGATTACACCAGACACGAAGTCGGGATTGATCGCGGTCCGTCTGACAAGATGCTTGTTCTGGTCACTGACTGACTTACAGACTGATTCCTTATCGCGCAAATCACACGCGCGCAGTAGGTGGCAGTGTACACTTTGCATCGCTAAACTTGAGACTAGCTAGAAAGCTGTGCTACGAGAAAATTTCTCAAAAGTGTGATAAAAAAAATGATTGAATTTATCGACATCGTGATCCTGTTGAAGACAGAATCGTGCATGTCTTTGTATGAATTTTGAAGTCGATGCCTTGCAACATTACGACATCCACGATCACACATGAGGTTTTGTAAAAACAGCAGGTCTAGAATGTTCTTAAGGGTGACGGAGCATTAGCATTAGTTCTCCATGGGACGCTGGGTTGTTCCAGCCATTACCGGTGAACTCAGGTCTTTTATTACCACCCAAATTGGCGTGTTCTGTTTGTGGTATCAGCACTGGTCATTTGTTTTGCTCCATCTCAAAGAAATGATCCTTCTTTTTTGGGTTGGAAACCATATACTGTAGGCTGCTTTGTAAAAAATTCGAAAACCAACATGATAAAAATAGAACTAATGCTATGAGGGATTATGTAGTTTGCTTTTAAATAAAGTGTTGCCAATGTTTCTGGGTGTGTTGTCGGCATTTCTCAGTATGGCCGAACCCACTGAGGTCGGGTTTGCGCTCGATGCTAGGCGCGGTTAGTAATTTGATAGTTGGTTGTTAGTAAGTTGGTAATTAATCGACACATCTGAGGTAAATGTTTATATTCTCGATTCGTTTATGTCTTTTGTACGCTCTTGTTGTGTTTTTAAACTGTTTAAAATTCTACCCCAATAACTTCAGTCCTTAGCTTTCCTCATCCTTGTTGTCTAGATCTTTCTGGGCTCCTAGCAACAGTGTTCTCAGAAGTTTAACCACCTGAATGTTGTGTTGATTGTCCTGCTGTGTTGAAAGTTACAGTTTACAGCGTTCAGTAACAGTTTCCTCTGCCTGGCGGGCTATCCGGATTAGACTAAAATGATCTGACTGCGCACTTGTTTCTTTTAAAAACAGCAGGTCTGGAAAGTTCTTGGGGTTGGAATTCCAGTGCTGGATTTTTTCCATCCATTATATCCATTATATACACTTTGCTTTTCTACAAGCGCAGCAATGTGGATGTTGGAAACCTCTTCCACATGGTGCAGCTAGCTCTCGCTACGCAACAGGCACAATGTGCTGGATTTGAATCCTTTCCAAAGCCAAAATATTGAAAAAGAACAAGTTTGGATTTGTGTGAGCAGTGGACCAGCGTGACACCGTAACAAGAGACATTTCTGATGCTCAAAGGCAAATGGTGTCGTTTTCTCCGCACCTGGTTACAGGTGTGTGTTAGCTAGCTGGCTTTGTCTTTGCTGCACTGTTGTTGGCTTTAAGCGGGTGTGAACGTAGAGACGGTGTCACCTGGGTTGTTTTTCACACTTTAGCGTTGCAGAAACTTCGTAATTACGCATATAGCCTCGTTGCTATATACGCTTCACCTTTTCTAAATACCAAAACCGGACTGTGACTGCTGCTAAAATGAGCGACTCCGGGATCGATAACACGCCTACACGCAAGCACGCTATAGATAACAGTGGACTAGCTAACTTTCCTTTTAACCTTCGGCCCAGAAGTACGCCGTGTCCGTGTTCAAGTGCTTATGAAAAGGCTCGAGAGCCGTGATTTGTAAGGGGAGTTAACATCTGGGAAGCAGCATGCTCAGACCAAAGCCATGTTTGATCCTCATGTTTGAATTAGCTTCTACTGTAACGCACTACTCGCAGTGTTTATGAGGGCGGGACAGATGGGTTCTAGAGAGCATTCGATTGGACGCAAATTGGAGTCAGATTTCCTGGAAATTCGAAACAGTTCAATTATAATACGAATAGCTACAAAAAGTATTTTTGTCATCTGTTTTATATATATATATATATATATATATATATATATGCTAACTTGTTTGAATCAGCGATGCCAAGAAACTCATGCAAAAAGTTCTAAAAAATAAATAAATAAAAAAATGTATAAACTATTTTGCTTTCATAAGGATTTAAGACCGGAGTCTGTCCCCGACGACTCACCAGAATCTGGATATCTGTCCGTTCTGTCCATCCCACCGCTTCTATTACACTCACAGTTTACTCAACCTGTGGTTTGTGCCCTGTTTTTATTTTCTTTTCACCATGATGTGTCACCGCAAAGTTTGTTTGCTCTCCCGGTGGGTCTTTATGACCCAGTCACATGGTTTACTGTGGGTTTGTTTTTTTTAATCTTTGTTTTATTCCTTCCATTCAGCTCTGTGTTCCTCTTTGTGTGCTTTGGTAACCAGTGTTGATATAGTGCCTGCAATTTCAGCCTCATCTAAACCCTATGGGTATGTAATTGTGTCTTGCACCTGTTCCTGCACAGGCTTGTTCCAGTCTGCTACTCAAATATGTTTTTCCTACTTCATGTCTTTTATCCTTTTTGTGTTAATGTCGGGTGTCTCAGTTGTTTCGAGGACTCAGTCACTCTGCAATGTCACGTCATATTGTTCGGAAACAAAACACTGCTATTACCCGAACAAAACACTCGGAAGCTAATTCATTTCCTACGACAGCATGTTGTATTCCTTTTATAACACAGCAGCTTACCGACGCGTACACTTTCTATTTATTAAAGGAATGATACGTCGTGCTTTTTTTTAATCCCTTCACGGTTACTTTTGCTGTCGTGGAACACCCACGTAGAACAAACTACTTCCAGGTTATACCAAATAAAACGCTCCCTGACACTTTAGCAGCGAGAAGAGTGACCTTCATTTCGGCTCCTTTAAGGGAAAAGCCTGAGCAAAAATGATATTTAGACTGGCAGGACGTTTAAGTGTTAGAAGTTTGCCTTTTTAGGGTCTTTTCGCACGGTCATAGTGCAAACTGCACGTCTAAATCGTCAAGCATTTATATGCAGAACTTGATCAAATACATAGCTAAATAACCCGCTTGGGTTTTAAAAAAAAAAAGAAGAAAAGATGAAAGAGAATCAATACCTTTGAACATTCAGGCCATGCCACATCCCTTTGGTGCACATGTAACTGTTCTAGCACTAATTTAACTATCAAAAGACCCCTTTCACTAAAAAACATAGAGGTTTTTTGTTCTGACTCAGTCAGGAAAGAGCACTAGTTCCTGGATAAAGTTGAATTCCCAAAAAAAAACAACCCCCACAGACACTTCCGTTATACAACCACAAACATTTCCTGTGGCACCTACCAAGTCTTTAAAACTCGGATTTTGTCAAGTCGACCAGAAGCAACAGAAAGAATAAAGACAAGGACTGTGTTCGATTCTACAGAAGCACCTGCAGACTAAATAGAATGAACACGTGGTAAGCAAGCGTTCCTTGACTTTTGTGTAGTGAAGTTAGGGAAGTATAAATAATAAAGTGTAAATAAAGTATAAATAAAAAAATAATGATGGCGGTTCCCATTATGCATCAGCTTGCCAACATCTGGTATTGTAAAAGTCTAAATGAAATCCATGAATGGGCTGAAAGGATTTCTGTGGCTGTGTGATTCAAGGGTCGAGCGTGCAAAAAAAAGGCATGACTAATAAGGGAGAAGCATGCCCTCCAGGTATTCATTTGCTTTCATTTTAGCTTATAACTCTTTGAGGAAATCTCAACCCCGATTCCAAAAAAATCGGGACGCTATGTGAAACGTAAATAGAAGCACAACGCAACGACGTGCAAATCGAACAAACCCGTACGCTCTTCACAACAGAACATGGACAAACGAATTTTGAATTCGATGGCCGCAACATGGGTTGGGACGGGGGCAACAAAAGGCTGGAAACGGAAGTATTAGTAAAAAGAAACGGCTGGAGGAACATTTTGCAACTAATTTGGGAACAGATCAGTAAGATGACTGGGTATAAAAAGAGTATCTTAGAAGTAAAGTTGGGATGGAATCTGGATGGAAGCGCATGTCTCTCTAAAACCTGTATATATCTTTCAGCATTGATGTCACGGTTAGATTTCACCCCACAGGAATCTACCGTGTACGCCTTTGCCATCTCCGTCATGCCTTTCAGCCTGTTTTACCATTAACGCCTAGTAACATTTAGTTACTTTTACTACTATATTGCTATGAGCTAGAAAGTGAGTGTGGTTTGCTGCAGCGTCAGGCGCACCTGGAGAGTCCGAAGTGAACACACACACACACTGAAACACACAAGTTCACAGAAGACTTCCCGTTTATTCATTCAAAACAGAAGTATTTATACACATTGTACAAATTGATAACAGCAGTGCGTGGACGGTTTCTACTGGTCCAGGTGGCAGACAGATTTAGTCAAAACACACACACAGTACATAGTCATGATACGAAATAAGTCCCATGTCATGTTGACACAGAACTACATAATACTATAATCAAGGATAGCAGTTTATTCAAAGAGGTAACTAAATGATTACATTTATCATATATTTGAGAGCAGTTCATAATATAAGAGGGTACACAATATAAAATATAAGATGATAAAAGCGAATTTCCTTTCAGTCACCTGTGCAATCTGCTCAGGCCATGTGCACTAATGCACCCGCATACCATCAGAGATGCATTCTTTTACACTGAGCGATGATAAAAAGGCAGAAGGTCTCTCTCCTTATAAGTCCTCTTTGGTTTAGACGATGCAGCTTCCGTGGTTTCCAAAAATAATTTCAGATTTGGATTCGTCTGACCACAGAACAGTTTTTCAGTTCGCCTCTTTGGCATGAGATATTGATTTACACCCTCGTCCCTTTACGCACAGTGATTTCTCCACATTCTCTGAACCTTTTGATGATATTATGTATTGTAGATGATGACATATTTATAGTCTTCACAATTTTTCATTGGGGAACATTATTCTAAAATTGTTCCACAGATTGTAGGCGCAGTTTTTCGCAGATTGGTGAACCTCTGCCCATCTTTATTTCTGAAAGACTCCGCCTCTCTAAGATCCTCTTTTCATACCCAATCATGTTACTGACCTGTTCCCAATTAAGCCCCAGCCTTTTGAGACGTGTTGTGGCCATCAAACTCAAAATGACCTTATTTTGTTTGTTAAAATGGTACATTTCCTCAGTTGAAACATTCGATATGTTTTCTATGTTCTATTGTGAATAACATACGGGTTTACGAGATGTGCAAATCACTGCGTTCTGTTCTTATTTACATTTTACATGGACAACATTAGCTTTACGAATTATATCTCCAAGAGTGACAGCAAAAGCAAGAACAAAATGGGGCCTTAAATGGAAGCTTGAGGTACACCATATCAAACTTTTCAGGCATGTACTGTACATTAATGCTAACTCCACATAATCTAAGGCTTTTTTTCCCTTTTTAAAAAGAAAATTGTTGCTATTTAACAAAGACAAACATTTAAGCATTAAGACGGTGAGGTTTTCTGTAAGTTCTTTAAGGAGACGTTTATTTAATTGATCCTTTTTTGGATGGGGTCTCTCTCGCTACGGAACGGTCATTGAGTTGTTTTATTTTTTGTCTTATTTACTTCACGAGGGAGAAAATAAAGAGAGGTTGGTAAGGGAACGGCTGTTTATAGCTGCCATGGTTCAGAAGAATTAAACACTTGTTTTCATCCACTTCAAGGTGGTAACAATATCTCCGCTTCATCACACCAGGTCATACGTCGTAGATTATTTTCCTATAACAGCACACCCTGACTGTTTTATTCCTTACATCAGGTATATGCAGTGATTGTTGCTCGCAGGTGTATATGTGCGTAGAAGGGAGTGAAGTCAAAAGCTGGAGAAATAAATGGAGTTAATAAGCGTGTACGTGTCTATACTGTATCTCTACAGGCTTTAAAGTGAGCGTACCCGCAGGTCCCCTGGTCGCGGTCCGCGGTCAGCCGGTCCTCCTGGGCTGTGAGTTCACCCCTTACTCCACCCCTGACCTTTCGTCTCTGGTTGTCACATGGCAGCGGGTGGAGGACTCCCGCATCATCCACAGCTTCTATTACGAGCGGAATCAGCTGGACCTGCAGAGCTCAGATTACCGTAACCGCACGACGATTCTCGTGTCTGAGCTGAGGAAAGGCAACGCGACGCTCAGGATCGACCCGGTGGGGCCGAGAGACGCTGGGGGGTACCTGTGCACGGTGAGCAACGAAAAGGGCACGGATAAAGGCCAGGTGCGGCTGGAATATGGAGGTATGAAGATATAAGTAATGTTCAGTCAATAAGATCATGCTGGCTTCTAACAGAGAGCATTATGAGACTCAGACGTTTGGCTCCTGCTCAAGTCACTTCTTAATCTCTCTCTTTTTTATACAAAGTCTAAAAATCATGCTTCGAAAGGTGGGAAAAGTTTAGATCCCCCGCCCGCCCAACATGGGTCTCGTACGTAATGCATAACATTAGCGTCCCCCTTTTCCTCAGATGTATTCACTCCACCGTGACATGTTCAGCGTCTCAATATCTGCACGATGAACCTAAGGAAGCTGCGCTAGCTGGCAGTTTAGTATCGATTGTAAATGCTTAAAGCGTTACGCCAACAATCGGGGATGGCTAACAGATGTGGTCTCAAGATCTGATCATAACGGAGTTGCGTAATTCACAACAGTCACATATTTAACAATAACTTCCTGGAATAAATGTGAAAACATGGCTGTGGAGGGGTGACTGCTTCAGATCATGATTCAGTTTCAGTGTGATCTGCGTGCTGATTTTTTTTTTTTTTGCTTTGTACTACGAGATATGAAGATAACAAGCCAGTATAACGTAGTATCCTGTTTAGCCCAGAAACACCATTTATACATAAACAATTTGTTATGCTCATATAGCTCGTATACCAAGACCTCTGCTTATTATAGGAATGTTTTTATTTTTAGCTTTTTGTCAACGATTCATATGAAACTGAAATGTATCTTATCATCATGCTGATACGTTATCAGTTAATGTGATTGCAGTTTATTCATATCTCTGTGAAACCTGTTGTGTGTGTGTGTGTGTGTGTCTTTACACTAGCCTTCTACACAGAACCGAGGCTGAGCGTTAACATGAACGGCTCCACCGTCACGCTGCTTTACGAGGCAGAGGGTTTCCCAAAGCCGGAGGTCGGGTGGTTCGGAGAAGACGGAGAGGTCCTGGGTCACCACACCGAGCTCACCGATGACGCAGACGGGCCAGGTGGAACCGTGGGACTGTATTATCTAAAGAGCAGCCACGTGTCACAGAGTTCTTCCCTGAACGTCACCTTCACACTAAAGAACCAGCTCCTCGATCAGAATCTGCTCAAACCTGTCAACATCACATATGGTAATTTATTCCTGAAATAAAGAGCATAACGCCGACATTGTGCGTGTGTGCGGGCTGGAGAACGCTCCGGGGGTAAAAAGGTGCGATCAAGGGTCCCTCGAAGGGTGCTACTAGATTCCTAAATGGGTTGGAGTTAAACGCTATTTTGTAGGGATCGACGAAGAGCATTTAAGGCTTTCCCCAAAGGGACAACTCAATAAATCAAATCACATTACAAACTTCTTACAAAACATTCATGACTCATATCAGGCTTTAATGAAAAAAAAAACCTCACAGAAACTGTTGTTTTTGCACGGAGAAACCACATGGAATAAAATATGCTTCTTGATGCCTCTATTCCAGCACTATGACATCTTAATGTACCCGGTGATGTCTATTATCGTCTATTATCTTGCTTCTTTACTTCGAAATACTACTTTAAAACCTCCTGACGTGCAACAATGCGGCTTAAATAAACGCAGTACACGTGATCGCACTGCACCTCCAACGGCATGAAGGAACGTCCCTACTTCTGAGGGTTTACTGCGTTAGCTTATTCGTAGCTGTGATCGTCAGGCGAGGCGTAAAACCAACGTCGGTCGCCTAGGTGATTCCAAAAGGCATTATTTGACTGCATCTTGCAATAGTCTCTAAGCTATGAGGCGTTCATCGAAAAATGTTTATGAATAACTCTGAATCTCCGCGATGCCAAGTAAGAACAAGAGACAGCGGCGTGCTGGTTATTTCATCAAAACTACATGTTTTCATGGGGGTTTTTTTTCCCCTCCTTCCAGAACTATTAAGGGTGAACTACGACAGCCTGCACAAACAAATGTCTGTTTTTCCCCCTCCCATCTCTGTTGATATTACACAAATGCTCTGAGGAGTGAGGTAAGATGTTAAGAGATCCTGGTTGGCATGAACATGCTTAAAGATTGTGCAAGGCACAAAGTGAAAGGACATTCCAGTGCATGTTATAACAGGACTATCATGTGCAGTATAATAAACGAAATGTAGAATGGAAATCGAAGCAAACGCACTCATCCGTATCAGTCAGGGCAGTTAGAGTCTTCTGGATGTTCTTGCACACATCCCTCTCGTTTGTAGAAGATGGATGGATGAATTTCCTAAAGGATAAAACAGTCCGGTTTAGTTAGCTAACGTTATGCTAGCTGTCATTTTCTTAACTCTTATCAAGAGTTACAAGGCACTCGGTGGCTTGTGTTTTATGTGTTATATATTACCTGTAGTCAGAACCTGTCCCCTTGTAGGACTTCCTGTCCAGTAATCCAGTAACGTCAGCTGCTAATGCCGCAGCGGACGTCAAGGAGAGGACGTGTTTAGCATGGCAAGCTTGGTGAGCTCAGAATATAGTCAAGGAAGGCACATCTGAAAGATCGAGCATTTCCCACTGATTGCAAATGGAGCATAAGTGAACCCTCGATTACATTCAAAGACAAACGTAAATACTTCCAGGCATCTGTACAAGACCTAGAGTGCTAATGAGCTAGCATGTTAAGTAGCTAGCAAGCGATAAAGCGTGGGACGGTGATAGTTAGGGTGTGTATATTAGTGCAACGTTGTGTGTGTGTGTGAGTGTGAAATCGATTACAAATAGTTCAGCAGAAAGAAATTTCACAATTTCAGAAATTCACAGGAAGTGAGTGTATCGTGTATAATAGTATCTTTTCTACTGCAAACACAGTTTTCAGAGTCCTAATAAAGGGGAATTTTCAGGGCTTAGAGAAATCATTTACAGTCATATATAAACAATTTGATTAGCTGATAAGTTTCATAATGAATAAAATATTACAGTAATGCTGAGGATTAAAACTTGAAAATATAAAATAACTTGCTGGCAACTGAGCTGCAGCGAATTACACTAAATGTGGAGATTACAAAGTCATTCTGACCATTCCTACCACTTCCCGGATGAATTCTGACCATTCCCACAGACTCCTTAAGTTTATTTGTGTTTTATGAAAAACCTAGTTGGTCCTGTTTTGCAAAATATGACCGTAATTCGAACCATGATGAAGCACTTACTACGGACGAATGAATTCACGCTGTAAACTCGTTGTGCAGCACTGCATGAGCACCCAGTACGCCATCATTATAAAGAACATGGATTTCTTCCCCACCTTACTTTTATCCTAGATGCAGGCCCTAGCATCTGACCTCTAACTCTCATCGTCTGTTACTCAACAAATGATAGCAGTGGTGTACAGTGGTGAACTTATGTTCACCACTTTTGTTTTATTTATGTTGTTGGGAAAGGGCCTGTGGTCAGACTGTGGTCAGTGCATTTTCCTGTCAGATGGTGTAGGACTTTTAAACATTTCAAAGTGTTGACTTGCAGAGCACCCACAACCCTTTGTAGGATAAGCGGAACAGAAAATGGACGGACAGACGGACGGGTGGATGGATGGATGGACGGAAGGATGGGTGGATGGATGGACAGACGGGTGGGTGGACGGATGGATGGATGGACAGACAGATGGACGGGTGAATGGATGGACGGACGGACGGTTGGATGGACAAACCAATGGATGGATGGACGGATGGATGGATGGACGGGTGGATGGATAGGTGGACGAATGGATGGTCAGATGGGTTCATGGACGGATGGATGGATGGATGGATGGACGGATGAGTGGATGGATGGATGGATGGACGGACGGATGGATGGATGGACGGACGGACGGATGGATGGACGGATGGACGGGTGGATGGACGGACAGACATGTGGATGGATGGATGGATGGATGGACGGACAGATGGGTGGATAGATGGATGGATGGATGGATGGACAGACGGGTGGATGGACAGACGGACGGATGGATGGATGGACGGACAGATGGATGGATGGATTGATGGACGGACAGATGGGTGAATGGATGGATGGACGGGTGAATGGATGGATGGACGGATGGACGGATGGATGGACGGATGGACGGACGGAAAGGTGGATGGATGGACAGACAGATGGGTGAATGGATGGACGGACAGATGGGTGAAACGATGGACGGACGGATGGACGGATGGGTGGACAGATGGATGGACGGACGGGTGGATGGGTGGACGGACAGACAGGTGGATGGATGGATGGATGAATGGACAGATGGGTGAATTGATAGACGGACAGATGGGTGAAAGGATGGATGGATTTGTGGATGGACGGACAGATGGTTGAATGGATGGATGGATGGATGGATGGATGGATGGATTTATGGATGGACGGACAGATGGGTGAAAGGATGGACGGATGGATGGATGGATGGATTTATGGATGGACGGACAGATGGGTGAATGGATGGATGGATGGATGGATGGATGGACGGACAGATTCTTACTTGTGATAAAAGATGAAGCCTAATACACATTTAAAAGTTCCTTCCAAGTGTAGTCCAAGTTGTTTTTGTAAACTCACTCGCGATTAAAAAAAAACCTGAGGGTATTTGGTTTTGTTCTGTGGCTGTGTGTACTCCCTTTAATAAACTTAACAGATTAAAGTCAGAGGAAAAACCACCAGGACACTCACACCACTGTCACAACGTGACCCAGCAGACAGAATTATTCACAGAGCCTGGGATCGGAATGTTAAGTCAATAGGGATGAATATAATTTTAGAATATCGCAAACCCAATACTCTCCGTCTCATTCCAGTCATTCACCGTCAGGACGGGGGTGCTGCAGCAGTACACCACGGATGGCATGTCGGTCTATTACAGCACACCATGAATCAACTGCGGTGTAAACCGTCTAAGCTGGCTAGGAGACGACTAAATGATCTATTGTTGAGAAAGTGTCATGTTGCGTAGTCCTGCTATTTGCACAATGCTAAACAATGCTAAACTTTTCTTGCTGTTAGCTTCATAAGACGTGAGCTTCAGATGTCAGACATTAGCTGAGGGATTATATTTGCTGTCCTTCATGTAAACGTGTGTGTGTGTGTGTGTGTGTGTTTTAAATAGATGTCCTAGAGATATAACTGTCTTTCTCCTAACGTTAGTTACAGCAGATGTTTTTACAACATTGTAGTTAGGGTGCTAGAACCGAACCTTTGTAAATCCTGTTAAATCTATATCGAAACATTACATCGCAGAACCAGCTGTAACTCCCCGTACAGTACGTTCAGCTTTATTACACAGGTCATCCTAGATCTCATGGAGCGTTTCTGGATATTGCTGCAAATTCCCTTGTGTTGCAGGTCAACGTTAATGTAAATATATGATTATATGCACTGCTCAGCTTAATTCCTGGATAAAATGTAGATACAGTTAGAGAGAAATCATCGACCTTGAGCAGTAATAAACATATTTGTGATAATAGTCTAATAATAATAATAATAATAATAATAATAATAATAACAACAACCACCACAATGACTGAACTTTTCAGCCGTTTAGTTTTTTTCGCTGTGATCTCGGAAGTCTAACACACATTTTAACTTCACCTCAAGGGGTGTGCAAACTTTTGGACTTCACTGTAGTATTATATTTTACCTAGCGTTAGCTTGTTTGTGTCGTGTTTATGCTATTTTACTTTATAATAGGTGAAATTGGAGACTAAACTATTCTACGTGAAGGGATCTGTATTGCGGTATTTATTACTCAGCTAAAAATGTCGGGGGGTTTTTTTTTTTTTGTTTTTTTAAATCCAGTTTCGGATGAGATTTGATACGGATGAGAATAGAAGTGGTACATCCAAGCTTCGGGTGTGGCTGGCTTTCATTTCACCAAATGCGAAATCTGGTGTTTACGCTTGTATGCTCCTGAATGACGAAGATGTCATCTGAGAAATCATGCGATCTGAGACCTCATGCGACATTGTAGCAAAATGGAGGATAAAGTCTTTGTGTGAGTGAGTGAGTGTGCTTCCTAGCAGTCCACATGCACATACCATCATCACTCCAAGCCTTTTCAGCGTTGTACACAATCCTCTCCAAGACATATAGAAACTCTACAAGTCTGACCTTGTGAGGAAGACTTTGGTTTCCTTTTCTTAGCTCCAGGCGGCTGGCTGTCACCGGATGAGCTTCACACTTTTGAGAAATCACATGGACTCGCTTTCCTTTTCAGTGTCACGTTGCATCGTTCACCGTTCAGGGATCACACGTCAAGGGCTGGAGCAGGAATCTTTTCAGAGTCAGCTCAGTATTTCAGTAACAGGAGCACTGGTGGTTTGGCAATTAAGGCTCTGGGTTACAGCTGCCAATGTTGGTCCCTTGAGCAAGGCCCTTAACTCTCTCTACTCCAGGGGGCGCTGTATCATGACTGACCCTGCGCTCTGACCTCAACTTCCAGACATGCTGGGGTATGCGAAGAAAAGAATTTCTCTGCGCTCTCGTGTACACGTGATCAGTAAAGACTCATTATTATTTGGGTCAGATTTGTCGAATGCCTACGGTTTTTGGGTTTCTTCCCAGTAAGTCTGGAGTAAACCACTGATTGCACTGTCTCTTGAACCGCAACGATCACAACCTGCACTTATGGTGGAGTTGAAACCTGCCACTTTAATCTTTCAGCAGCCACGCAAGCAAAGTGCTTCTGAGAATATGGAAGGTGAAACGTCCTTTTGGGAAACGTTGTGTTGTCTCTGAAAGCAAATACAAAGACCTAACAATACAAATACAGGTTGCCATTCCAACCAAGCAGAAGCTACACCCGATTCCACATGAATAATCGGTTGATCTGGGCTTTCAATAGAATCAGGCGTGGCTTCTACTCGGTTGGAACGGAAACCAGCACCGAGACCGGGCCTTTACAGGTACAGTGAGGGGAAAAAGTATTTGCTCCCCTGCTGATTTTGTACGTTTGCCCACTGATAAAGAAATGATCAGTCTATAATTTTAATGGTAGGTGTATTTGAAGAGTGAGAGACAGAATAACAACAAAGAAAAATCCACAAAAACGCATGTCAAAAATTTTATAAATTGATTTGCATTTTAATGAGGGGAAATAAGTATTTGACCCCTCTGCAAAACATGACTTAGTACTTGGAATGATCATTTCTTTGTCAGTGGGTGAACGTACAAAATCAGCAGGGGATCGAATACTCCCCCCACTGTAAGATCGGACACCGCTGTTTTATCCGTGCTCGCGATCGATGCACGTGAATTGATAAAGTGCTCCGACCTCAAACGACTGCCGCCATCCAACCCCCAATTATAACTTCTAGACTAGTAATTATCTTAATTCTCGAGTGTCCGAGTCATTATTTTAAAGACTGTCGAATTATGTAGATCCTGTATGTTCTTGTCTGTATACTGTAATTGTTGAGTTACAGCATACAGACAAGTATTTAAGAAAGTAATTACATGAGAACCCACACTAATAGCACTTGGAAATATAACTGAAACAACCGGAGAACAACAGCAACGAAAAAAAAAACCTCAATAGAAACACTGCCAATTTGGTCAAGCGGTTGTTAGAGTTTGCGGTATAAACACCACTTACTGGATTAACACACACTGGAGCCATGGAGCTAACACCGTTTGTTTTGTCTGTGTGTTTTTAGGTCGACAGAGTCACGTCTGTGGAGCGAACGCTACCATCCTCATCGTTCTTAGTGTGCTGTGTGTGCTGCTGATTCTCTGCGTAATCGTTCTGCTCATAAAGATCCGGAGAACGTCTTGCCGTCGTTCGCTTATGCTAACCAACGGCGCCGCGAGCCGGATGAATGGACACGAGATGCTCCGGCGCTGAGACTGGGATTTCTCTTCCAGGCCGACTCTGGCTCTGTGATGGTCGGAGAGGTTGGACGTGTCATCGCTTTACTTTCCACAGCGAGCTTTTCACGGTGTATTGGGCAGAAATGAAAATGTATTACACAGATGCTTAAATGTTCCTCAATTCCCATGATGCCTTGCACAGGACGAGTGTCACCAAACACGTCGTGCTTTTACGCTTAATGTATAAATCGATCTTATTCACGTCGAGAGAGAGAGAGTTTATAGTTCCAACCAGGAGGAGTTTTCAAACACACTCTGAGTGTCTTATCGAAACGTTACGATGATCAGAGCTCGAAGGAATTTATGACATCATGCAGTACATTTTAATAAACGGACCCTTTTGTGTAGAGTAAAAACAGACTGGGAACACCGAGACCGCCTTCTGCGACTTGTGTTACATTACGTAACGTTAGGGATAAACAGAACTGAGAAACGCCGATAAGTACAGAGACATTTACAGTGTCCGTGCGAAAGTATTCACACCCTCTTGGGTTGCTTTTCCCAGTTTTGTTGCATTACAACCTGGAATTAAAATGGATTTTGTTTCGTTTGGATTGTAAGTCATGGACCTAACAAAATTGTCCAAATTGTTGAAATGGAATGAAAAAAATAAAACCTTGTTTAAAAAAAAAGAAAAGTTTCGAGTTCACCCCCGCCAACCCCACCCTGCCCGCCCCCCGAAACCTCTAAATGAGATCCGCTCCAGCCGCTTTACTTCAGAAGTCACGTAATCTGATTAAGGTCGGCTTGTGTGCAATTAAAGTGTCACATGACCCGTCACATGATGTCAGTATAAACACACCTGTTCTGAAAGGCCCCAGAGTCTGCAACACGACTAATCAAGCAACATTGAGTCCAAGGAGCACTCCCAACAGGTCAGAGACAGATAGAAAGTATAGACCAAACTTCAAACATCCCACGGTGCAACATTAAATCCGCTACAACATAACGGAAAGAATACGGCACCGCCGAATACGGAACCTGACAAGAGAAGGCCACGCCCACCAAAACTCACAGACTGGGCGCGGAGGCCATTATTAATGAATATCCCTCAATTCCTGAGGGACAAACTGTTTCAGTCTTCCAGAGATTTCAGACTGGGATGAAGGTTCTCCTTCTAGCAGGACATTGACTGTAAACAAACTGCTAAGGCTACACTGGAATAGTTTAAACAGAAACATCTGTTTTGGAACTGCATCATGAAAACCCAGACCCAGACCACTCGCCACTTGAATGAGACGGAGATTTGAAGAATGGGCAAAAATCCCTGTGGGTAGATGTTGTGTACATCAGGAAAACGTCCAGAAAAACACCCAAGAGGGTGTGAATACTTTTACAAGGCATCTTCTGCATGCAGTGTTTATGGATGGAGGCTCCAGTGTAAGTGCTTTGAGAGTTCCTGGGATTTTCTAGCTTCTTGGCAGGTCACATGTCAGGCAGGAATGTTTGCTCGAGGTTTTCGTTGAATGCTCTTCTGAGTAATTGAGGAAGAGAGCATTTTTTTAATGTCTCAAGACAGACATGCTATTGTGTGACATGAAACACCACCAGAACAAGTCATACCTGCTGTGAACAAGGTGGCACACATCACCGCTCTCTCTGGACTTGAATGGACCGTTGGTTTTTGTTTAGTTTTTTTGTGTCAAAGAATTCAGAGCATTTCCTCATACTGTCCGACCAAAAGTACAAAATTAAAAAAAAAAACTCTTCTGTTATCTGGAACCAACTTTTTATTTACTCTAGGTTGTGTGTCACAAAAAAAAATGTGTGTGTGTGTGGTTTTTTATATACTGTAAACTATGTAAACCTGTTTTATACTGACTTTCCCATGTCATAACCAACAAACACAAAACACTGCATTAATAAGCTCACTGTGTGTGCTGCGGTTATGGGAAAATAATCAACAGCGGCGTGGGGCGATGAAGCGGAGTCGGAGAACCGCAGGACTCCACTCTGAACACCATTATTTTCCTGTAACTGCAAGAAACAAGAGTTTGTTCCTCTGAGACTAGCGCGATCTATCAACGCTAACCATCCATCCATCCATCCATCTTCTACCGCTTATTCCTTCTTCAGGCTCGCCGGAAACCTGGAGTCTATCCCAGGAGGCATCGGGCACAAGGCGGGGTCCACCCTGGACAGGGTGTCAACGCTATCCGTTCCTATCTATTAAAGAATGACACATCGTGTTTATTATCCGTTTATGGTTACGTTTAACGTCGCGAAACTGGTTCTCGCTTAAGCTACAGCAGCTACGGACGGTCGTTCCGTCATCTGTCCCTCATCAAAGCATGAACTCATCTGACCGGTCAAGTTTCAAAGAGCAGCTTTACGTCTGAGACCGGAGACTCCTTCCATAAACGCTAAACGAACGCCTCGTTGCGGGTCTCTGTTGACGACGACGCAGGTTTTGAATCTACTGTAACACCTTCTGACTATCCAATCGCTATCCAGGATCGAACAGCGCTGTGGTATAAAAGTAGCTAGTCATCATCATACTGTAACGAAACCTAATTTAGAAAGAATACACCGGGGAAAACGGTCCTCTGTTTCTGAATGTAGTTTTGATTTATATTCCTGTTGTTTTGTAATACTTTGTAATACCTTTCCTCAATAAAAATTCGAAGCAGTGGTTCTTCACAGCTATTGATTATTCATAGTAAAGGCATCTCGAGTCATCCTGCTCCTGAGATGGTAAATGGTCTGCACTTATATAGCGCCTTTATCCAAAGCGCTGTACACTGTGTCTCATTCACCCATTCACACACACACACACACACACAGACACACACACACACACTCATCGGGAGCAACTCGGGGTTCAGTGTCTCGCAAAAGGACACTTCGGTATGTGGAACCGAACCGCCAACCCTATGATTAGTGGACAACCCGCTCTACCACCTGAACCACAGACGCTCCTATATATGGATACTTTAGGGATTCTTTAGTGAATCTGTGTTTGTTTGGGTTTTTTTGGTGTGTTGACTGACATAAAGTATATGTATAATTTATAGTCGAACAAACCACACACAAAGAAGTCTTTCCTGCTAGTCCAGATAAAAATATCCTGTCAATTCCAGATAATCATAAACACGATCTGGCTCCTTTGTGTATTTGACGGAAAGAGATCGAGCCGCTTTGACTGAATGAGACTTTTGTACTGACTTCCGTAATGATATCGCTTGTAATTCGACGCCATCCAGGATTTTATTCCAAAACGAGCGTTTCAGTTTGAACCTTTTGTCGCTCGGATTAACGGTTCCGTTCATTTCCCACAGGGCCGTGCGGACACCTGCTGATAGTAGCCCTACATAACGAGAGCGATGCAACAGCGCTTTAGCGCTTCAGCCAGTCCGGCTCGAGTCATCTTTCAGATCTAGCCGAGTCGTGTCTCAGCTGCCGATGTCTTCCACGGCTTCTACACCGGATTCTTCGTTGATGTGATGTCGATCGTCAAGGGAAAGTGAAAATGGAGCGAGGAAAACATTAACAGCCTTTTGTTTTTAGGAGCTGAAACCGAAACTGGGACGTTTATTTCCCTTCTGGTTGACATTGCTGTCATTTTCTTCAACTTTTCTAACACCAGAACCGCCAAACTCATTGGGAATATTCCGATATAAACGCGTTTAATGTGTTTCAGGGTGGAGTTTTCCTTTAAACACAGATTCAAGACGTCTTCCTTGGTGAAAGCACTGTGACACTCAATGACCTTGACATTATTATTATTATTATTATTATTATTATTACAATTATGTCTGTCCATGAAATTATTCCTCGTTCAACAGCATCGTGATACTAGGCTTGTGAAGTTTGTCATTTTTATACTCCTAGGATAACACAAAAACATGTAGGACAACAGACCAGAATTGGGGAATGAAGACAGTATGGATCCAAATGAAATACTGTACTTTAATTTTTTTTTTTAATACATGTTTACCTCCGAGCCACTGGGTGGCGCTGTGAATCCCGCTGACTGAGGCGCAGGCACCAGAAGAAATGGTTTCAGTGGGTGAGTGTTGCAACGTTTCAGCACAAAAATAAACATATTTGTCGTTTATTATTATTATTATTATTATTATAAACCGGTGTGTCATTTCTGGAGACATCGGTATACCTTTTGCAAAGCTTCGTCGCAGGAATAATGACTAAACAGCACTAAATGATGACTCGCGCGCACCGTTTCCAAGAAACGTTAGCACGTCCACGCACTTCCGTAAACAATAGTAAATAGGACTTAATAAGGGGAAAAAAGGTGTTTGAATAACAAACATATGGGCTGCTTAGACATATTAACTATTTGGTGAAAATATAAATACGAATACTAATGTTTTGCTGCAAGACAAACTCGCGTTATTTAAGTTTTTAACAGGGTTTGTGCGTCGCTTCAAAATGGCCGCTCCGTCATCTCCGTGGTAACGGATCAGTCCATTAGAGAAAGGGGGGTGCGCGCGCGCCTCTACGAGCCTTCTGTGATGGAGGATATTTCATTCATTCAGTGCATAATATTTAAATAAATAGTAAACAGATATGAATATACACTTGTTTATTTAATACATAAAGTTAAAGTAAATATTTCTTTAACACCCAAAACGCCCCCTCATTACTTACGACTTATTACTTGCTTATTACTGTAGTGCAATGTTAACTCGTTTATCCAAACTTTTTGTTCTTTCCTTTCAAATTTTGTTTATTGATTTGTTTTTGTTTTTTAAACAAACAATTACGATCTTTTTCGAACGGCGTCAGCATCCTAGATTGGATACGCGTCTCGCACTGTAGATGAATAGATGACCAGGTGCCCCACAATAATAATTACACCAGGCCATGTTCTCTTTCATACAGAGCCCCCCTAGTGCCAGGTAAAAAAACAAACAAAACAAAACAGCCGTGTGCAATCTGTTCTCTCAGTTTAGTAATCCGTTCCCTCAGTTTAGCAATCCGTTCCCTCAGTTTAGTAATCTGTTCCCTCAGTTTAGCAATCTGTTCCCTCAGTTTAGTAATCTGTTCCCTCAGTTTAGCATGTGCACTGTGCTAACTTGGGTTTATATTGGACATTCGTTGTACTTCTCTCTTCTATTTCTCAAGAAATAAACACACAAAAAGGACATATGTATTGTCTTAATAATGTGTATTGGGTGGACATAGAAGCAAAAAAACTGAATATATTTTTACATTTTCTCCTGTTAAAGCCCGGAAGAACATAGAACTCATTAAATCTACCCTTTAACCTCGATAAATTGGACTTACCAGGCAGTTGTACGCTGTCAAAGTCCTATGGTCTCTTGCTCGCTGCAGAAAGAAGTGAAGAAACAAGCGAAGAAGGAAGCGTCCAGGTCATGCACTTTTTAGACGGCCCCTTACTGACTCCCTTACTATAAAGCGCAAATTGACCTGCGCTTCCCGTTTCCGCTTCCGGGCTTTAACAGGAGAAACTGTAAAAATATATTCAGTTTTATTGCTTCTATGTCCACTCAATACACATTATTAAGACAATACATATGTCCTTTTTGTGTGTTTATTTCTTGAGAAATAGAAGAGAAGTACAGTGAATGTCCAATATAAACCCAAGTTTAGCACGGTGCACACGCTAAACTGAGGGAACAGATTACTAAACTGAGGGAACAGATTGCTAAACCGAGGGAACCGATTACTAAACCGAGGGAACCGATTATTAAACCGAGGGAACCGATTATTAAACCGAGGGAATCGATTACTAAACCGAGGGAACCGATTGCTAAACCGAGGGAACCGATTACTAAACCGAGGGAACGGATTGCTAAACCGAGGGAACGGATTGCTAAACCGAGGGAACGGATTACTAAACCGAGGGAACGGATTACTAAACCGAGGGAACGGATTACTAAACCGAGGGAACGGATTACTAAACCGAGGGAACGGATTACTAAACCGAGGGAACGGATTACTAAACCGAGGGAACCGATTACTAAACCGAGGGAACCGATTACTAAACCGAGGGAACAGATTGCTAAACCGAGGAAACGGATTACTAAACCGAGGGAACCGATTACTAAACCGAGGAAACCGATTACTAAACCGAGGGAACCGATTACTAAACTGAGGGAACAGATTGCACATGGCTGTTTTTTTGTTCTTTTTTTTTTTTTTTTTTTACCTGGCACTAGGGGGGCTCCGTACTTTCACACTATAATATAACGGAAAGAGCGGTTCTGGTCAAAATAAATAAATTAAAATAAATCTAACTATCCGGTGGAGACGTTGAGTGAAGAGTTGTTGTTCTTTCTCTGTGTAGTGGAAGTGCTGTGTCTCCTCCTGGTCGCTGCGTTATGGGGAGCCACCAACCCTTTCCTCAGGAAAGGAACCGAGGGCATGGAGCACGTTAGGAAAGGAGACAAGATCTCCCAGTTCCTGGCTGAAATCAAGTTTCTGTTCCTCAACATCAAGGTAGAACATTTCGACGTCGGGTTGTCGTATACGTACGCAATATTCCCTTACATAAGGAGCCAAGTGCACTCTGTAGGGCATGTAATGGTTATGTAGTCCAGGGATTCAGGATACATACACAGTGCTCAGAGCTAACAATATGTAACGACGCAGTTCTCTGTGCAGTATCTGGTGCCGTTTCTGCTGAACCAGAGCGGCTCCGTGGTCTTCTACCTCACCCTCGCTGCGACAGGTGACTTCACTTACACACCTTACATTTTCTAAACTCAGACCATCATTAAGTCTGGGTAAAAGCGACGGATCCACGTGCTCGTCTTCCTTTAAACGCGGCCGAAACACAAGAGTTTAGAAGGCAGATTTATGATGGTGACTGATCATCAACGTACGAAACGAATCTTGCACGTGACGTTTCATCGATTCACACTGTGTCGGATGTTGCAGATTTGTCTCTGGCCGTGCCGACGGTGAACTCGCTCAGCCTGGTGTTCACGATGGTCACCGGGAAACTGCTCGGGGAGGAATTTGGAGGAAAAAGTGGGTCTGATTGTTTCATTTGTTCCTTTCTGATTCAGTTCGCGTTCAAACAGGCGTTATTGATGAGTTACAGTAGTGTAAAAGAGTAGATCTCTAACTGAAGTCATAAACCAATTCAGTAACATTTCAAAGTTGCTGGGTTTTTTTTAGATCATCTATTAACGCACACTTGTTGACACGCTCCTCCTTCCTGTACTCACCCTCGAGATGAGAATCAAGCACATTAATATTTAAAAACTAGTGTGATTCGTACCGGAATACTCTTTACATGATGAGAGTATACTGCTTAGTAGTTTAAACATTCCTCCTCTCTCTCTCTCTCAGGTGCAGTGTTGGGGATGGTGCTCACTACAGCTGGCGTGACGCTGTGTGTGTTGAGCTCCGTCTCAGAGGCCGACAGTGCAGGAGTCCACACCACACCATGAATCTGGAACATCAGTACTTTGAGTAGGACACATTCCCGGAACAATATTCCTTTTAACCGGTCGTTGCCGTGTGGTGTGATGTGATGTCATCATCGTTCTCCAGTTGTAAATATTTCTTTTCCTGCCTCGAGACTGTCCAGCTGGGACTTCTTTGGGCTAGAACGAGTAGCAGAGACGTACCTGGAACACACTGGATTGCTGCAATGGGTTAAAGTCATTGCTGATCCAGGATCATGTCCTCGTTGAACAAATCACGTCTATCTGCATATCATATACAGTAAATAGATTTCCATCGTTTACGTCCGTTAGAATTCCACGAGAGCGCTGAAACTTGTTCGAGCTTAAAACACGAGCTCGGGCACCCAGATTTACTATTAGACATCTGATCTAGACAAGACCTTCACCACTCGGATCCGTCATACAGACCGAGGATTACACGCGTTGGTACTCAAGTACAAGAGGAAAAAGTTCAGATAAAGGTCAAAAACGTTATCAGGTGATGATTATAGAATCGAAATCTTTTTTGTTTTGTTTTTAAATCCCAATACTGAAAATGATGGCTCGGTCCGGGACCCCTATGGTTGTCAAAAGGAGTCTGTCGAACACGGTTACGGCCTTCATCCAAAATTATCCACGTGGTTCTGCTTTTAAAAAGGAAGTACAAACTGTCTTTATGTTGAGTTTTGAGCGAAACAGACTTTACCTTGGGAGCACACAAAAAAAAAAGCGCCAGAAAGCTAAGATGAAGATCCATGTGATCAGATTTACCGTCTCATCCACAACACTGATAAAGTTAACTAGAACCATTTCTTATTACATTAAGGTGTAGGGAATAAAACAAGCCGCTATAGAGCGATAAATAAACGACAGGGTGGTGTGATGGAGTGGGCGGAGTTACTGTGATGAATATTTTCCTATAACAGCATGTCATGTAGTGTTTAATTCCTCTTATACAACAGCAAATACCAATTTATTGGGTGACTATATATATATATTTTTTCACTGATTAAAGAACGATAAACAGTCATTCTCTCACCAGCCTCACTTTTTTTCTTTCTGCTGAAATACTGAATTACTTTCCATGTTATGATGATGCGTTATTCACACGTTTTAAAGCAAACAGAACTGGATCTTTCATTCACGGTTTATTGTTAATACTATATGACCTGAATGTTAGTACACATGAAATAAGAGGACGTTAAAAAAATAATAATTCACGTTTATCTACAGGTCCAAGAGAACACAATCACGATTTCTCACAATTTGTTCAGTGACGCCCGTGGAAAATCCGTCCACGTGAGCGCAAGTTCACGTGAAACCCCGTAACCTCCCAGGCGTGTCCCGACTCACAGCGACGTAGCTTTAAAATGACTTTCGCTGTATTTGGAAGATAAGAAGCCGGGGGACGTAAAAGGGTTCAACTCGGGCCACGAGGGTTTCCGTTTCACCTCTACAGACTTTCACAGTGATTCTATTCAAGGCTCAAAACGAAGCAGATTCAAAACTATTACGTACTAAAATATCCAACTCGCACTCCTCCAGACTTGACATAAAGCCGAATGTTACCGATTAGTCGGAAATCTAACACCGAAAAGCACTAATACACGAGAGCATCGGGCTTAAAGTCAGCACCGTTTGCTGTTAGGGGTGAACGATGAGCGTCACACTCCGTATTACAGATTTGAATAAGGTGAAAGCAGCATCTTTTATGGGTTTTTCTGATGACGGTAAAAGGATTTGACACGTGAACTTTATACGGTATTTATAAGAAATTTCTAGAAGCTGCGCAGCATTTTTTAACGAAACATTTGATTTTATTTTTTAATCATTTCGAGGTGTCAGTAATCTTGCCACGTTCAGATGGAGGAAAAAAACTCTTAAATGGTGCCAATAATTTTGGAGCTTACTATTGTAATCAAATTGGGTGTCTGTTTAATTGGTCAACAACATGTTTGTTTACATTTTTACATATTTGGTCAAATAAAATGAATGTGGAGCCTGAGAGCCTTCCTTCGTATAAACTAAATAAATAAACGGTTTATGCGAAGGATTTGTTTGGATGCGTTTCAGATATTTCTGGGGGTGTCTCTAATTGTGCCACATTTTTATGAAAAATTAAGTTTCTGCTTTGTCAAAGAAAACAATCCTCTCTTAAAGGGTGCCAATAATTCTGGAGATGAGTATTCTAATTGAATGTCCATTATTTAAAACGGGGTGTGACTGTTTTAGTGTTTAGAGGAAAGGTAAACAGTTTCTTTACAATTTTTCTCCGCATTCTCTTAGGGGGTGCCAATAATTTCGGAGCACACGTTATTCTAATCGACTACCCAGATCAATGTTTTTCATAACCGAGAGTGATATTTAAAAGGAGGTGTGTTTGTGTGTGTGTGTTTGTTCTTCCTGTGTAAGTAGAATATGTGATTAATCTGGAGATCGTGCAGACACGTTACGTATTAGGAACAGTCTGGAGAAGGTTGTTCAGGAGATGAATACGGTTAGAGCTAGAGTTTACACACTACGGAGGGGGGGTTTATTTATGGTTGTGTCTAATAGATACTTTCTGTCTGGGTCACTCTGTCTGCTGTGAAGACAAGGAGGGAGGACGGGCTTGGTCCTGCGTCTCCAGCTCATCAGCTTCCTCAGGATGTCCATCCTGAAATGACACACACACACACACACCGTGCAAAGTACAGAGTGAAATAACAAACAGGTCAGTACAGGCGACTAAATTCCTGTATTTCTATGAAAACGTTAATGGGTAACACAGACGTTTATATTTTAACATTGCTGCTAAAGCAAAAAAAAAAAAACCTTTATCAACTGAACACTCAGCAAACTCTTCTACACCTTTACACTGTTTTAAAGGTGCAGTCTGTCATTTTTTATATTTTAAAGAAAGCGTTCCTTATCCTGTAATCCAAAAACAAGCCTGTGAGTCAGAATATTTTCACGCATTTGATCTCTCTTGATTGATTAGTTTCTCTAACTTGGGCTTCTGTTAAATTATTTTTTTTGGGGGGGGGGCGGCTGGAAATAAGCCCCGCCCCCCCTTTTTTTTCTTAAATGGAAACTCGTACAACGCTAGCGATTTCAGGAGCGAGGATGGAGCAACAACTGGGAGAGGGGGTGTCAACGTGTGACGTGATTTTTCTTACAAACGCTGCCAAAAAATTACACACTGCCTCTTTAAGTTTGTTGGGTTTTTTTTGTTTTTTTTTTAAATAGCTTAACGTTTGCATTCATTAGTGCTTCGTGTATCGTTTTTTAAAATTTCGATATTATTTCAATAGTTATGTTTTGCATTCGTTTTTTCATTTAAACTGAACGATAGTGAATTTTATTTTTTTTTCATTTTCAGATGCTGTCCAACCGGCTCTGTTGCGTCGACCATTTTGGAAAGTTGGCATGTCATAATCTAGTCATTCGCCTTTATACATAAATCATTCAACTTGAATCCTTTTCTATCTTCACTGACTTGATCGAGGGAGTCTCTGAATATCGCTTTTCTGTTCATGGAAACGCTTTTACATATTTCACTGTCTCCATTTTCCTCCTTGACCTCCTCAAATCAATTCGGAACGAAAAAAGAAAAAAAGATGCTCTATTTTTATTGTTCAGCTGTTGTGTAATTACTGCATTTGTCTCCACCCACTTCGTCGTCTCGGCCTCTTTCCTGTTCCAGGTCTTCGCTGAGTACGTCCTCGTCCCGTGCTTCCGCCTCCCCGTTCGGAGAAGAGCTCCGTCTCGTTAACGAGGTCTCTCCATCAGGCGGCCCGTACTCCTTCTCGTGCTCGCTGTCGCTAGGAGACGGACTGGAGTGTGCGGACGAGGTCATGCGCTCATCGGGTGCTCCTGTCTGAGTGAGCGAGAGGACGAGGCATCAGCGAGGCTAATTAGTGCAGAAGATTGCGCTCTGTAATGAATGTCTCACTCACAAACACTCTCACACACCTGATGCATGTGATTAGTCGGTTCTGCTTGACTCTGGTCCAGTTCCTCGTCCTGAACGACCTCAGCAACCCTCTGGAAAATAAGACAATAATATGATCTGCTGTGAGAAATGGGTGTATTTGTAATTGACATAGTTAAACCTATATATATATTTTTTTTAGAAATTCAGTACCATTTATTCTCCTCCATGTTTTAGGTATTAAACGATGCCATGGCTCATATAGTGAGGCCTACCATGAGCTGTTTTTAATCTATAATTATTTGTCATTTCTGTAGTTTCTCTAGTAAGACTTGCTCATTCCTCAAAAATACAAATCATAATTTCATAGTCTTTAACTTGTTCTGTTGAATGAAAGCGGTACAAACGATAATTCTGTTAAAACTGGTCCTCGTAAGTGACGACAGCTGATTCAGCACCATGGACAGTAGCCAGTGTCCCCCAAGGAAGTAAATAAATAAATACGTAGGTGAATGAATGAATAAATGAATTTACCGAAGTAAAATAAATAGTTTAATAAATTAGATTACGGTGTGATTTACCGTGTTTTACATCCCAGGAGACGAGACCGCGTGTGCAAACCAATACGACTGAAGCTCTGGTACTAAATTTGCACGGGTTCGTTTAGACTAAGTGAAGGCTTAATAAGGCTATTGTTTTTCTAAATTATGTCTCAGCATGTCAAAATACTGAAAATATATATATTTTAATTATAACTGTTAAAACGACAAGGTCGGCTTTATCGTAACGTTCGTAGCACAACCGCGTCCGACGGCAACTGCGTTTAACCGGGTTTTAGTTTTATTTATCTTATAAGCACAACGTAATCACGTCTAGGTCCAAATTTTAAAATAATTTCTCGTTTACCGCACGTGTGGTGCTGTTTTTTTTTTTTTTTAGCAAATGACAAGTAGAAATTAAGGAAATCACGCCATCAGTCTTCCGGAGTGCTATGAGCGGAGAGCGAGTGAAGATGACGAGTTACCACCTGATCTACAGGAAGCTCCACAGCCGTGCTCTCGTCCTCAGCCACCTCCTCAGCTCCTCGCACCTCCTCTCTCCTCTTCTCTACGCCCTTAAACACACTCGCTTGACCTGCGGGAGATACACACACACACACACACACACACACAAGATTCTTATTTCTTTTAAAATCCCGCAGCACATTCGCAGCTCTGTTTTGCATTAAGAGCGGTCATTCCGAAACGTTATTGGATTCGTTTCCTTCAGGATTTTATTTCTCTCCTGCGCTCGTGCTTTTCCTGAATCAGTTCTACAGAATGAGGCATGGCTTCTGGGTCTGTAAGTTCCTATGAAGGAGGCGTGGCCTCTATACTCATCAGTCCTCAGTGAAAGGGGCGTGGCCTCTGTACACACCAGTCACAAGGAAGGGTACGCTTTGATTTTCGGATTAAAATAAACCTGTTCTCTAAATATAAAAATAATGCTTACGCTGTAATTTTATGAACCTAATCTGAATATATATTAAGATCATTATTGAAATGTGTACAGTACACATTCCTCAACCTTCTCTCCATGCCGTTACCTGCGTTTCTGGCCGCGGCTCTGCGTGCGAGCCTGTGTTTGCGCGCCCGTTCGGGTTTGGCGTAGAACATGGAGCCCTCCTCTCCCTCTCTCCTCCTCCTCTGCAGCGGCTGAGACAGATTCGCTCCCTCCGGCTCGGCCTCGTCTCCCGTGGACTTCACGCGTCTGCCGTCCCTCTGAGACACACAGCCGTCGGCTGATCACTAATCACTGAACACTAAACGGTCGCTGGGCGACCGATCGGACTTTTAAATAAGTACAACAGGGCGCAAAAATCCTAGATCCGGCTTACCTCGGGTGAGTGAAGGAGGGCGGAGTCACTGTTGCAGTCTTGAGGAAACTTCCTGTTCTGTGAGACATGGTGAAAATAAACAGGATTAGCACGACGTCACTCAGTGCGGCTAGAAATGCGATCCTGAGAAGGCGCTGCTTTACCTCGGACCTCCTGTGCACGCCACGATCTGCAACGTAATGTCTAAAGAACGGACAAAACGAATCAAAATCTGTCAGCCATTTTATACATCACCACCGCCATCATCTTCATCCTCCTCTTTCTCACCTGTCCGCACTGACTCCCGGCGCTTTGTTCAGCAGCAGCTCCACGTACGGGAGTTTCTTGAAGCGCTCGGCACCCACGGCTACGAAACACTGTCCGCTCTCCAGCTCCTCCGCCGAGGTCACCGTCACGCCGTCCAGAGTGCACAGCCTGGGAGGTCAAAGGTCACATGAAAGCTTAACATTAAACAAACAAAAAAAACTGGAGTCTGCAGGTGGCGCTCACGCAGGTGTGTGTTTACCTGCGAACGGCGCCGGTGCGCAGCATGGCTTTCTCCGAGACCAGTCTGAGAATCTGCTCCAGGCTTTTCAGAACGCTCCGAGGAATGATGAAGCGCATGGCAGGACTGAGGACGTCTCCGTTCCTGAACACGCTGCACAGAGACGGGGTGTGTGTCAGCATGCGGGTGTGCCGGGAGGAGAGGACGTAATATAAGCACGAGGGAATGTGTGTGTGTGTGTGTTTCATAATGACGGGATTTATAATCATTCCATTTTGCGCTATATAACTGTACTATATTTCTGGATGCTAAAAAAATCTTTTGTCAAATTCAGTAGCAATAAAAATAATATCATTCTTAGTATTACTTATTATTTATTTATATATTTCTATTGAGCTTTTCGGTCAGTCTCGAAGTGCTTTATGTATGAATGATTAAACGGATATTTATAATAATAATAGTAGTTATTATTCATCAGTGAATAATAACTACATGCCCTTAAATGTTTGATCAGCGAGGCTTCGGAGCTGGGTGACGTTTCAAAACATCCCGAAACATGGCTGCCTCTGCCAGGAGGTTCAGACCTGGGCACCGACGGAGCTTTCTACAAGACGATGAACCGAAACTTGCTTCCAAATGGCAGGAACTAATGAAGGATGAATGAAGAGAGACGTTCACACGCGTAAGAATAATACCTTGGTAGATACTACAGGAAGAGGTTTTAACGAAGGGTGCCAATAATTCTGGAGGACACTGTATATGAAAATAACGTAGAGGATAAAAGGCTCAGGAGGCCCCTTTTACACTCTGTACATCCATGGTGTGTGTGTGTGAGAGAGAGAGAGAGAGAGAGAGAGAGAGCACCGTGTTACTCACTGTATAATGCAGGGCATAGTTATAACCTTCCTCCATTTTGCGGACACGTTGGGTCTGCTGAGTCCTTTAACCTGTGGAAAGCAGCACAAAGGTCGTAACGCAGACCGTAAACCTGGAACGCATCACGAGTCGCAGACAAAAGACGTCTCGCCGAGCGTCTGACGCTCGCCTAACACCCAGCTCCTATCTCATGTACCTCCGAATCAATCAGTACTACAAAAGACAATCCTGTCACTGCTCCGGCAGGATTCCTGTGAACGAAACACAACACCTTCGGCGTTTCAGCTCTGCCGCTGATTAAACAGCGCCGCATGGCTGACGAACATCTGTACTAGCAGAGTGGGTATTTAAATTATTCAAATAATGAATGCCTATCATACCCCGTGACGAGCGGACCGCTGCCTCTTCCCCCTGCTGGTATTAAATTCTCGATCGTGGATCACAGAAGAGAAAAGAAAACCACGCCGTCCTCACGTTTCATCCATCCGGTGCTTAACCTTCCTGTATAATGTGTCTCACAGCAAGCGTACTCTCCGAATTACTCTCTAACAGAGAGGTTATATACTTTATTATACACACTTAAGGATGTGCGTAGAGAATGAGATCTTCCAGAGGAATTAAAAATCAAAAGGGAGTATTCCCAGAGCAGCTGTGATGATGAGATCTTTACAGCTTTACAGCCACTGAACTACAGCGACGCAAGCGGGACAAACACTAAACTAGACTAAAGAACCCTTAAAGCACATTGTAAACTTCACACAAAACAAATATTGTTTTGTCTGAACAGAGTTTGATGTGGTACTGACTTTTTTTTTTATGATTTGATATCCTTTATGTCCTTTCCCAAACATTTCTGGGAAATCGGCTTATCTGACTTTCTGCTGATCTAATCCACTTTACTTGGTCATGAATCCTGAATATCTTTAGCTTTCTACAGAATAATGTTTTGGTGTTTTCGCATGAATCAATCGTGAATCATCAGCAATTCTGGGAACACGCGAATGAGGAATGTGACAACAGTCATACCAGAATAAGTCCTTGGTTAAAATACCATCCTTTTACCTGTGTTTCATCTGGTAGGGATACTTACTACGTAGGCAGCTTTAAAAAAAATTCTAATAATAATAATAATAATAATAATAATAATAATAATAATAACACAAGGACAACACTAATAATGACATTCGATAGTTAAGGATCCATGTTTTGGACATATCTGAAGAGTCACCTCTGTCCTTCGTGAACATTATCTCAACAAAATTGTTGTTATAAAGGTGCAATCGTTTTTAAAGATGTAGTTACATAATAACAATAATAATAATAATAATAATAATAATAATAATAATAATAATAAACCATTCCGAGTAGCATTTCTAAGTTACGCAGTTCAAGTTATAAGAAAATGTACAAATATAAAGTCTTTTAATATGTGTTAATAAATTGAAATGCGTGACATATCGCCATACATAGACATCGCCGCAGCCTGACATCGTGTTCTCTTTGAGCTCCTATTTAGTGTTCTGGATTGATTGAAACCCAGATACGTTACAGCGCCGACATGCCTGGACAGGTTTAATACTCCGATATCAGTGTGACCATCTGACTGTTAGACAGGACAATAATGACACGCTCATTCTTTCCTCCGCAAACCCACACAACACCCACACCCACACACACACCCAGATAATCAGAACCACAGCAACACATCAACAGCGAGTACGAAGCACAACTGAACATACAGTTCAATAAAAATACATCAGCGAAGTGAGTTCGTCATTAACGTGACAAGCTGCACATCTCGGTCTTATTAACTGTGTGTGTGTGTGTGAGAGAGAGAGAGAGAGAGAGAGAGAATAGATGCTCGTGACAATTTATGGTGGCTTTAACGTAACTGAGATCAGGAACCACCATTAAATGTATCTATAAATGGATAAAAAGTATGATGTGGCGTTTTTTAAATAAATAAAAGCGTACTTTTTGGCAAATTGCTGTGGTGTGAGAGGAATAAAACACTGCGTGACATGCTGTAAGAGGAAAATAATCAACTCCAGGGTGGGAACTGTTACTCTGCTTCATCACACTGCACACACACACACACACACACACACACACACACACACTCTACAGGCAGCTACGGATCCGATTTTAAACGTAGGTAATAATAAATTAAAATAAAGCTAAATAAAAAAAATTTAAACGTACATGAATCAGAGTAATTAGTTAAGCTAGATAAACAAATCAAAGCAAAAATGTTATTAATGAAATTAAAAAGAAAACAAATCTGTGTATTAGTCTTTGGAATAGTAACTAACTATTGATTAATTAGTAATGAACTAAATTTGAATGAAAACAGGGTGTAGTAAGGCTCAATAATCAGAATAAACGAATGAGATAAATAAATATGCCAAGTATATCAATACAAATGGAATAAATTAAACGAGTACAACCAGAATACATAAATAAATGTAGTTAAATTCAGAGTCTAATAAACTGAATTTATGATGTCTGGGATTGATAAATCAGTCATTTGAATATTGAATATCGTGTGTATAAATATAACGGGATGATATTTCCGTGAACACGCACTCACCTGCATGGCGTCTCCGGTCCGAGTCACGGGAGTTCTCTTCATCCCCAGACTCAGATAGCTGTGAGAAAGCGATAAAAAGCAGAGCGACGGATTAACGCTCGGACAGAAACGCCTCCCACGCCGGCGCACTAACGTCTGGAGAAAAGGGCTCGTTTACGGCCTGGTTTCTGTGACTCCTGACGACTTGTTTGCACGGAGCACGAAGGTGTGGCGTCGCCGAGGCCGAAGGCGCCGGCCGTTCTGCCCTTTGGCTTTATCACCAAAAAGTGAATTCGGGGGAATAATGCGGAGCTGTAAAGTCACGACATCCTGCTGCTCAGCGCTGGCACATATTTGGCAGCTTGAGAAGGACGGTAGTGTACCAGAGTATTGACGTGTTTATACATATGTACATAGAAAATGTACTTTATGGATGAAGAATCATCATAAATAAACCTAAATGACGTGGCTTTAATCACAGATATATACCAAAACTCTATATATGCGTGTTCCAAACCGCATTGTCAAGCTATATATCGTTATTTAATTGACTAATTTCGTCAAATCGCAGCAAATTTAAGAACTTCATTATCATCCGCATCACTTCCAGCTATTCTGCATCGAACTCTGGCCTTCGCTGGATAATAATCTCACCTGGATTTGATACGTTTGTACCCAAGGCTGTCCTGTGCTCATCCCGGGAATTCCTATTCACAATCTAGGGATCTAAATCTACATCCGGATTTCTGCAGACCTCTGTGACAATGTCCGGCCTTAAAAGTGCATTACGGATCGAACTGAACTGAAAGAGACGGAAAAATATATCCCGAACTGCACTGCACAATTGTTTTCTTAGAGAACCTACTAAAATATCGATAAAATAATCACATGATGTGAAGTTAAACTTCTAAAAAAAAATATATATATATATATATATATATATATATATATATATATATATCGATTATCACGATACACAGCAATACAGATACATCATCCCACCCTACTCCTGAATAAAGAGTGTGTTTATTATTTCCATATTTATTCCCCCAGCACTCACTCGAGCTTCTTGAACCTCTCGAATCCGGCAGCCACGTATCGCGCCCCCTGCTGGAGGTGCTCCAGATCGGGTACCCGGTGCCCGTGGCGTGGCGTGTAGAGCGTTCTCACGGCCAGCGGCGCTCCGATGCTGACAGTGACGTCGTTCAGGAAAGACTCCATAGAGGAGACCTGCCTCTGGTTCACGATAAACCTCCTCCCTGGATCACACGGAGAGGAACGGGTTTTAATGTTTGAACATTTTTAATTATAAACTCAGGAGAAGCGTCACGGGAGCAGCACTAGAGTCCGCTACGCTCGACGTTAACCATTATTCAGGAGGTAAAAAAAAAAGAAAAAAAAAGAAAGGGCAGACCTGAGAAGAAGGGATCTCCATTCTTGTACACCAGCACGCTCTTCACAGGGGGCAGGAGGGCAGTTACTCCACTCGAGGCCATCACACCTGACCCGGGCAAAATCACACTCTTTCCCACTCTAACACATACACACTTTCTTAGAATACACACAACCATCGTCCATACACTTGAGGAGATTTCTCCACTATACATTAGTGCATTCACACACACACTGTTCCTCTCTCTCTCTCTCTCTCTCTCTCTCACACACACACACACACACACACGCTCTCTCTCATACTTACAGAATATCAGCTCATCCACAGAAACCTTACAACCTGCAACGTCGGACTGAATATATCTCCCTTCCTACGGCATCCCTCCCGTGCTCCACACCAGCTCAAGCGTTACTGTCTACCCCACACACATACACATGCATACACACTGGAGTGTTTCCTGGTTGCTATGGCAGCATTGTCAGCGATCACTGGTAACAACAAAAGAGGGGGAGAAGGAGGAGAGAGAGAGAGAGAGAGAGAGAAGTACAAAAGGTTCAGCGCACATAAATCTAATAACCTTCTCTAACGACCCCTCACTTCACCGTACTAAAGACAACAGGCAAAACAAAAAAGCGACTTTTCACATTCGCGAGCCGCACACACACCGTGTACACGACAGACAGCTGTAAATCTGTTGGACTGATCGTGTGCGGAGGGGAGCACACATTCCGGATTTTACTCCAAAAAAAAAAAAATGCCTCCAATGGAAGACTGGAATTCTCACTACACAGAAGGCGTGTTGAAAATAAATAGCATTTATTACAGATATTTAAAAAAAAATCAATAGAAATAAACACATCAACAGGCACAGCGCCACGGTTAAGTTCTTGATATTGTGCTTTCTTCAACGCTTTTAACCGCCCCCCCAAACCCCCAACCCCCCGCCCCAGCATTTCCATCAGAAATAAGAAGGTGACAGGAGAACACGTTGAAGAAGGTCAATAAGAAGGTCGCATTCATGTCCAATTAAACCTTCACTCATGAAGCCACTAAACACTCAAGTGTCCACTCTTTCAGCGTTCCAAGGTCCTTTATCGCTACGACGTTTCCATCTTCTGCTTCAGGGTCAGATACTAAAATACACACACACACGACACACAAGAACAACATGATGCACTAAAAAATAGTGTCTGATTTAGGACGTTAATGCAGCTTATTATCAGCTCTGTCCAATTCTGGATTGTGATTGGTCAGGTGTTGATTCATGCAAATCACAAGCTTATATTAATGCGCTTATCGTTCCTATAATCTATAAACAGCAACGTTCAGGTTCCGTCATGTATTGCGCTTTCGGTAATATAATCTCATAAACTCGGGTGCACTGAGCAGAAGTCGAAGGAGAGTATAACGGTTCACATTCGCGGCAAGAAGGAGATGATTATTAGTATTATTCATTTCGTGATTTTGAGCACTTTAGTGCGATACAGGAGAGTTTGAATGGGCTTGAAACACATCTCTTTATACACTCGCCATAGTTGCGAGAACGTTTCCGAAACGGAAAGTTCCAGAAATTTTGCTTCACCTGTTTGATGTTTAAGTGCAAGTCCTGAACTGGACACTGATTCCTCAAGATCAAGACCAAGACAATGAGACTAGAGTAATATTCTATCACTTCAAGTCATATAAACAATCGAAAATGTCTTCATAATAATAATAATAATAATAATAAAAATAACATTTCATCTCCAGTGCGTACTTTCTTCCTGCTGGCGATGGCCTGTTGGATCCACAGCAGCTCCATGGCCAGAGTGTTTCTGTGCTGCTTCAGAGCTTCAGAAGTGTGTGCTACACCTTTCAGCAGAGTGTGCATTGGGGGAGCTGCCAGAAACAACACACACACACACACACACACACAGACACACACAGCCGATTATATCTTTTGTTTCTTTTATGCAAGTGTATTCTTTTCCTATATTAGAGTACTATTAAACGAGTGTACATTCCCACACATGTGCTGTGAGGAAGGAATACTAGTACAGTGGTAGTATGCCTAGTGTGCAAGTATACCAGGGCACGGAAATGCGCAAATATATTACTATGCAAGTAGTGGACTGGTGAGCTAGTAGGCAAGTGTGGTGGTTTTATAATATGCTAGTATGTTAGTATGCAAGCAAGCGACGCGTGTACTAATATCTAAACATGCAACTGTACTAGTATGCGCTAGGATTACAAGAGGTGTGCTACTATACAGGTGAGGTGCTACTTTATCAAGCAGTGCGCTAGTACACAGGTAGTGTATACTACACGTACAGCAAGTAGGATGCTAGTATGTACAGTATGCAACTGTGCGCCAGAATGCATGTTCTGTGTGTAGTATACTTGCTAATGTACGAGTTTGCTATGCAAGTGTGTAAGCATGCTGATATACTAACACTAACGCTCACCATGCTGCAGTATTCTGTCGCTCATCTGCAGAGCGCCCTCTGATGGTGCGCTGATCTCTCTGCAGTCTCTCTCCGTGCCACGACTCGGTTCTGCGTCCCTCTCGGGAACCAGGACCTCTGACTGAAGGCAAGGGGTTTCATCACCCGCTCGCTCCTGCTCTTTCTCCACGTCCTCGGGACATTCCCGGATCCGGGTCTTCGGCTGAGGATACCTGAAAAAGGCGCCGTCCGTGTCCTGACGAGTTAAACAAGACATCAAATCAGAAACACTGCACAGGGTTTAGTCTTAGTGCATTATTTACTCGAGTCGTTTTAATCGAGATTCCATTGAGGGCGAGATCATGTCTTGGGCAGAAACGGTACCCGAATGATCAAAGAAGAAACTCGTGGGAACGTGTTAAGAAGCCTCGTAGCTATAACCTTTCCTAAGTTATTGAGGAACCAGACGTGTCTGATCAGTTTAATCAGACAAATTTGAGTTAAGGGGGAAATCGTGGGGCGCACGGTGGCTTAGTGGTTAGCACGTTCGCCTCACACCTCCAGGGTCGGGTGTGCGGAGTTCACATGTTCTCCCCGTGCTGCGGGGGTTTCCTCCGGGTACTCCGGTTTCCTCCCCCGGTCCAAAGACATGCGTGGTAGGCTGACTGGCGTATCTAAAGTGTCCGTAGTGTATGAATGGGTGTGTGAGTGTGTATGTGAGTGTGCCCTGCGATGGATTGGCACCCTGTCCAGGGTGTACCCCGCCTCGTACCCGATGCTCCCAGGGATAAGCTCCAGGTTCCCCGCGACCCTGAAAAGGAGTAAGCGGTATAGAAGATGGATGGATGGGGAAATTGTGTACATTTAATTTTTGGCCACTTCAGTTTACTAGGCTGTACAGGACACACTGCAGAACAAGCCCCGCCCCCTTTTCAATCATTAGATGCCGACTCAGAATGGTGTGTGATGAACTTTACAGCATCAGTGAAGTGAGGTTTAGGTATGAACGGTCCTCTCCAGCTCAGGTGCTCCACACCTCCCTCCAGCTCCCTCACTATGTCCTCATACTCAGCCTGGACACACTTTAGTTCTCTCCTCATCAAATATCCGCGACAGCGCGCCTGAAACACACGATGAAGATACCAACCGGAAGTAAACAATCTGCTTGGGCAAGCTAGCTGGCTATATTACGACTCATGAAAGAACATAGCTAAAGCCATACCTAATTGACAAACTAATTCATTAATGAAAAGATTTCACTTCACGCTAACCATGAACCTACCTGGAAGTATGTCATATTATTTATCCATTCCTGTCTACCCATTATTCTTAAAACATCACGAAGTTTTATGAACGCTCTGTTGTTGTAAGCGATTTCTCAGGCTCAATCCCAAACAGCGCCGGATTCCACATATAGTGTACTACTATGTAGCCTAAAGAAGACGCTATTGAGTACCCTAGATAGTGCGCGTGTGTAGGCGGGTCGTAAGCATTTGAGATTCAACGTTACGTAGCAACGTAAAAAAAAAAAAACACCCGCTCGCTTCTTCGCTTTGTGCAACTGTCGAGCTGATCTGGTAGTTTTTGCGGCCTCTAGAGGATCGGAGAGAACTCGTTACTCGCCTCATAATTTTTTGTTTTTGTTTTTAATTCATATTAAACATGTATAAAACAATAGAATGTTATAAATTAAGCACTTAAAAAAATATAGAACACTTTAATGTCACTGTTAACGTGATTGTTTGCAGTGCAAGGTGCTAAAGTAGCTATAAATGAATGAATGAATGAATGAATGAATGAATGAATGTGCAGGAACATTTGTGCCAGAAATAAATTTCCGTTTTTCCATTTAAGTTTCATATGATTTCTTTCAATTTCCAATTTTCACGCCGACTTTTTCTCGGTTTTATTTTTCTCTATTTCAGTTTTAGTCAGCTAGCATAAGGTGACGTGACGGGAATTCTCTGTCAATGTAGTAATAAAAATTCCAATTCTCATCCATTTTCATCTTTATTAATATTAAAATGAATAAACATCATTAATAATTATTCATTGTCTTTTGAGCATTTTACACATTTTTATTTTAGTTAGCTACCCTGACAGGATTTCTGACAGGATCTTTCGTAAACTTAAAAGAATTTCTTAGTAATATACACCCCTTGCTAGCTAGAATACACTTAACTTACAAGATTTCTGACAAGATATATTTGTATAAAGTAGCATTAATAGATGTTTATAATATTCACGGCTAGTTATATAGCACGTTAGTCAGCCGGCTAAGATGAGCTAGCGTGATAGATTTGTGATTTTGGACACAGGATAACTTTCTCACAGCTTTCTGTATTAAATCAATTTTATTTTTAATTTCAAAATGTAAACTACATCAGAGCTAACCGATCGAAGAAATACACACATCTTTCGTAACAGCAAATGACAATAGAATAATCCTTCAACATTTGGCAAAACATATACGCCTAAAACAAAAGGTGTGAATTTTTTGAGTATCTTCAAAGGATCTTGACTGCCAGAAATGGTTTAGCCTGTCAAAAAATTTAAACAAATAAATAAACATAGCTCAAAGTGTAACTGAAAGTGTCCTTGGCTAAAGGAGAATTCAGGCAGACTAGTAGTTTAGTTAATTGTACCTCAACTGAATAACAATCTACTACAAATTTCTATAAATAAACCATTTAGAAAATACTAGCAATAATTTCTCTGTACTCTATATTAGTAAAATAGTGCTTAGTTTTCTAAACCTGACTGATAAGCTACTGCATGCTATTAATGCTATATCCAACCGTATGTCTGAACCTCTGAATATGTTTCAGTTTAAAGGAACAATCTAGAAAAAAAAAAAAGCTAATGTGCATTATGTTCCCCTTGACCCAAATGGAGCAAATCAGTCAAGACACGTTTGGCGTTTAAGGTCTTTGAGGGTTACGACGCTAAAGTAGCTAACGAGTTATAGAGGTCTATCACAGACTATTTTTTCCCCCGTAAATACATGCTATATTATCATCTGCTACAATTCAGACTTCAAGGCATGAGGAGGAGGACGAGACTGGGAGTGGAGTGAAACCAAATATCTCTATATGGAAAAAAAAAATGCATTCCGGTTGTCCAAGATGGCCGTCTCCAGCTTTCATTCATGTTTCTAGACTTATAGATGTGATATAAAATCGTACATCAGAGTGAGTAAAGTCTACAGGAAAGGATTTTACATGAAACAGAATTTGACTTCTTTGTTAGCTAAGAAGAGAAAGCTGACTAGCAAAGTTCAGGCACCAAACATGTTCTTTTTCTGATTTGGTGTCAAGTAGAGTTCTGGGCAATATTCATCTTTAAACTATGGGCTGAACTATTCCTTTAAGTCAATTTCTTGAAATAAAATTCTCTCTTTCGTGCAGCAAGGTGACGAGGCACCACCTCAAACAGTCCTGAGCGAATCTCTGACTAGGGATTAAGATTAATGTTTTTTTGGTGCTAACGCAGCAGTTATGGTTCTGTGCTAGACACCAGAAGGTTGTGAGTTCAAATGGCACTGTCGTAGTCTTGAGATTCTGAAGCTGTGTGCCTGTATTGGATCCTGTCTCACTTGGGGGAAAAAAATCAAGTGCCTGCTGAATCATTATGTAAATCCAAATGTAGGCCATGGATTTCATCCATGCCTCAAGAAACATTAAATATTAACAGATGTATGGTTCGGATATATGGACGTCATCTCTGCATACTGAAGCGCCACAGAAGTTGAAGATCCCTGCGAATTCATGCAAATATATTCAAATATATATATATTTAAAAGAACACACGCTAAAGCATGTTTTTGGTGGCTCCATCTTGTTATTCCTCTTCAGAATATTCCCCATGAAAACACACAAGGATATGTAATCAATAACCTTTAGAAAAGTCAAAGTACCATCAAACCAACACAAAGTGGATATCCAGAATTCACAGTGTTTTAAAGCTCAAAGCAAAGGGAGTCAGTTACATTTATTTTTTTTTTTGTTATTAAAAATCAAGGAATCGCTATCAGGTTTTTGTGCTCAGTGCCGTTGCAGCGTCATCTTTTGCAGTCCGCTTCTCCGCCGTACTTTTAGCTTAGCTGATTGAGATGTTGCAATGACCTCAGCAGCTCCAGGATGCCAGCAGATTGCTTTGCTTTGCTCTCAGTGTCAGGGATCGGAGGCCTTGGATAAATCCTGGTTCTCTGCCAAGTGTAACTTCTGTCTGGAGAAAGTGCATTAAGGAACCGCATAATGGCTCCAGCTCATATTTCAAACTGCATCACATGACGAGTCTTCTAAATTGCGCTTTCATGTCTGCACTGGAAAGCTGAAAGTGCTCTATGACCTTCCGGGAAGCTTTAATTTTCAGACTGGGTCGTTTCATCGTGTTAAAAGTTGAGCTCGTGGTAAATAAGTTACAGTGTTTACCAAATATTGTAATATTCTATAGACACTTTGTACACTTCGAAATGTAATCACGAACCCTATATCACGAGTATATTCACATTTGTAAAAATGTTCCAAAGTCATGAAAAAAAAGCGCATGAAATTCACAAACAAAAGAGAAATAAAATAAAAGGATGCGAGTATTTTTCTGAAAAATAATGTTTAAAATAAATAAATATTCTATGCTTATAGTAAACTCCGGCAGTTTGAATAAAATATCGGCTTAGCGGAGAAATTCCATCTTCAACAGTCCATTAACATACAGCCAATCAGAACAAGGAGGTGTGTCGCGTTTGAAAGTCTGAAAGCTCTGCCTCCACCTCCTGCACCAAAATAACTGACTTTACCTTTAATTCTTCTTCTTCTTATTATTATTATTCCTATAATTCGCATAACAGCTACTATTAGATCTATTAGGCAGTTAATATTTTGCTTGCAGATGAATGCTTTTGGCACCAAAGCCACTCCATAAACAACATCTCTGGAGCATATTTCATGGTGCTGATGTAAAATACTTAATATTTTAGGCTCTGGCAAAGGATGGAAAGTCTTGGAGGAGGGTCAGATCGCCCGACAGAGATCCGGCTCAAATCCATTAAAGCATCGGGAAGCATTTAGACCGACATAAAACCAATGTGGTGAACTGCTGTGATTAAGTTTGCAGAAAGGATACATGGAGCTGCTGAGCTCTTCCAGCTGTGCAGAGAGAGAGAGAGAGAGAGAGAGAGAGAGAGAGAGAGAGAGAGAGAGGTGCTTAATGAGCTTAGACTAAAGGTTAAAGAGGAGATGAGTAGATGAATTTAAGTGATGGGGGAAAATGAATTCACAATAAGGCATCTTGAGTGCTAATAATAGTGTGTGTGTGTTGTGTGTGTGTGTGTGTGTGTGTGTGTGTGTGTGTGTGTGTGTGTGTGTGTGTGTGTGTACACTGAAATAAAAGGCAGAAATGTTACCCTAGTGACCGAGCATCCCTGTTATCTGTGGCTGTGATAAAGCAGAGGGGCTTTTCACATCTTTTACATTTACAAGAGTTATTACTCATCACACACAGAGAAGCACTTGGACGTTAACACTCAACACAGAAAGCCAAACAAGACCTGAGGCGAGTGTGTGCTCATTTCATCATGCACTTTAAACATCGCTAAAGTAGCTACGAGCTACATGTCAGGTACTTACCTAGCTTTTCTGACTCGTGTTACTTGTATTGGCAGTAATAAAATGAAAATCTATTATTATTACTATTATTATATTATATATCATGTTTTAAATAGTTACTATTTTTTTCTTTGTTTGTTTTTTTTTTTTTTCTTCTTTCTTTTTTTACTTCACACTGTAAAGCGATTTGAGCTGCACTTAAATTGTACAAACGGCACTAAATAAATCAAGTTTGCGATTATTATTTATTAAAAACTGAAAGAAAAAAAAAAGTTAGGGTTAGGAAAAAAAAAAACTTTCATTAGACACCAATGCAAGGTTTTGGGAAAATGGTGTGCGTTTACTTTTTGTCCGGTTTTGCTTGAGACATTTGTGCACACTCATGCTGAGTTGACTGTATGTAAATGTATGCAAAAGAATTTAGCTCATGTGGGCGCACTGTTACAGGTGTGTGTGTGTGTGTGTGTGTGTGTGTGTGTGTGTGTTACGTTCGAGAGCAGGTGCTCCAGGTTGCGGTCGGAAGCGCTTTTCTTCTGGTCCTCAGAGAGCTCCTCCACATGGCTGTCCAGGCTGAAGTGAAGGCGAGCCAGTTTCTCCTGCATCTCCCGGATGTGCTCGAGCTGCTCAAATGAACACACCTTACCTGAGGAGAGAGAGAGAGAGAGAGAGAGAGAGTCACCTACACACCTTCACACACATGCAAATGTGCATCCTGAGTGAACAGTGTGTGTGTGTGTGAGAGAGAGAGAGAGAGTGCGTGTCACCGAAGGCCTGCAGTTTTCCTGAGTGGAAGTCGTTGAGCAGGTTGAGGAGTCCTCCCTCCATCTCTCTCACGTCCGAGACGTCAGTGAGGAACGAGTGCTGCAGAGGAGACGAGGACTGGGCGACCTGGCTGGGGCCGGCCGGCTGAGGCGCTCGGGGTTTCTCTCTGTGAGGTCGGCTGTCTCCACCATAGCCCGCAAATCACAGTGAGACATCACAGTTTAATGACAGGACCGGAGTCAGTGGTGAAAAGAAATTCTACACGCAAAGTGCAGTGACCTTCTTCTCTCCTCGGAGCAGTTTATTTATAAAGCGATAAAACCATTCTCCATCAGTGACGGACATAAATCACGTCTCTGCTACGAAACCTGAACGATGCAATCCCTCATGCTAGACGCAGAGCTCCAAACTCCTAGAATCGACTTCACGGAAGCTCGGAACAACCTTTTCTTAGTCAATATTTCATTTGAGATCGAATTTAAAATGGTCGTGATAGTTACCGATGATTATTTTAGCATTTGTTCATGTTAGATTTAAATAATAACGTGAATATATCATGAGCACAATCACCATAGCGACCAGCATTAAGGCCACAGTCAAAAACTGTCAAATTATATTTCTTTACTGTTTTTCTTCAGTCATTTGCCCGATTATTTGGATTTAATTCATAAAGATTACGGCATATAACTCCAAAAACATGTTTCTTTTTGCGTGAGAATGATTCATATTGCATACATGTACATGAACACTAACCGAGTTAACAGCATGCAGGAAAATACGGGCACGAAATACGTGTATTTCAACACAATTTTATTTCAGATGAAGCAAAATGTGTGAATATTTTGCTATTCAGATGAAGATCTCGTTTTTTTTCACTGATAAAGAAACGTTCCGTGACAGCGGACTTAGTGGTTCTCGTACAAACCTCGTGGCCTTGGGAGGGAGCATGGGTACAGTGAGCACTTCTTTGGCCGTCCCCATGGCTCCTACAGATCTCTTGTACTTGCCCCGGGGTTTAGGCGACGGCGGTTGGGGGAGACCCAGGGAGAAGCTGGCACTCTTGCTGGCCGGGAGGACGGGGAGTTTGCGCGGGTTCACCGGAGGAGGTGGTGGTTGGGGAAGAGACACTTTGGGACTCCTCTTCTTCCTCTTGTCCTCCATTTTTCTGGCTGGTTTTGTTTTTTTCCTGGCTGAGAGACGATTCTAGACGGGATGTCTTCTAACTGCGTCCCTTGGAGACAAAACAGCAGTTTCTACGTTAGACTAAATGAACCCTCTCTTAGTTAAAATCTCATTTTAAACTATAAGCAGGGCAGTGCTTAAAATATGTTTGTACTTTGTTCATCATCTCTACTGAACAATCAATCAATCAATCAATCAATCAATCAATCAAAATCAGTCCTATTTTTCAGTCCCAGATTATGTTCAGGTGATTTACATTTGAGAATTAAAAGTCGGCTGGTCTCAAAAAGACATTTTATCGGCGGTACCATTCCATCTGTCACTTATTTTATTACTTTCTAACTGACTTGAATATAAAATCGTCCCATGTTACAAGATACAGAACAGTCAATTAAAAGAAAGTTTCCATGAGCGATAAAATTGTCTACCCCTCTACCCCAAATGCAGTCGATCAACCGAGTCGTGTTTCTGTGTCTCATGTTTGCTTCTCCAGTTGTTTTTTGTTTGTTTGTTTGTTCACCGGAGCGACAATGTTAACACGAGTAACAAGAAATAGAACTGCATCACACCCAAGACCTTTTCCGTAAATATCCGCAACTCAAACAAGTCCAGTTCGTCCTGATACGGTTTAGGACACAGTGTGCGTTACTATCATCTATAAACATGAACTACTCTAAGCTTCACAGTGTAGCTAAAGAGTGCAGCCATCTTGGGCAACCAGATGCAGTCCATTTGGTCGTGACTCCTCCCCTTTGCTAGGCCACACCTCCCACATTTTGTAACTATGGACTGTAATTTAAAAACAGATTAGATTTGGAGATCAGCTTCAAACTAACGAAGCAAATATAAGACGGTGAAATTAAAATATTGCGTATTTTGTCGAAGCGTTCTTCACCGCACAAAACATCTCCTATAGAACGTTACACTCACCCAGACCGGGCCCAGCGCTTCTCAGAGAGACTGCTATTGATTGCTACAGATCGATCTGCACATGAATGCCATTTTACATTTTCAGCAGACCACTCAGCCAAGCTGTTAATATATCATCCGCTCACACCCATATCTCATCGACGGAAAGGCTGGACGACTGAAAGCTGACTCAAGTTTATTTACTACGGCTTGTTTACTTGCTCGAAGGGCACGCTCGAACTTGTCCTGCGCCTCGTCGCCCTCCTATATTTAAACCCCAGCTCTAATCACAGGGGCACAAAGGGCGGTATTTTTAGACGCTTCAGGTCTCCGTGGGACTATAGAGTGTCTGATATCCATCCGTCAGAAACGGAGTCATCGCTGACACACCTGAATCCCCTCCTCCTGAGGATACAGCAGGTGTGAGAGAAGAAAAGCTGGGGCACCGAGTGGATATTCAGACTACCACTGGACATCGTGTCTGTATGATCACTCGAGTCTTCCGTACACCTGGACGGGATCTGTCTTGTTGATCACTGGTGTATAAAATAAAATGTCACTTGGAAAGGGAAAAAAAAAAAAAAAAAGGAAAAAAAAAAACAAGGGGGCTTTGACTCGTATCAGGATTAGCCAAATAAGACCACCACAAGCACTGTTACACAAACACACACACACATTGTGTGTGTGTGTGTGTGTGTGTGTGTGTGTGTATATATATATATATATATATATATATATATATATATATTCACACACATATACATATATATAGCTTATAATAAAGACTCATATTATAGATAAGCTATACGTCACGTGCACACTCAGACAGATTTACTTCTTTCTCTTCTTTTTTTTTTCTTTTTTTACCAACATGGAGAACGGGATTTGCGGGATTTGCGGCTCATACACCGCGCAAGTCGCTTCACTCACCCTCTCACCGAAACCCTGCGATCAGCACATCCCTCTGCTCCATGTCAGAGTTCTGAGCTCCTTTTAGGAAATGCAGTGAACGAAAGCCATCCCTACACGCACTGGTCTTCCTTCCCCGCAGGCGCGATCTCGCCGAGCGCAACAATAAAGAAAAGGTCAACGGCGGGAGCGCGCTTTCGCTCTTAAAGGGACCGCAGCCCATTTGTCTCCGGGGCACGCGCATCATCGATCTCCACGCGCAATCTCACCCTTCTGTTCTTACGAGTCGGGACACTAAACTGATCGAAAGCATTAGTGTCGAGAGTCTTGTGCAACCGCACTAAATAAATAACACGGGTTTATGTTAACGCACTCCTTCTAATGATTTATCGTTTCTATAGTAACCGATCAGTGACAGGGACTTGCATGGTATGGGCAGACCCTCGACATAAGCTAAAACTAAAAAACAGTTTAGTGTAGAGTCACTACAGAATTGTTCTGTAGCGCTTATCCTGCACTGGAGACTGGAGGATATCTGAGGGAACTCGGGGTACGAGGTGGGGGATCATCGCAGGGCACAATCGCACACACTTTCACACGCCAAGGACAATTTGGAAATGCCAAACGGCTTACAACGCGTGTCTTTGGACCGGAGGAGGAAACCGGTGTACCCGGAGGAAACCCCCGAGGGATTCAAACTCTCAAGCCTGGACGTGCGAGGCAAACGTGCTAAGACACCGTGTCCCTCTGCTATTAACGCGTGGTATTTTTTTACCCCCTTAAATTTTTACGAAAAAAATCATCCATATAAATCAGATGTTCTCTAGAGTAAAAAGTACCAATAGTTCTGTTCTCGATGCAGATTCTCATGCTTGATAGTTTCCTTATATAAGAAGTCCCTTTTATTTTATCGTTTATCTACAAAACTATACACAAAATCATTTAAAAACAAAACGCCGAAAATCGAAGTAAAATATTATGGAAAAACTGAATACATTTGTAAAAAAAAAAAAAAAATTTCTAACACATGAGTTATTAGACTGTATATAAAAAAGGGGGATGCAAACTTTAGTTGTTCATTTCTTCTTACACGTCTTAAGGGCGTGCAAACTTTTGCACCCAACTGTGCTACTAAGAAGTACATGGCACTGGAGGTCAGTATTACGTGTCACATGCGTGATTCAGACTGGTATTAGAATCGGTTCAATGTTATTTGTTATAGCAACAGCGGAAGAATGAGAGATCCAGACGAGTGAAGGAATACAAAAATATTTTCTTTTTTTATTCCATGGCAGGTCAGGTCAGAACATAAACAGAGTGACAACAACAAACAAACCAAAAAAAAAAAAAGCTATAGAAAATATAAAAAGCTCTGGTGCATGCTTCTGTTCTCGGCCGCTGGCGTGGCGGGGAGTTCAGGTACGAGCGTCTAACTGACTTTGTGGTCTGACGAGGTGGAGTACGAGTACGCTTTTCCCAACACGATTCTGTCTCTGAGCAGCTTGAAGAAGGAGTAGTAGTTACTGAAGAGGATCAGCGCTAACGATATCGTCTGGTACCACTTTTCCGAACACATCAGCGAGTAGAGCTGATAGAATATCATGGCTCCTTCCAGGATGATGAGGATGTTTAATATTCGAAGAGGCCTGTTGAAGAAAAACTATAGGGGATAGAGAGAGAGAGAGAAAAAGAGAGAAAGACCGGAAGAGTGGAGCATTTTTAAAGAAACCGGAAATGTAAAAACAAAGATAAATATAGCGTGTGTATGAAGACTTACGTAGAAGCGATAATGCGAGACGTCTGAAGGCACTGCTACGTTGTAATGGCCCATGGCCTTATACACGTTTTTATTGTGTTTCACCAACACCCCCTGTGGCCACATGAACTCTTCTGTCCACCTGAAAGCATACAAGAACAACAGGACAAAAACAGTCGCGTACGTTTCCCATAATCGGTTTAATGATACATCACGATATAGATCCGGCACAATGCTGCTGCTGAGGACACGGTCTGAGATCCTGCTCGTCCGGAGACTGACCCGTGCCTACATCCTGACCCCTGTGTGAGCCCTGACTGAGACGTACGTGTGCTGCAGGACGTTGGAGCACAGCGAGGGGTCCACTTTTTGCCAGCAGCCCAGGTGAGCGGCGGCTTTGTGCAGCAGGTCGCAGTAGCGGGGGGGCAGCAGGTGGCGCATCAGGATCACCGACGTGCTCACGAACACGAGGATGAAGAGCTCGCACGACCAGCGCTTATCCACGTACTGAGTGCTCTACAATACACACACACACAGCCAATGGAGACAGAATGGTAAATAATAGCAGTGATAGGAACCTCTAACCATTTATACAACTACAAGCATGAGTAACTTTCCATCCATCCTTCCTGCCATCCACCCATCAGTCTTAATGATTTATGCATCCATCCATCCATTCATCTACCTAAGCAACTCTTCATCAACCTATCCAATCATCCATCTATGGAACTATCAGCATATCTACTCAAGTAACCGTCCATCCATGTAACTATCCAACTATCCATTCATTTACCCATCCTTCCAGCCATCCACCCATCAGTCCTACCGGTTTACGCATCTACCCATCCATTCATCTACCAAAGTATCTCTTTGTCCACCCATCCATTTATGGAACTATCTGCATATCTATCCAAGCAACCATCCATCTATCCATGAGTCCATTCTTCGAGCAATGTATCCATCATTCCTATTGATTTATGCATTCATCCATCCATCTCCATAAGTAGCTCTTCATCCACCCATCCAAACAGCCATCCATCCTTCCACTTATCTATCCAAGTACATATCCATCCATCCTTCCACTTATCTACCCAAACAGCCATCCATCCATCCACTTACCTACTCAAATAAATATCCGACCACTTATCCACCCAAACAAATAGCCATCTATCCATCCATGCACTTATCTACCCAAGTAAAACTCCATCCACCCATTCTTTAAAACAAGTATTCACTAAGCAGTCCATCCATCTAGCCATCTGTCCAAGTAACTATCTACCTATGTAACTTCTTATTCATCCACCAAAGTATTTAAATCATTTTCCTACAATCAACCCAGGTGTATTTCTATCTATCCAATAATTGTCTACCCCTCTACTCTATCTATCCAACCATTCGCCTAAGTAACTATCCACCAGGCACCCATCCATCCATCCACTCAAGTACCTCAGTACACAAAAGTGTCTTCTATCTAGGCAGCTAAGTAGACATTTCTCGATTATGTACAGGTCTTTGAGAATTTTTTTCCTGTAATCTGTATGTGGTGTATTAAATCTGCACACAATTCTCTCTGTAAGTCACTGGATATACTGAAACTTTCATCCAGAACTGTGTGAAACCCAGCACTCGCACCTTGACGAACCAGACAGGCACGAAGGCGACGTAATACGCGCTGAGCATGGAGCTGACCAGCACCTCCTTCATCCTCTTGTTGAAGTCCATCTTGAGGAACTCGACCTCTTTGCGGATGAGGTCGGGTGAGAGGCAGCAGGCGTGCGTGGGCATGGGCTGGATGCCATACAGCTGGCTCGTGTGCTGCTTCCACGTCTCCTTCAAAACAGAGAGGTAGTCCCGCCCCACGGACAAGCCCACGCCCGCCCCCATGTCTCTGGAGCCGACAGAGGCGACGGGGGAGAGACGCACGTCACTGCTCGGTCTGAGGATAGGGATATACATCCCAAAACTAGAGAAGAGAAAGAAAGAAAGAGAGAGAGAGAGAGAGAGAGAGAGAGAGAGAGAGAGAGAGACGCATCACTGAGTTAGATCACTTATAATAATACCACAGTCTCGAGTTCTGGAGACTGAGTTCAGGAGCGCAAGCCCCTGTGTGTGTGTTGATGTAATAGCCGTGTAATAGTTGTGTAATAACAGGATGAACAGTACGAGGACTCACGGGTAGCAGAGGAACAGGAGGCTGAGCACGGAGTACGCCCTGAAGAGGTGGATGAGCGAACGACATAAAATCCAGCCGGTGAGCGTCAAAACGGCAAAGCGAGCCGTCACCAGGAAGACAGAGTGAGGAAACTTCCTGCTCTGAGATGCCTGCAGAGAGAGAGAGTGAGAGAGAGAGAGAGAGAGAGAGAGAGAGAGATATTATAATGAGGATGTGATTTGGGGAGGAAGAGAGAGAGTGAGGAAGCATAAAAGAGAGAGATTTGAGCAAGAAGGAAAAGTAAAGAGAAAGAGAATGTCCCTCATTTGTTAGTAACTTGAGCTGTTTAAAAGAAGAAATGAAGATGAGACTCTATAAATCTGCTATAAACAGACACCGCTCTCGTTATCGACGCTGCTGTTTTCAATACTTTATGAGCTGTTCATTACCTCTTTAACGATGGCTGCGATGAGCCGCCGTGACAACACGATGACGGTGAACACCAGCATGTTATAGTCAATCAGATGGAAGTTCTGTGGAAGGAAAAATATATATATATATATATATATAGTTAGTGTTAGCGACTCTTCTGCCAGCTGATAAAGCAACATAGCACCTCCATTACATGAGTGACAGCAGAAGTGTTCCTCCTTTACTGAGTGTGACAAGCAAAGAGGCCATGCCTCCTTCACTAGTACTGACAAGCACTGAGGCCACGACTCCTTCTTCACTAAGAATGACAAGCACCAAGGCCACTCCTCTTCATTCACTACAGAGGCCACGTCTCCTCCTTCACTGTCTCTGACAATGACTGAGGCCACGCCTCCTCCTTTAAAGAGACTGGAAAGCACTGAGGCCATGCCTCCTAATTCAATGAGATTCAAATCCACCGTGGCCACGCCTGTTACTTATCTAAGACTGACAAGCACTGAGGCCACGCCTCTTCCTTCACTGAGACTGACAAGCGCTGAGGCCACCCATTCTCCTTCAAAAAAACTGGCAAGCGCCGAGGCCACGCCTCGTCCTTCAGTGTGACTGACAGGAACAACTGCCATAGCCCTTTCCCTGAGGGTCGAGAGACTCACCAGCGATGTGTGTGAGGGTGGATGTGAGGGCGGGTACCACCACACCGTCTTGTAGATGTTGACGTAGTGCACGAAGAGTGCGATGAGGTGGCAGAAGAGGAGGTGCAACTCGAACATCACGTTGCGGTCCACAGAGAGATCGGGGATTTTACAGTGCTTCAAAGGGACCACCGTTTGTGTAGCGAGAGGGGGACTGGCGATCCCCGGGCCCGAACTGTTCCTGCTGACGAAAACAAACACACACCATTTTTTATTAAATCACGAGCCATGCTAAAAAGTTTGACATTTAACAATATGTGAAAACATTATGTGAAAACATACAGACGTAACACTAGATGATCACACACATGGATCTCACCTCGTCCGTGACCTCACACCTGTCACAGGTGAGCTGGTGGAGTGGTTGCTGTTGTTGAGGGATCCTGCCTCGTTGCCCAGCGGAGAACGACAGTACGTCGTCCGGCTCGCTCCTCTTCTTCCTCCTGCCATTCCACACTCTCCAAACTTCTCTCTCACTCTCTTTCTCTCTCAGGTGCGAGCTGGACCAAGATGAAGCATATCATCAGCACATAACATCAAACAATTGCAAGAAAGCAATTAAACTGCATTAAAAGTGCAATACCCCTTTTTTTTTTTATTCCTTGCTCACACAAATAATCTAAAAGATATGTAGGACATGATTAAAAACAAAAAACCAACAACGATTAAGCCTCAAGAAAAGTTTATAAAGTCGGTCAGAAAACACGTTTGGAACACTGACTTCCGGTCAGGAATGCTTGTCTGTGTTCGGATGCGCCTCCTGTCAATCATTTTACAGACGTTCTGTAGGCCACCGGAGGTCCCACGTGGGGGGGGTGGTGAACCCCTAGCGCACTTTTAAACGCGATTAGTGGATTAAAAGAACCGACCGAATGAACACAACAAGCCAGCACGGCGGGAGGACTTTCCTCCAGTATTTGCGTTTTTCATCTTTTTTTTTTTTTTGGGTATCCGTTACAGCACGTGATTAGATTCAGAAGCAGTCAACGAACGTCTTCTACGTGCCGTCTATAGGTTTATGCAACACGGCATCATTACCGCGGGAAAAATCCCGTCCCACGTTTACACGTCCGAGCGTATCTCGGGCAACGCTTAATTTAAAACGTTAAATCGAGTGGAGAACGAGACGGGTGGTGCTACCTCGCCAGATTTAGAATTGTGTTCTAGAGCAGCGATGTGCGCAGACTCGAGTAGTACGAGTAGTATTTTCTTTCTTTCTATTCTCCAGAATGCAGACCGACCGCATGCTTCGTAACACCGACACAGATCGATAAGAAGGCGCTTATTAACACAGAGTCGCACTGCTTTGATGAATTAAAACGTTCGAGGATAGTTCGAGAAACGTTCGGTATGACTTGACTTGCCATCCTGGAACGTTTCAATTAATCAACACCCCCCCCCCCAAAAAAAATGCTCAAATATACTGTAAACGTGTGAGCGCCTGCGGACAGGGCCTGGACTTCTTCGGAAATCCTTCCTTAGTCACATAACGTGTTCGGACCTGCATCGATGATTCAAATGAATATTCAAATTCGGACTGTGTCGTCATCAGGCGACTCTCTGAGCACGCACGGCCCTGGACTGAACTTCTCCTGAACGTTTTACAGTTCCCAAGACGGCAGGACCTGCAGAGAACCCGAACGTGATGTTACTGCTGTTCAAACAAACCTGCTCACGTGTTGATCTTATTGCCAACAACACACCGCGGTCTGTTCCGGTCTCGTGCGTGGTGCAACCCACGATCCCTACGTCTTTAGGCGGTTTGTTTCCATAGAGATAGAACACTCGGATCTACATCATGAACTTCCTAAACATGTCAATGATAAACACTGCTAGATAGCTGGCTGGCTGGCTGGCTAAGTGGCTAACTCTGTACAAGTGTGCGGGACCGAGGGCACGCCCTTATCTCGTGCACATCTACGGTATATTTACATCTACGGTATATTTGGCTCCTGCAGCACGTGGACGGTCCGAACGGACTCTTAGGAAATGCATAACGGTTGTTGTTGTTGTTGTTAGCACGATTAGCGCTGTTAGCATGCCGAGCTTCAGTGCAGGACTGATGCCAACTTTCTGATGCGGAAGTGAATTCAGAACGAGTAGAATAAACGTGTGCGGTGTGCACCTGTTGTGTTGTTGTTTTTCTTTTTTTTTTTTTAACTGTTTTTAAATGCAATGTTTCGTCCAGGACGAGAGCTGCAAACAACCGAGGCCCAACGTCCGCGCGCGCGCGCGCGCTCACTCACTCACTCACTCACTTTCACGTCACGACAATTAATGAAACCAAACCAAAAGATGCCGCAGAAGTCTCACCGAAGTATTCGACTTTACTCCTAATAATGGCGTCGCTGCTGCGGTGTGGTTAAATGAAGTCGCTAAGCGGATATTCGGTGCTGAACACGGTCATGTTGATGTTGATGTTCATGGTGAGGCTGAACTACACGGGGGGAGGCGCGTGCACGAGGGAGGAGGGGCGGGGGCGTGCGTGTCTTAAAGGCGCCGAACACACACATTCCAGAAAACCAGGTTTTGTTTCGGTTTTGTTTAGCCCTGCTCGGATCGGATCAGTTTGTAATACATGTTCTCAGTGACTACGTTGACATGGACAGCAATAATCTAATGATTGACCTTATTCCGAATCAGACACTATTCTGATTAAGGTGTTTACATGAGTCGCTTTCTCTCTCTCTCTCTCTCTCTCTCTCTCTCTCTCTCTCTCTTATTTTATTCAACACAGGTGTACTTTTTAAATCTCCTTACAATTATTTTTGTATTGTTTACCTTTTATCTTTATCTTACAGCACTTTGAAAGTATCACCTGTATGAAATAATAATACTTATTATTATTATTATTATTATTATTATTATTATTATTATTATTATTATTATTATTATTATTATTATTATTATTAAGTATACTAATAATAGTAATGATAATAATAATAAACTTGAAAATAGCTCCAACAATGCATTTTTTAATTAATTTTTTGGTGACTATTACTATTTCACTTATATCAATTTAAGATCGCTTTAAAGATAAAATAACCAAAAATGTGCTTCTATCAAACCGATAAATAAAACATTTTCCTTTGTATTGTTTTGTTTTGTTCGGTTTTGAAAGGGAGTGGTGCAGGGATGATGTTATTTTGTAACGCCAAAACCCTGAAACGAGTTAGCATTTTAGTCCTTCCAGTTCCATCGTCTCGAAGCCAATGTTTTTTTTTTAATTGTATTTTGGTTTAAAATATTTTCACATTTTATTCTATGACATAAGATACATCAGTAACATCCGACTCATCCATCCATCTTCTACCACTTATTCCTTCTTCAGGGTCACGGGGAACCTGGAGCCTATCCCAGGGCGCATCGGGCACAAGGCGGGGTACACCCTGGACTGGGTGCCAGTCCATCGCAGTTCACAATCACATACACACTCACACACCCATTCATACACTACGGACAATTTAGACACACCAATCAACCTACCATGCATGTCTTTGGACTGGGGGAGGAAACCGGAGTACCCGGAGGAAACCCCCGCAACATGGGGAGAACATGCAAACTCCGCACACACATGGCCCTGGCGGGAATCGAACCCCGGACCCTGGAGCTGTGAGGCGAACGTGCTAACCACTAAGCCTATCTGACGTCATCACAACAAACAGGGACAAAAAATCTTTGATAAACCAGATAAACTGCTTCAGGTTTGCTGTGCACAACCCCCCCAAAAAAAGAATAAATAAATAAAATGTGCATGCAGATTCATCCACAGAATAAATCTGTATTATGAAAAATGTTTTTAAATCAAAGTCGAGCGACCGTGGTGCAGTTCGTTCATTGTGTAGGGTTAGCTTTTTATTTCTGGCGATTGTATTTAGGCTTCAAACTCCATAAAAGTTATGTTCATTAGTTGAAATTATCTAAAAACATATGAACAAATAATAATTTGTTAAAATGATCTAAAAACGTGTTAGTATTGTAAACTTTTGTTGATCACAGAGCTTTTTTATTTGTGATTTTTGCGATAATCCAAAACCCAATGGCAAAATCCTATTCAGTTTTTCTCGAGGGAACCAGTGTGGTCCCAACTTCCGGGTTCCGGTACAAAATGACGTCATCCCTGCACCACTTTATAAGACTCGCCTCTGTACGACATTTCTCTTTTGGATATAACGGAATGCGGGCGTGGCTTCGTCTAGTCCGGATTCGAAAGGGCAGGGCTAAACGACTGATTGATGGAACGCTTGTCCAATCCGCGAGCGGCAGCGTCATGACATCACGAAGATGGTCATCCCGGAAGTGGAATGTAGTAACTGTCAGGAGCTGAAATGGCGTAGCTTGTCTCTGTCGGCGATGGACAACGGGCCTGGATAAAGCGGACGCAGCTGGGCACGAACCGCGCGGAGATGGAGTTTAACCCATGTCCTTTACCATCACACTCAAAAACTAGTCAAGAAGAGACGCGGTATGATGCTTTTATCCGTTTTATTTCCACACATACTGCATGCTCTTTGTTTACCAGCACTGTGTGGGTTCATTACCCCCTGCAATCACCCTTCATTAGTTTATTTCATTAAACCATATGATTATTTTGTCTCAAGTACCGACACATTCTTGCACCACGCCACTTCTGATTTCTCATTTAAGTAAATACTTTACTAATCCGCAAAGAACGCAACGGAGAAATCGTTTTGCTAAATAAAACCACTGATCACGTGACAAGGTTTAAGGGTCTGGGATTTGAACCCACAACCTTCTGATTATCAGCGCAAACCCCTTAATCCATCCCTCAAATTCTTCCAGACGATGATGGAATTTGAACCCACAACCTTCTAATCGATCATCAGCGCAAAACCCTTAATCCATCCCTCAAATTCTTCCAGATGGTGCTGGAATTCGAACCCATAACCCTGATGAGCCTGAAGGAATGTAAGCCCCTTAAAGAAAAGATCATATTCACTCACAAGGTTTCCTCCGCCCTGCAGGAAGTACAGCAGCCAGGACACGTTCATCGGTTTTGATTGCTCTCGCACAGTGTAGCTCAAGCCGAAATCGTTTCTGTAAATTATCTTAATGCTTGAACACGACACGGTAGAGCTACTGAAGTCTCAGTGGTGGGGTGAGAGCCGTAATGGTCTGTATTTTCGGTTTAAAGTCCACCTGTATCATCATCCACATGACTTCCAGTTTGATGGTAAACCTCCGATTACTCCATGTTCTCTTAATGTGCTCATTTGCCAATTGGTACTATATATAATATATAATTTTTTTTTTACATTTAATTTGTTAAACACCACCAAGTCGTAGTAGAAGGCTGCGAGACGTTAGTGCCTGCTCTCGCGTACGTTATAGCGGCTATAAACGGTCGTCCCTTCACCAGCCTCTCTCGGTTTTCTCTCTCTTGACGTTAACAAGGCACAGCCACAGTTTGTTACGTTACTGAAAAAGCATAAAGTCTTCCTTTGTCCTGTAGTCTTCCCCGTGCCAGAGCTTTGACATCTCAACAGTTATACACTGTGAACGAGGTGTTGGTATGGTAAAAAACATGAGCTCACGTTAGAACGAGCGCATTAACATAAACCTGAGCTACTGTCAGAGTTGTGGTTATAGAAAACTAATCACCTTCTGACCAATCGCAATCCGGAATCGAACAACCCGGTTTGGAAGAGCATCGGTGTGTACGTGTGTCTGATATTGTTTTTTTTTTTTTTTAACAAACCGTTGTGTCTCCGTAGAAGTCATCCTGCCGCCTGGTAGGACGAAGAACTCAACATGCATGAGTGTAAGACTACAGGGAAAGCGCTAACGGGTGAGTTTCGGGACGGAACGACTTCTGGTCTGATTTCAATCACTCGGTTTGGTTTGGTTTCAGTGTGTATTATTACTGTGCAGATGAGAAGTGGGTCAGCAGCATGCCGAAGCCTGTCCCGCGCTCGCTTCCTTCAGATCTGCCAAACATCATGCCCGGGCAGCAGTTCATGCACCATCCATCCCGAAGGATGACATCATCGGTGGAGTCCAGGCCACTTTTATTTCCTCTCGAGTTTTAATTTTTCATCCCAGGAGAATGCTGAATTGTTGAAATGCTGAAATGCCTCCTCCAAAAGACCCCCCCACACCACCACCAAAACAAATACAACACTATATCCGATCAGCTATGTATTTAAACACATCATGATCGTGCTCGCTGACGTGGTTTTCAAATCATATTGTTTTATTTGTATATTGCTCATAACATTACATATTGTCACGAAGAAGCTTTACCTAGATAAAATCATTCACGCGGTCGGTTACATACGAAGTCGTACAGTATTGAAAAACGGAAATCTATGGACGTTTTCCTCAAAGCGTACCGAATTTAGGAGGGCTGTATCGCCTGGGTTAATCCTAGAAGCTTTCGGATTACGTTTAAGGAAGGACGTCGTTTGCCTGTCGTATATATTTCACGCACCGGCTCGTTGCGGCGATGGACTTCGAACTCGCTCGATTTCAGCGTTCAGCCGACGGCTCGTGTTTACGTGCGAAGGTTTTCACCAGGCCGAAGGAATTAGTTCGGATTATTCCGTTTATAAACCGTGACAAAGCGGAGAAAAACATCGTCTGAGGGTGACTGTTAATCGGACAGCGAGGAGAAGAGTTTATGAGCGTGATTAACGTCGCTCGGCGTTTCGTATTTTCCCCGAGATTCAGGAGCTCTGGTTGTTGAAAATAATAATAAGAATATTAATAATAAAATGCGTTATAATGCGTTCAGTTTTTATGAATAACTGCACAAGAAGTGTAGGTTTTATCAGATTTGGCCTCGGTTGGTTTACTATGTTGTAACGGAGCTCTCCGTCGGATTATTAACAGATTATTGGCTGCATGGAACACACAGCCATTTATAATCATATGAGGGAAATCACAGATTTATTTAAAAAAAATTTTCCCCAAGAAGTTTTGGAAGTGTGTGTGTGTGTGTGTGTGTGTGTGTGTTGATCTGTAATGATGAAAACCTAGTTTGTATTAACTGTAACACAGGAGCTATGTTTCCATCCAAGTTGAACCTGCGTGAAAAAATCGGAACATCGCGTAAACCATTTGCGAATAGAGCACGCGTTCGGGAGAACAAAACCGTCACTTCCGGGCGCGTCTCGTTCCCCACAGCTTTCGCGCTCCTGAGCCGATTTATCCAACCGCAAGATTTGTCGAGGCAAAGTCATATGACTTTGATGCGCACGTCATTTTTGATGCGCATCGAAGGAATTAATTCGGTTTCCATCGAAGTTTACGCGCACGTCGTCTTATCCGCTTCTATCGAAGCCGAAATGTTTGTTTTATGCGCATTTTGGAGAGAAATGTACGCGATATCCTAAAATTTGTAGATGGAAACCTAGCTAATGATTGTTCAATGGTAGCGCGAGCATCTCATCGAACACACTTTCTTTCTCTTTTCCTCTGTCATGAAACCGGATCCACGCGGTTTTGAAGGTAAATGGCGTCTACAGACGTGGGCCATGTGCAATACGGTTGTCCGTCCTTTTTATTTATTTATTATTATTCTTATTATTTTGGTGTGCATCCTGTTTCGAGATAAACATGTATATTGTACAAACAAGTGACGAGTTGTTCGTGCGACAAACAACAAAATCACCAATGTCTTCCATTAAATGATGTATAGTTTCATCCGCTTGTTAGGTAGCGGGATCTGTCGTGCCAATGTTATATGTGGCCATGCATGAGCGGACTCGATGCTTGCGGAGTAGTCGTAGTGAAATACAGTATATTAACTTTAACGCGTATTAGCTAATAGTTGAGCAGGTGACGGTTAGGCTAATTAGCACTGTGTAGCTTTGAGAATAGTGAGCTTTGGAGAAAACCCATTTATTATTATTATTTTTCTTCTGTTGTCCTTCGAAATTAGTCGTATCTTATCATTCTCTTCTACTAGCGAAAAATATGACCTCTTTGGTGTAAAAAAAGATGCTAGTTCCCCCACCCCTTCGTTGAACCTTGTGTTTTTTCTTCTATTAATAAAAAAAAGTATTTGGATTTGTATTTAAGATAAAATCAGAGCCTAAAGAGGACACATCACCTTCAACTGTTTTTATGATTCATATAAACTTATCGTTCTTAATTTTTGCTAGCTAGCCACAGAGCAACCTGACTAGCGACTAGCTAAGCCGGTCGTCTCCGTGCTCATGGCTGTAAATTGGGGGGGTGTAGTAATACAGGAATTTAAAACAAAAGCTCTAGTCTAGAGTGGATTTAAGGTAGCATTGTCTTTCCTACGCGGTTGTGGCTGCGTCAGAGAGGTTAGCTTAGCTAGCTTTAACGTAGCACACACGATCAATTTTAGTCAACGTGTATTTTAGCCAGCTAGCGTCTAGCGCCGATGGAACCACGGCGATGTAGATAGTTAAATACCTCAGTGACCGGAATGCAAAGTCTATTATTGTTTTGGATTCCACTGACAAATATGCAAGCCATACTGCGCATTACGTTAGATATTTTAACGCGAGGTTCGATCCGTGCCGATAACATGTCGACGCCGCGTCCAGACAGTCGTGTGTGCGGTGGTCTTCGTTTTTGCTGTCGTTTCAACCAGAGGTGAAGCAACGGGACAGACGAACCCAGTCATGTGCAAAGTCTCGATATAAAGCGATAAAGTTTGCTAGAACGATTCACAACTATCATTTTCTGCCACTTATGTAACCAAGTGGCTCGCTATATAAATGTTATTAGCATACAGCTACAACTCTGGAGCTTTTGCTTAGTTATTAATGAATTTATGATTTGTCCACCCTTGTTGCCAGGTCATCGTATTACACACACGATTAGGCTTAACTGGTTTTGGTAAGAATTTTACCATGACTGAGACCGCACGGATTCAGAACCGAAAGTCCCACCATGCCAGGAAAAGGGGGTGTGGCCTGTGTTGTGCCACTCTGTGTTCTGTTCAAATTAAAATGACCTGAAACATACTTTTTACAAAAATAAATAAGTAAAGGAATATGTTTACTTTTTGGTGCATCTACTAACTCTTTATATTTATATTACACCAGTTATATCTCAGTCATTTTAATTGGATATAAAGGAAGAAGAAAAAAAAACGGATTACAAAAAGCGGTGAAATTTTTTCATTTTTACAGAAATTAAACAACCTCCACGTGTAATTTGCGATCGGTCGGTATTACCGAGTAGCGCGCGCTCTGAAGGTCTTTGGCACGGACGGACCCTCGTCATTTAGAAGCAATAATCTTATTATGCATGAACTCTATTGTGCCAGAATGGTGTTTCGTGGAATGACCTGTAGCATATTTCTGACCGTCGTGTGTGTGTGTGTGTGTTAAGCCATCAGTGGCTGTTTGTTTATTATTCAAGCAAACTGGATTCACCAGGAGGCCAGAACTGAGTTCACGTGTCCGTTAGAAACCAAAAACGTTGTACGGGAACGTCGTCATGAGAGAAAAATGGCTGAGAACGTAGTTCTTTATGCACACTGCGTGATTTCTTTCACTACATCACTAGAAAACGCACAGATCCCGATTATGCAGTCGGAAAGCAATAGGTCGAGAGGTGACGGTGATGCGGATGGCTTATTTCAGACGCTACGGTACACCCTTCACACACATACACTGAACATCATTTATCCAGTGAGCCTGTCGGTGTTTCTGTATGGGAATATAGGGGGAGGGATAAATTAGCTACTGCATGGTAGAAGTGGGTACCACGTGTGTCGTGCTGCATGCAATAATGAAGCTTTTGCTCAGAGAAAATATAACGCATAAATGTGAAGTCAAGCAAGTGGACTGATTGTGTTTGATTTTTCCCTCAGCTCGGTTTAAGAAAAAAAAAAAAGATATGAAAAACAAGTTGTGTATGTATATCCCCCCCACACACAATCATCTCACTTGCTTTATTATAACCCAGTCTTTATGTAACTTTTCGTTTTATTTTGAAACACATCTCGTCAAGAGGGACAATCTACAGTATTGTCTGTATAACCCGCGACACGATGATGGGAAGGATACTAAAGGAGGTGGACGTTCATAAAATCACTTCGTACAGGCTTGCTGCTGTACTCTGCTGTCAAACTGATGGAAATAAAAGCAAATTTATACGCACAATAAAAAAAAAAAAATCACACCCTCCAGTATTAGTTTTATGCATAAAATCCATGCGGAATGGCGAAAGCTCAGTGCCGATTGGTTGCCCGGTATTCACTAACAACCAATCTGTGCGCTATTTTAAGCATTTAAAAGGATCACGTGACGACGGACCTCGACGGGGTTAAATTGTTCTCTCCAACTGAAATCGAATCCTCTGACTGCCATGTCACCATTTTGAACAAAGTAATATTGTTTTCTTCCCCAGCATGTTGTATTTTTTGTCACAGGATGGGGACACTGTACAGTATGTTTGGTTAAATCTATGCACTACAGATGCGCTAAGCATGCTAAGATAAACCTCTTGATTTTGTACAATGAAAAAAAAAAAATCTGTATATGAAATTTAGCAATAAAAACAGCATGGTGCCAATCTTACACCGGCCTCTCTTTAATCAATGAAAAAAATTGTTTCTCCGATACTGCGTCAAACTACGATGGAAAAATTAATTCAGCAGAACAAAGGTTCTAATCGTAGTGAAATAATGATAAACACTTCCTCGATGTGGAGGCTTGCAGACCCTTCTCACTTCCCCCACGGGAGAATTCACACGGTTAAAAGCTCACCTTTATGAATACGCAGGAAGCGAAATTAGTTGAGATCCAGCGTGCCCTCTTCTGCTCGAGGCCAGACCGATCTCACTGTTTTGACTCCTTCATGTTTCGATAGGTCATGTCCTACAATGCTCGTTCAGTGAGGTGAAAAAAAAAACTAAACAAAACACGAAAGCAAGACCCAAGAGCACAAGTATGAAACAAGTGAGAGAAGCTACTGGGCACTTTCAGGAAAGGAACAAACACAACGGAGCATGATTGTGATTTTTGTGGTTATAGTGAAACTCGTGATGATGGGGCTGCGGTTGGTAACGGGACAATGGTTTTGGGCTTCATTAGACAGGAAGGAGCACTTCGATTGGTCGAGCTTCAACACTCTGTATTTGCGTAGCCGTGGAAAGTGAACATCTCAGCAGAGACCCACTTCTCTCACACCACATACTGTGTCTCTGAGCTTGATGGGTAGTCAATTTCAGGAACATGGGGGGAGGGGGAGAAAAAAAAAAACACAAAAAAGACAGCAATACAAAAACATTAGTTTAATAGTAAATAAAAGCAGAGCTTAACCTACAATGTTTTCCTCCAACAACAAAATTCACTCATCCTGACTGATCTATATACAAATACATGCGGTGTGAATGTTCTTTTCTCTTAAAGCGAGGCCATGGGAATACAGAAAAAAGTCAAAAAGGTCAAACAAACACTGATAAGACAGACGAAAGCTTAAAAAAAGCTTTACAAAATAAAGTAACAAGTAGGTACAGTTTGACATTTTCCATATTTCTATATAAAAATAGAAACACAGCAGGAGCGTTAAGCCATCACCAGTCCACGTCTGGCATCGAGCATCTTCTCCTTCTTCTGCTTCCTGTCCTCCTTGTGCTTAACCCGCCGCTCGTCTCTGTTACAGAGAAGAAATCGGATCGTAAATAAGCCGAACATGCGTTCTCAATCTCATCCGGTAAATCAACAACATACGATACACGATGCAGCCATTTTGCACAACAATCCAATGCTGATGGCTGGACGACTTTGAAATTGAAGTTAGATTTTATTATAGAACACAATTACCATTAAAAAGAAAGAAAGAGAAACACCTCAGAGACCAGTGAAAACGGTTAATTAGGACAAATCTTTTCCCTCATACAGGTGTGTAAACTTTTGCACTTAACCATAATTATTGTCCATGTATTTATAGTGACATTTATGTTCTTAAAATAAAAAAAGAAGCTATTTAGTACTACTTTTCCTCAAACCCCAAACATCTGAGACTGTTGCTAAGGAAACAGGAAATCCTAGTGTTAGATTAGTGTGTTTTCCCCCCGTTCGGTAGCAGCGCCTCACTGACCGCGTCTGCACTTGGTGCTGTTTGTAGTTTTTCTGGTGAGAAGGAAGCGTCTGAGAATTGTTCGCGTCTGCGTTCTCCTGCGTCGCTCCGAAAGGCTTCAGCTTTCCTACAGACATGGAAAACAAAAAACTGAATAAAAATCGGAGCCAGAAACAACCGTCATCATGTCACGACTCCGAGCGTGCACCTGGTACTTAAAAAAAAAAAAAAAAAAAAAAAGGGTCAAAAACCTAGAAGCTGCTATTGAGGACCATTTTTTGGGGAATATATTCAGTAGCTGAGAATGTTTTGCGTTCCCCGATGCCAAATAAAAATTCCTCACTCACCCTTGTGAGGTTTGTACGTGAGCGGGCGAGAGAGGCTCGCCTTCAGATCGAACGCGGTTTTCTTGTTGGTCGCCGGAGTGCCCGGGCCGCCGCTGAACAGGAACGGGGTCAATCCTGAGAGAGATTAATAAAAAGAATTAAATAAACAGACAGACAGGTTACTCGAACGCCGTGACGATTCAGCGCTTATTTTTGCGTACTGCTCAGACCTGGAGTTTTGTTGACGGGAGCGGTGTTCTTGGTAGAGTGCATTTCAGACTTCCTGCCCGGAGTGGGAGTGAGAGGAAACAGGGAGGCCCTGCGGGCCGGAGTCTTCACCAGAGAGCGCTTGTGCTCGTTGTCCTGCGTCGTTTGGGAAAACCTTAAAAAGAAAATAAATACCACCAACACGTCCTTGAGCTCATGACGTCAGCACGCGATAAACACCAGCGTCACACACAATACCCGAGCCAGCAGCATGTTCCTGACCTGACGTTGATTTTGTTGGCCGAGAGGACGGACGGCCTGAAGGGGGCGCCGTCCTTCATAGCCGGCTTGCTGGCGGGAACCCGAGTGACCCCGCGCTTCTCGGCTTTCTTCTCCGGCATTCCCGGGCTGAACAGCGAGGCTCGGCTGACCTGCGTCTTCTGGAAACGTTTACACGGAGAACATTCGAGACCAGGAACATTTTTAAATTATAAAACAAAGTGTAAGCTGAGAAAAAAAAAAGTGAATAAACTGCGCTTACAGCACAAGTCTTGCTTTCTGCTGACTTCTTCACACTGTTTTCTGACTGAGCCTGAAATAAAAACAATCACTCAGTGTTGTGCTGTTAGAGGAAAATAATCAGTGATGGCCTGCAGTGACCAAGCGGAGTCACTGTTACCACACCAAGGGGTTTTTGTTTCTCGTAGAACGTGGCAATTTGCCAATGAATCCAACGGTGTATTGATTAAACAGCAGCACACTGTACTTTTTAATCCTGATGCATGAAAAGAAGACCACCACAAAGTGAAGAAGAATAACAAACCTTCAGGTCCTTCAACGAGTTCCCGAGAACCTCCTTCTGCTTGTTCCTCCTCTGCACGTAGGAATCGATGGACTCCATCTTGCTGAAATGGGCCTCGTGGAGTTTCTTGAAGTCTGGAGAATTTATAATACGTGTTACGTAAACGTACGCTGACAGCGTGCAACAATGCATAAACTGAATAATGAAACGTGACGTTACTCGGCGTGGTCGGCTTCAGGGCCGCTTTCTTCTTCTTCATCAGACCCTCGTGACGGGGGATTTTTCCGGCAGTCTTCTTAGCCACATCTGCGTAAGAAAATTAATTAAATGAGGTTTACGGAGTCTAAAGAGTCGCTCGTGCTGCTTTCGACTAGACGTCAATAAAAGAAAACGCCCCCCTCGCCCCTATAAATTCCTACTCTGGAACTCGGGACGGTCTCCTGGACCTCGAGTTCAGCAAGTGACATCAGATCACGATAAATAAACCGACAGTCTTGCCTCACACACACACACACACACACACACACACCTTTACTGCTCTCCTCGGTGACGGCATTATTGTCGGCAGATCCAGGTTTCACCTCAGGAACTGGAATCTCTGTGTCCTTAGCAGAGAACACCTTCCTCCTCTTGGAGCTCCTTTTACCGGCGTCCTCCTCGTCCACCTCCTCTCCAGGCGACTTCGCGTCATCCTGTAAACAAAACGCTTTTAAGATTATTACACCGGTTTTCTTCACAAACGAGGTGATCCGCGACGCTCCACATCCGCTCACACTCGCCTGAGCCGAGCGCTCTTCCGGTTTGGGACTGGGGTCAGCTCCACATCTGTTTCCAGAGTACTTTCTCTTGGCCTGCTGGTTTTTTCTGCGGCGTGTGGTCACCAGCGCGTCGTTTGCAGGTTTGGACTCGTCTACTGCCTCCTCAGTAGGATGGACCTGCACGTCATCGGAGGTGACGTCGTTTCCCTGGGAGGTGAAAAGACAAGGAAATCCTTACATAGATGCCAATATCATAAATACAAATACATTTCTACACCCTACGTACTGCACCGTATATCCAATAGGCAGGCATTAATAATCCCTAATCCTTAAATAAACGCACTACAAAACTAAGCAATTTTTCAGTTGCCATTTGCGACCAACTCACATTCTCGGAGCTCTCTTTCTGTTCAAAATGCAGCTTCAGCGCCTTCAGCAGCTTATCAGCCTGAGAAATAAAGAGTACGGCATCTCATTTACAACTCAAGCATTGTTTTTAAAACCAATACTTCAGTCACCCATTATCCACCTTTCTGAATCAAATAATATTCTGTGTACACAAGAAGTGAAGCTATTGTGCACGCCGAACTAAACATGGAGCGTGTATTCAAACTATTCATTTCCTATATAGTAGATCTCTCTCCATCATTTTTCTCCTCAGAGATGGGGTGGCAAGGATTGTTTCGAGGGTGGCGGAGGTCACCTGCATAACCACGCCCTTACCAGGATCAAACATTGCCATGGAAACCAAACGAACATACACAAGAGCACAGACATTTTGAATCCAGGTATCTCTTCCAGAGTAAGAGAAGGTTTTTTCTTTTATTTTTTTTTATTCATGAACTTTTCTTCCACCGACAGTCTTGGGTTAGGATTTTAAAACTAGTTTATGTATCGGTGGATGGATGTTTGGATCATGCAAACCTCCCAGCACTGGTGTAACCAGGATGTTGATACCGTTTAACGCCAACAATGATCTAAATATTAATTACACGACACGGCCGACTCGAACCTGGTCCAAAATGCAGACATGTCTCACAGTGCACACATTTCCTTGCGGTAGATGACGAACGCTAGCTACAGTGGCCAACTCAACCAGTAGATTAACCGCCTCTTACCTTCATGTTAGCTTTTAAACCGACGCTTTTAGCGAGCTGCTGCAGGTCTGCATACTTCATGGAGTCTAAATCCATCTTCGACGCCAAACGGGAAGAAATTACCGAGGTTTGTTTTATTTTTATTTGAAATAAATCGTTTGTTCAGCCGTTAACGCGACACGACTGACTCGATCGCTTGCTTGCACGCGCCAGATTGTTGAAAAATTCAAAAAACCGACACGCTCCCTTTGATAGGCTGGTTTGCTCTTGACGTCACGCAACAAGCTCGAATACTGTGTCCCGTGTATAGAACGGACAGCTTTTCTCGCGTCGTGATTGGTGCGCGGTGTAAACGATGGGCGGAGCCCCGACGTCTCGGAGAGTCCGCGCCGGGGCCGAGTCTCAAACAGCGCGACTCTACGCTATGCGAGCGCGCTACGCAGGGTGTGAAGTAACGGCGCGTGCGCCCTGCGTAGTGCACTATGTTTTGTCGAACGAGTCGTTTGGGATTGAAGCCTTGGAGAAGCCGTGGAAGAAGGGATTCAACGCGGCGGTTCGAAAAGGACCAAGGAACACCAGCACGCCTGGTTTTTGAAAGATGTCCGAGGGCAAGTGTTTTCTGAGCGACTGCGAGCCGTGTGACAGCAGCAGCCAGAGCAGCATGATCTCGGTTCAGCTGAGGGACATGGAGGACACGCCGGAGCACAGTGTGGAGTATGAGAAGTGCTCGGTTTTCTTTTGCGCTCATTCTAAGTGCAACCTGGTGCTGGGGGACTCTTTAGGAGCTTGTGGGGAGGTCAGGAGCCTCAAGTCCATTATTTGTCTCAGTGAGTACATTAAATACATTCAGCACCAATATAGTGTCCACTCTAATATACATGGATATCCCATAATATCATCTCTGCAGTATGTTCCAGAAGTGGTTTTCAAAATGGTGGCCGCCAGGGGGCGCCTCAAGAATATGGTGTGAAAAATAAATACATTTTTTTTTTCTCACTCTGACTATCCCCCACCCCCCCCCCCCCCCACCCCACCCCCCCCACACACTCAATTCCTAATGTAATGTAATGTGATGTAATTACTAATTTTAAAAAAAAGGGGGATATATTCAGAAGTCTGTATTTTAAAGAAATCTTGCAAAAGGGGGGCATTTTTCAAATGTTAATGCCATTTGGGGTGGGGGGGCTTGCCCTAGAAAAGTTTGGCAACCCCTGTGTTAGGGCTGTGTGCTCATTAATATCGATCTATTTGCAGAAATCAGCAAGGATGTAAGAGTGAGAGGAAAGCTTGAGATGTACATGGAGGGTCCTCTTAAGTTTTGGTAAGTAGCTGGACACAATATCTCATTTTCATTGTGCGTTACATCCTACAATCCTACTGCTGAAGCCTTGGTGATGTTGGTGTTAAAGCTCTCCCTGCTTTATTTGGACCCCAAGCCCTGTGCACACACCAACAGAAACACATAGCTGGAGTCAGGATTGTATTAAATATCACGATTCGTCCAAATGGACGTTTAAATCCAGCTCAAAACAGACGCATCAAATCCACACACACACGTTTCAGGTGAGGAGTTCCTGTCGGATTTGGATATAGATCTGTATATTTTATTTGGATGAAAATATGTTTCTTTATACCTGGTTGCACAAGACTATGTAATCTGATCTGAGGGAAAAACATTCAAATTTGCATGATTGGACCAAGCACCTGTTGCTAAGCAACAGTAACATCACTCCAAGTTAGTTATCCAGTCCCTCCAGGATTGAACCATTTTGCGATCGCAGAAATCAATGCGAAGTAACTTAGACGCCACAGTGTTCGCAGGAGATTGCGATTTTTCTAAATCACCGCTTTTTTATATATATATATATATATATATATATATCTAAAAAAAGCAGTAAAACATAAAAGTTGTGTTTCGTTGCAAAAATCAACAGCGCCGTCTGTCTGGTATCCGGTCAGGATGATTAGCCAGGGATCGCTCGGAGCGCTCGTTCGTTATAGCTTTATTGCTATAAAAGACGCATCACGATATCGGTTCAGAAAGCGATCCATTGATTCGGATTCAGATCGTCACTTAAAATTGTGTCGTTTTTCTGTTTACATTTGTCACCCAGCACTTACAAAGGTCTGGAATGTTCCGGCTGTCGTCGTTTTGTCGGCTTCGTGCTCCACTCCACGCCGCATCACTTGTCCTCTCTGAGAGGCCTCTACCTCTTGCTGAAAGAAGCCGTGTACTGGTGAGAGTCGCTAGACGAAAGCGTTTTTAACTGAATTCAAAACAGTTGCATAATAAACGCATACCTTCTAGAATGCACATTCTTTCAACTGGCACCTTTAGCACTTAAACCAGCTAGGTAACGTGTTAGCTAGCTGGGTAACTTAGCGAACTGACGTTAACATGAACTAAGCACCCTACGGGTGGTTAACGGTCGGTTCGCTGACTGTACACGATGATATAATTGTCTCACTACACACCTTTTTTTATAGCTTGACAACTTTTTATGAAGGATGTAATTTACCTCGAGTAATTTTTTTTTCTTCTAAAAACGTTGCGTCCTTTTAACCGATTATGACTATGCTGTTTTTCCCCCCCGCATTCAGCTACATGCTAAAAAGCGGCAAAATCGTGAACGCTTCCAATCTCTGCTTTGAACACAGACTGCTGGGAAGGAGCATCAGTGAGGTGAGGAGGAACGTGCCGAGGGTTTGTTTTCTTTTGCACTAATGGAGCTGATGAGTCGCAGAAGCTTGAAGAGTTTCCTGAAGAAAATGAAGTGAAAGTGGTAGAAAGTGGTGCTACATGTAAACATCTGGTACGGATTGTCTGTGCAGATGAAACAGGTCATGGAAGCTCAGCTGAAGCAGGTGAACCTTTTGAAGGACATGTTGGACGACAGCAGACTGGGACACGGCCATCTTCCTCTGTCCTCCACCGTCTCCGATTAGCGTCTCAGAACGTGTCGATGCTTTACGTGCACTGCGTATGATTTGTGTTGGGGGGAGGGGGCTGTTATTTTCCTGAATTTGTTGTTGTATATTTGGCAAATGAAATAAAATATTCATATTTTTTTCAGTTTTTGTCAAGTACTGTCTTCTTGTGCTGGATAAGTATTAAATGTTATGGCACTACCCATCAACACAGCGATACGTGTTAGCCCTGTAATTCCATCTCCTCAGCTACAGGGCCTATTAGGAATGAATGATCTTCTGACTGCAAGTTGGGGTTTCCAGGGAGATAAGTGAAGGGGGTGGAGCACAGTGAGGTGGGCGGGGCATGTGATTGTAGAAGATATTTTCTCTTCAGCTGTATGGTGGACCAAACCTGCAGAAATTAAATAGAAATGTATAGATAGATAGATTGATAAATAAATGTAATGGGAAAATAATAAATAAAAGAATAAGTGATGAAATAGACCAATAAAAATGTTTATTTTAATTCTAAATTTATTTGTTTATTACTTTTTTCCCTTTATTTATTATTTTCTGTATTTATATTCTTTTTAACTTTTATTTATTTTTCCATTTATTTCCATGTTTATTTCAACATTTTTAAATTTATTCTTACATTTCTGGGGGGTCCAGGGGTTCGATTCTCAGTGCTACCCTGTGTGTGAGGAGTTTACATGTTCTCACCATGCTGTGGGGGTTTCCTCTGGGTACGCTGGTTTCCTCCCCTAGTCCGTCCAAAGACATGCATGGTAGGCTGATTGGCATGTCCAGAGTGTTGGTTGTGTATGAATGTGTGTGTGATTGTGCCCTGTGATGGACTGGCACCCCTTCCAGTATGTACCCCACCTCGTGCCCCATGCACCCAAGGATAGGCTCCAGGAACCAGTAAGTGGTATAGAAAACGAATGGATGGATGGATGGTTTTGCTTACCATTGCTTCATTGTAGATTGAAGTGTGTGCTCGATTACGTTGCACTTGTTTTGGAGTCAAAATATTTCCCCGCGTATTCAAAAATCTGCACGAGTCAGAGAGTGCTACGGTTAGACGTCCATCTTATTTACTTCCCAGAAGTGCCACTGCAACACATCTCTCACTGGGCCAAACTGCTGGAGACTTTGCAAAGCTGTTTGGTGTGTGTGAAAGAACTATCCAGCTCCTAGTAGCCTTTTTAGCTTTCTAAATGTATTAGTGTTCATTTCTGTCTGTGTTGTGTAGTTAATAATACGTTTGTGATTTATTCTCTCAGACCTGACGCTTATGTGTGAGCTCTCAACCAATGATTTTTTGGGGTGTTTTTTTTTTTTTTTTTGGAGGAAAACATTGCCATAGATGTTTAAGCTCTGCTTTTATTTGCTATTAAACAAATGTGTTTTTGTATTCCCGTGTCCTTGGTTGTGTGTGTTGTATCAAAAGTTCATGAAGTCAAACACCCAACAGTTTTCCATTAAGTTCAGGGTCACCGTTAAGCAGTGTCTGTTACACCTCCGGGTTCCTCTTGTACAGTTCGTACGCAAACTCCTCGGTGTGAGCGCGGTCGTTACACACAGCGATGAAGTCGATCTCTAACTGAAACGGTCCGTCCGCTTTATCTCCCAGCGTGAAGCCGATAGTGTTCACCTGAAAACCAAAGAAATGTTCAAATAAAAAAGTTCAATGTGACGAGGACATTTGTACGCTATAAACTATTATTTATATATATATAACTTGAATTCCAGTACTGTTAAATACACCCTTAAACCACAGCGCTGTTGAATTCTGGATTGTGATTGGTCAGAAGGTGTTGATTAATTATTTAAAACAGCAGCTCGGACAGTAGCGCAGCTGCAAATCACAGGTTCACAAATCGACAGATTAAAACCATTTGAAATGTGCTGTGAAGTTTTTTTTTTAAATGTAACGTGAAAAAAATAAATAAATCCATCATACCTTGTCCAGCCAGAGGGGGTGCTGGTCGTCTTGTACTCTCCCTCGGCTCGAGAGGAAGAATTTAGAAAAGGGGATCTGTGAAAATAAGAGAAGGAAAGAAAAAAAGAAAGAAGTGAAACCTAACATGACAAACCAATAAGTTCTTAGACTTTGATAATATACAATTATCCAAGACGAGTGCGTTTAGTCCATCCACTTAGCACGTCCTCTCTGGAATTCTGTAGGAAGTGTCATTTTGTTTTTGCGGCCCACACCTTAACGTCCTGCCAGTACGGACCCCCCCGAGTGTACAGGAAGTAGCTGTACATGTCGTCTCTCTGGTGAGAGAAGTAGGTCTCGGCTGAGACGTTCACCATCCACGGCCTGCCGTCTCCACGGATACGCAAATACAGAGTGTTGAAGCTGGACCAATCGAAGTGCTTCTTCCTGTCGAATGAAGCCTGAAAACACGATCCCAGTTACCATCATCACCAGAGTTACACTATAACGACTAAAATCACAGTCATGCTGCTTTAGTTTATTAAATTAAGGGGCACAGGGAAGTTCATCTGTTGTTCTAGCTGTGTATCTACCTAACAGACTTATTTTTAATCATTATTTTTTACTCTTAAATGCTATCACATTATTTATTCAATCGTCCATCTATTTTTCCATTTTAAAATTCAATTCAATGAAATAACCCAAGCGGGACTACACTAACTGGGTTTTAGGTTTAAAGCAGATGCTCCTCCTCTCCTCCTGTGTCTCTACTTCAGGGAAATGTGCAGTTCACTTCCCTGTTACACCTTTGGGGAATGATCAGGACTGTAGGGTCCAGGCACGAACCTGAGACTGTTTGGAGCGCATGGTGCAGTATCCGCTGTATCGCGTCTCTCCGTCCCGGGGTGGAGCCGAGCACAGAGAGCCGTACAGCATGCAGGTGGAGTTATTCCTCCCCAGCTTCACATACGCCTCACTCCGGCCACCGATCTCCCGGTCCGAGGTGACCACCCAGTGACTGAGCGACTCAGGGCCACGGAACTCCCACAGCACGCGCGTCTGCTCCAGCATGTGCACTACCAGGGGCCGGCCCTCGGGCCCCGTCCAGCGCTCCATGAACTCGGCTTTCAGAAGCCCGAAGTGCTTCTTTACCCCGTCCACACCTTTTGAGAAGTCGAAGCGGATCTTCTGCCAGGGCCATCGCCTGTCCGGAGCCTGGCCTGGTCTACGGTAGTCCCGCTCATACACGGTCCTGACGTGCAGAGAGACAGGACCAGTGATGTGCGGCTGAAAGAGACACCTCCGGAAGACGCTGGAGGTTTTCAGCACCGTCCCTGACAGGGCCATAACCTCTGACCTCGAAGCATTCAAATGTCTTCTGAAAAAGTTACTAACTCAATTCTATACTAGGCCAGCGGACAAATAAAGTGCATGCATGCAAAAATAGCTTAATATCGCCAAATTGCTCACACAAAAACACCGAGGAAATCGCGACACTTATGTAGAGTCAATTTAAATGTTTGTAATTTATTGCAAATTAGAAGCAAAATCAAAATTTTTTACCCTCAAAAGAAATATTACTTTTAAGAAACATTCTGACATTCACGTTTCTGTGAGCCGCCATCGCGGTCCGTCGCGTCAAAAGGTCCGTGTGGAAACAAAGCGATGTTGCAAAACGGTCCTGTGAAGAGCACAAGTTCTGTTTGTTTTTGTTTTGTTGCACAAAAATAGTGTTTGCACATTATTATGCATTATACATTAACATAATTATTATACATGAACATAATGAGAGGAGATTTTACATCTGCAAACAAACACTTGGTTTCTAAACAGAGAAAAACGTAGAAAAATCTCTCATTTCGTGGCCTACCTTGTTTCATTATATATGTTATAAAACATTTCGTTAAAAATATGTAAGATGCGTACATATGTAATTTGTACATATATAATGCAATATGTAATTATTTAACATGTATTATTGAAGTTTATAATAATAATAATAATTACCATATAACGTTTATTTTTAGTTTAATAATTAAATAAAACCCTGAATAAATCAAAGTGGAAAATAATGGAATGATTTAACTGTATTGGCTAAATGACGTCACTTGCCCCAGAGTGGAAAAAATAAACAAAAACATTTAACGCGCCTGCGTGAGCCTGCTTTTGCGAGTGCGCATGCGCAGTGGACCTCTCTAGCGCCGCCGTTTCTGTTCGTGTCCAATAAGCACGAGCGCATCCGCCGCGGGTAGCTTAGCCTCCGAAGCTAACCATGGTGAACGTAAAGAAACGGAAAGGTCGGGTCGTCATTGATTCCGACTCGGAAGACAGCGCGAGCGATGACAATTTGGATCAGGTACAAAGATAAAAGAGCTATTTCTTCTTGTGCTTAAAACAAAAAAAAATGTGTACTGGTATTTAGGGTTCGCTTGGGTAACATTAGCACGGACGTCCATGCTAGTAGAAACTGCGCTATTTTTTTTTTTTTTTAAACCTACCCGTAAAGCATCCAGTGTTCTTCTCTGGGCTCCTACGTCACAACACATGCTGCCCGGTGATTGGACGTATCATTGCCCGAATCGTGTAGTTTAAGCCAATTGTCGTTCAGAAACGCGGGAAACTCTCAGCCAATCGCAATAAAGTGGGCGGGATTTGTGTGAAAACAAGTGGGAAAAATATTTACATATAACGCAGTGGAATAGCGCGCTAGCTAGCGAGTTGCTTAAAGCGCCTGTAGGCCAGGCAAACCCTATTATAAGCTGCTACATAAGAAAAGTGTAAATGCACCATTTTGTACCCACACACACACACCAGTGTTATTTCACAGCAAAGCACAATATGTCTTTAAAAGCATTTAATTCACTTGTAGATATCGGGCGTTAGCATGTTAGCTAGAATCCGTGCTAGTTAGCGCGTTAGCGCGCGAGCCAGTCCTGTACGATTGTAAACATCAGAGTGATTAGAACGACTCCGGGTTCTTGAGGAATTGATTTGGGACGTATCGTGAGCTTTAGGAGATGGGGAAAGGTGTGTATGTGTGTGTGGTTTTAGTTTCCAGTTCAAGTGCTGAAGTTGTTTTGAGTCTTCAAAAGTAAACGCACCCCGTCAAGCCCCTAAGAGATTTCCAGTAACGATTCATTTTCTCTGTTGACCCTGTAGTGACCTGGGGATCAACCCATTCTGAACACTACCTTATCGTTTATTGTTTAGCTGTGTGAGCGCTTTGCTTATTTCTGCAGTGAAACTGAGACATGTAGCGGGGAGAACTGAAGCTAGACCAAATCCCAGTGTTGTCTGAACTCATTCTACCCTGAAGGTGGTGGATGATGATGATGATGGAGATGATGGAGCTCAGCCCTGAGATATATCCGTCTCGTCAGGGGAGGATTATCCTCCTGACTATAAACACATCGCACATGTTCGCCCCGATCATTCACCACATACAGATTACTACCAAAGTGCACAAAGTCTACAGAACAAATCCGACATGTGCCATTTGTTTCTAGCAGCATTACGTCTCCTAGGTTACTCACAAGTGGGTTTCAGGGTGCTTTTACATTTGCTCGTCTGGTTTTATTTTTGATCGATTCGTTTCATACTGCACATAATTTTATATCCGAGTATGCGAAACGCTTAAGATAATACTTTATACAGATAAGTATCGTTAAAAACATGTTGTGCCTCATGCAGTGCTTGTTTTCTCTTTCTCACATCTCCGGAACGAAATGTACGCCACGTTTGATTCACGAGTCGATTCAGATTCACTGAATCGGTTTTGATTAGAGGCGGTTAATCTTTCTCGCTTGTGATGACGGCACAATTATTTATGATGTAAAATTTTGGCTACAGGCTAGCTGTTCTGCAATGGCAAACTCTCCAAGCAGCACATATGAAATCTGTCTGACTATCTAGCTTGTACGACGCGAGTGAAGCATCAGATTCACGGGTCATTCTGATTGGTCCATATGCCGTTCGAGACCTCTGCATCGGATATTATTCGAAACATCCGGACATTCTCGCTTCTCCGAAACCCAAACCTTCCCTCGTGCTGCTTTTCATCCGTTTTGTTCTTCCTGCACAGTTCTGACATCAAACATAACAACGCGGTCCTAATTACGGAGCTGAAAGTCGCGTGAAATCTGATTAGACGAGTCCTAGGAGTTCTTCGTGGATTGCTGCAGATGTTTGTTTGTTTTCGGAGAAATGTGTTCCTGCTGTCCTGAAAGTTTAAGGAGGTCCAGGGAGCCGTTTTTAAACTCCTCCATCTTCCCCCAAGTTACAAAATTCCCACCAGCGATCTGTAGATCTCTGGGTAGATGCTGGCGTCGAAGAAACGCGCGTGCCTCGGGCCTGTTGGCGCGGTTCACGTTTTCTGAGTTTTAGGGAAATGTAAACACGTCATGCAAAACTGTGGATTCCAGCGTGTCGGTGTTTTGCAGGAGAGAAAGAGAGACCGAGGAATGACGCAGGGAAACGGGTGCTCGGTGTTGGGACTTGAGAGAATGACGAGGTGTAAACCGAGTGATTCGGGGAGCTCGGCGGGAGTTCTCTGGAGTCGTGATAAGCGCGTTAGTCCTCGGTTGGTGTTCATACCGCGATGGAGCCAATGGGAGACGTTGTTGCTGAGGCATCGGTGACTCGCGTCAGTTGTTGCCATTCGGACAGCGATGTAGAAACTAGGGCCGGATGATTATTAAGATGCAATATCAATACCGTGATAAATAACGCCACACTACACTTTCCTGAGAGATCACAATAAATAAATAAAAATAACCTTATGATTAGAACGGTGACTCGATGCACCTGACACGTCGTTGAATTTTGTTCATCCGATCTCTCTCCGTCTCTTTCCAGGAGCTGCTGAGTTTGGCCAAGAGGAAGCGTGTGGACTCGGAAGAACCAGAGGAACCCGTCAGCAAACCTGCAGCGTCTACAGACTCCGAGACGTCCGACAGCGACGATGAGGTACTTCAGTGTCCCCGTTCTACTAATCCACCTCGAGGAGGTCTCGTTGCTGATTTTGGTTTCTCGGCAGGATCTGGTCGGGTTCTCGAGTTGAGGTTGTGTTCGTGCATGATTTTAAATTTGTGTGTGTGTGTGTGTGTGTAGTGGACTGTTGGAGGCACCAAAGCCAAGAAAAAGGCGAAGCCTGGAAAAGGGGCGGAAAAGAAGAACCCCACGAAGAAGAAAGTGAACAAGGCCGCTTCCTCAGGGAGCTCGGATGGAGACAGCTCAGCCGAGAGCTCCGCCCCTGAGGAGGGTGAGTGAAGGGAAAAAAGAAATATTCTGAAAACGTCACAGTATTTGCTACATCTCTGAATGTTAATTCCGTACTGTATTTTAATTTTTAACGCTGTTTATGGAAGCAGAATTGTTAACGTGAGATCTAAGTTATCACTGATGATCACGCAGGCGAGGTGTCCGACTCGGACAGCAACAGCTCCTCCTCCAGCTCAGATTCAGACTCGTCCTCGGAGGACGAAGTGTTCCGAGATGGATACGGAGACGATCTGATGGGGGACGAGGAGGACCGGGCGCGGCTGGAGCAGATGACGGAGAAGGAGAGAGAGCAGGAGCTTTTCAACCGTATTGAGAAGAGAGAGGTGCTCAAACGCAGGTGAAGAGAAAACACACACACACACACACACGCGTGCGTGCACAAATGCTTATTTATAGGAGGATTTGGATCATAACTATCTCCACCTCTTGGACTTTTGGTTCTGCAGCAAGGATTATCTCGAAGGCGGAGCTAAGGAGGCGTTCCAAATTGTGGACAGGGCAAAAATGTCTAAGATGACCACCTCCATAACCTTCCGTCATTCGGCTCCATAGCGAACTGGTTATGAGAGTTTGTTTTTGAGGATTGATTAAAAAATAAATAAATTAAAGTAAAAAAAAAAAAAAACAACAAAATCCTAAACTTAAGGCTTGTTTTGGAATGCATACCATATCAGTATACTACAGTTTTATTACGGGAGTTAATACACTAACGTGCAGATTCGACGTGACCCTCGGTTGTAAATCTCTGGCATGTCTTATATCCCGATATGTTTTGTCACCCCGAACCACTCTCCCGCGCTCCACCCAGGTTCGAAATCAAGCAGAAACTAAAGACGGAAAAGAAGAAGGTTAAGGAGGAGAAGAAGAAGAAGAAGCAAGAGGAAGAGCAGGAGAAGAAAAAGCTGTCTCAGGTTTCAGACACTCAGGTGGTGAGTGGATCGGCATCTCGGCTCCTCGCGGAAATCCAGCGAGCTCACCTTTTTAAATACTTTTTTTTTTGAGGAGGTTTTGTAATTAAAAATAAAAGTCTAGAGATGTACGATAATGGAATACCGTCGCTCTGCCGAACTGCTTTTAGGTGATGTCCCATAATAAAGAGAGGAGGTCGAAGAGAGACGAGAAGCTGGACAAGAAGTCGCAGGCCATGGAGGAGCTGAAAGCCGAGCGAGAGAAGAAGAAGAACAGAACGGGTTCGTTATCAGTCTGGTATTTCTTTGTCTTCTGCTGAATGTTCGCGACGGTGTGTCCAGCCGTCTGTCTGCATATACGTGTGTACGTTTTTCACCGTTAGCGTTCTTTAAAATGTAACCTCACAGCCGAGCTCCTGACCAAACGACAACCGCTGAAGGCCAGCGACGTGTACTCCGACGACGAGGAGGAGGAAGAGGAAGATGACGATAAGTCCTCGGTAAAGAGCGACCGCAGCTCGAGGTTGTCGTCCTCCGACGAAGAAGAGGAGTGAGTGTGGTCTCTGATGATTAGGTCAAAAGTTCCTGCGTTAAGACTGGGTATATTGATAATTTATATTCCACATGAGCTGTGATTGGCTCCTTTTCTCTCAATCCACTCAGGAAAGAGGCGATGCCCCCTAAGTCTCAGCCGGTGTCATTGCCGGAGGAACTGAACCGCATCCGTCTGTCACGGCACAAACTAGAGCGCTGGTGTCACATGCCCTTCTTCGCTAAAACGGTCACCGGCTGCTTCGTACGCATCGGCATCGGCAACAGCAGCAGTAAACCCGTCTACAGGGTACAAGCTACTTCCTTTTTCGGTTAAAGAGTCGGATTAAAACTCGCTAATTCTTTTTCTGTCGCAGCCTAACGAGATTGTAGATTTTAGAGTTGGACGCGGAGTAGTGAACGTCGTCTTCTCTCCTTTCCTTCTCGTCTTGCGTATCCCATAATTCGTCGACTTTCTAAATCGTCCGCTTCATACAAATTGTGTTTGCGTTCTCTCGATGCTCGTTACCAGGTGGCCGAGATCGTAGATGTGGTGGAAACGGCGAAAGTCTACCAGCTCGGCTCGACGCGAACAAACAAGGGGCTGCAGTTACGGTAAGCTGCAGCCAGTCGCACACATCTCGATTAACTATTCATTTATTCGTTAAGAATATAGACAAATGTCTGCCGCCATAAGAGCTGGATATGAAGTATGTGCATTTATTTATTTTTCTATATATAGATGTGTGTGTTGTGTGTGTGTATATATAAACGCATGTATATGTGTGTGTGCATGTGTATCCTTTTCCGAAGACACGGGAACGACACCCGAGTGTTCCGGCTCGAGTTTGTGTCCAATCAGGAATTTACAGAGAGCGAGTTCATGAAGTGGAGAGAAGCGGTGAGTGATTTACTCGAACTTACCTACAGTATAAATGCATTTTATTTATAAATTATTCACGACTTTTTTTTTTTTTTACATGTCTGGTTTAGTTTTTGTCCTAAATGAGTTGGAGGAGGAGGAGTAGTAGTAGGAGGAGGAGGAGGAGGAGTAGTAGTAGTAGGAGGAGGAGTAGTAGTTGGAGGAGGAGGAGGAGTAGTAGTTTGAGGAAGAGTAGTAGTTTGAGGAGATAGTAGTGGGGAAGAGTAGTAGTTGGAGGAGGAAAGTAGTAGTTGGAGGAGGAAGAGTAGTAGTTGGAGGAGGAGGAGGTAGTAGTTGGAGGAGGAGGAGTAGTTGGAGGAGGTAGTAGTTGGAGGAGGAGGAGTAGTAGTTGGAGGAGGAGGAGTAGTAGTTGGAGGAGCAGGAGTAGGAGTTGGAGGAGGAGGAGTTGGAGTAGGAGGAGCAGGAGGAGGAGTAGTTGGAGGAGGAGGAGGAGTAGTTGGAGGAGGAGGAGGAGGAGTAGTTGGAGGAGGAGGAGTAGTTGGAGGAGTAGTAGTTGGAGTAGTAGGAGGAGAGGTAGTATTTGGAGGAGTAGTTGGAGAGGTTGGAGTAGTTGGAGGAGGAGTAGTTGGAGGAGGAGTAGTAGTAGTAGTTGGAGGAGTAGTAGGAGGAGGAGTAGTAGGAGGAGAGGTAGTATTTGGAGGAGTAGTAGTTGGAGGAAGAGTAGTAGTTGGAGGAAGAGTAGTAGTTGGAGGAAGAGTAGTAGTTGGGGAAGAGTAGTAGTTGGGGAGGAGGAGTAGTTGGAGGAGGAGGAGTAGTTAGAGGAGGAGGAGGAGTAGTTAGAGGAGGAGTAGTAGTTGGAGTAGTAGGAGGAGAGGTAGTATTTGGAGGAGTAGTTGGAGGAGGAGTAGTTGGAGGAGGAGGAGGAGTAGTAGTTGGAGGAGTAGTAGGAGGAGAGGTAGTATTTGGAGGAGGAGGAGGAGGTAGTTGGAGGAGGAGTAGTAGTAGTAGTTGGAGGAGGAGGAGTAGTTGGAGGAGGAGGAGGAGTAGTAGTAGTTGGAGGAGTAGTAGTTGGAGGAGTAGTAGGAGGAGAGGTAGTATTTGGAGGAGGAGGAGTAGTTGGAGGAGGAGTAGTAGTAGTAGTAGTTGGAGGAGGAGTAGTAGTTGGAGGAGAGGTAGTATTTGGAGGAGGAGTAGGAGGAGGAGGAGTAGTTGGAGGAATAGTTGGAGGAGGAGGAGGAGTAGTAGGAGAGGTAGTATTTGGAAGAGGAGGAGTAGTAGGAGGAATAGTTGGAGGAGGAGTAGTAGGAGGAGAGGTAGTATTTGGAGGAGGAGTAGTTGGAGGAGGCGGAGTAGGAGGAGGAGTAGTAGGAGGAATAGTTGGAGGAGGAGGAGTAGTAGGAGGAGAGGTAGTATTTGGAGGAGGAGGAGGAGTAGTTGGAGGAGGAGGAGGAGGATTAGTAGTGGTGGTGGTGGTAAGAAAACATGGCTGGTTGCTTGCGAGGTCTCCTTGAACGGAAGGCGCTTCTTGGCTGTAAATGGTCACACGGAGCATTGCTGTCCTCATGTTCAAGGCTAAAACCTCATATCAGTTCCTCTTCATAACCGTCTCATGACTGCTGGAGCAGCAAAACAAATGTCTGGAGAACTCTGTGGCTGTGACTGAGCGGTATAGTGGAAGGTGTAACGCTGCAAATTTTACAGATAAATCCCTGTTAATCGTTTCAGATGCACGGTGGAGGAATGCAGATTCCTACCCTGGATGAGATCGCTAAAAAAGAGCAGTCCATCAAAGAAGCCGTCAACTACAAATTCAACGACAAAGACATCGAAGATGTGAGTCACGGCTTTATGTTGTGTGTTGTTCATTCACTTAAAAAAATTACGATGTTCTTTAAAGTGTTTCTGTAGTTTTTCTGATTGTAAATTTTTGTGCGTCGTTAACAGATAGTGAAAGAGAAGGACAGATTCCGGAAGGCGCCGCCGAACTACGCCATGAAGAAAACGCAACTCCTCAAAGAAAAGGTGACGCAGCGTAGATGAATAGTTTGGATCACGTTTAACGTGTACTGAGAGTGTAAAACGCTCCGATTTGGAGGTATAAACCTTGTGTGTGTGTGTTAGGCGATGGCGGAGGAAAGCGGCGACGGAGATAAGGTGAAGTTGTTGCAGGATCAGTTGAACGAGCTGGAGGAGAGAGCCGAAGCATTAGACAGACAGAGAACTAAAAACATTTCCGCGATCAGGTAACGCACACTCGCGCACATGTATGTCTCAATCTGAGAGTCTGGGTGCATTTCGCTAACATCATTTTTCACGCTTCTCAGTTACATCAACCAGAGGAACCGCAGCTGGAACATCGTGGAGTCTGAGAAAGCGTTAGTGGTACGTACAGGTTTCAGATTCGCACTTTCGTACCGAGCGCTGGCCGTTCTGTCGCTGGAAATGTTCCGGAAGCGTGCATCACAGTCTTGTTCTCTTTTCCCAGGCTGAAGGTCAGAACGCTAAAAACCAGCAGATGGACCCTTTCACCCGACGGCAGTGCAAACCCACCATGGTGTCCAACGTACGCCTCGAGCTTTCTTTTTCTTCTTTCATATCTGACCTATGATCCTTTTAACGAACTAGCCAGGTCCTGATAGCCTGTAATACAATGTGTAAGGAATAAACCACCGTGTTGTGCCATTATAGGAAAATAATCAACTACTACAGGGTGCTGCCATGAAGCAGAGTTGCTGTTCATTTGTTATAATGTGTAACAGAACGTCCTCAAGCATTTTGTTCCTCTTCTAAAACAGCAACCTGACCATGACTACAATGTCTTATTTGTTAAAGAACCACAAGTCATACTTTTTTTATCCATTCATAGTTACGTTTACTGTTGCGGAATGTCCGCGAAACCGGTTTGTTCCTGTTGTCACTTCGGTTAGTAGCAGCTATAAGCAGCAGACGCATTCCGTAAAATGAACAACGTCTTCACAATATCGAAGATTACACGTGATAACGTGGAGCCCCCGTGAATGAGCCGTTACTATAGAAACGACAAGGTGTTCATATAAAGCTGTGATTTGCAGCTGAAATGCTTTTCTGACCAATCAGAATGCTGGCATTCAAATCAAGATGATCAGCGTGGTGTTTTTGTGAACGCTTCAACAGTGTGTATCTCTCGCTCTCTCTTCTCTTTTCCAGGCCAGAGACCCGTCGGTCCACGCTGCTATTCTCGCACATCTTAATCAGAAATACGGTTCGGGCTCCGGCCAGGACAACGCGCAGCAGCTCAACAAACAGGTGAGTCGAGAAGGAATTCCACCTGAGCATCCCTTCACGACCTGTTAGTGATGTAATGCATCTTCCAGGTTTATAACACGATGGGGGAGTGGGACGGGTGAATAATAATGTAATGAAAACAGTTTTTGGTTGTGGATTCGGATATTTACACCCAGCTATACATTGCATCGTTTTCGAGCCCGTAATATCAACTCCGGTCATCTGACCCGTGTGTGTGTGTGTGTTGTGTGCTAAGCAGGGTTCGGCGAACCAGAGGGACAAAGACGTCACAAAAGCCACCAGCGACCTCTCTGAAGACCTGTTCAAAGTTCACGACTTCGACGTCAAAATCGACCTGCAGGTCCCCAGTGCTGGTGAGCGTGTCCATGTGTCTGCGTCTCGATACGTCGCGCTCCCGCTGCCCCCTCACTTTCTATCACGTAAAATGGAGACTGTTTTAGGTTATAAAACATAGCTATGTATTTATCTAACGTTAGACAAGTGTATATCGTTAGCATCAGTTTAGGGATGCACAGAAATAACAGCTAGTGGAAATTAATTATTTATTTATTTTCGAAATGGCGGCACTTCCTGGTTTTTGGACGAAAGAGAAACAAGGCACTAGAAGGTCCGATCAGGAAAAGATTCTCAGATAAGAACCTGATTGGTTCTCAGAGTTTATGATGCAATAACACCGGTCATGTTTTCAGATTTTATGCTCTGCTTCTGATTATTACTAGATTCGATTTTTTTTTTCCACATATGTCCTCATTGTGTGTGTGTGTGTTTGTGTGTTGCAGAGACAAAGTCCCTGTCGGTGAGCTCCAACTCCCTGCCGGTGAAGGACGGAGCCCCTCGCCGTTCCCTCAACCTGGAGGACTACAAAAAGAGACGAGGCCTCATCTGACGCTCCTGTCTTCCAGCTTCCATTAAACCCCTGCATGTGTTAGTGAACTACACCAGGGAGCCCGAAGCTGTCCTCTCTGTGTCTCTCTCTCTCTCTCTCTCTCTCTCTCCCTCTCCCTCTCACTCACTCCTTGTCCCCCGTGTGTGTTTGTGTCAGAGAGAAAGAGAGAGTTGAGAATGAATGTGAGCTTGTACACATGTAAACCTTTGTAACTGTTGGTGTGTGTGTGTGTGTGTGTGTGTGTGAGAGAGAGAGAGAATGAGCGAGTGTGCATGACTGTAGTGCGAGACATCCATCCGATACGAGACTACAAACTACTTGTGCAGTTTGTGTGCGCAAGTCTTCTGAAAATAAAACTAAATACGAAAATCCCGTGAAATGTGGCGGCTTTTTGTTTCGCTTTGTGTTCTTTTTCCTCATAGCCGTACTTTATAGGAGAAATCGTCCACTGGTTAATTTATACACGAGTACATGACGTCCTGTGTCTACTTTCTTACTTTTGTTTTTGTCAATATTCATCCAAAACCTGACAATGCTATTTAAATGTAAAACATTAATACTTGGGGGGGATTTTTATGAACCGTTTTTCTTCCTCCTGTAGCTTTTTAGTGTGTGTGACGTGAGTGAGTGAGTGAGTGACAGTGGACAACCTTTTGGGGTTTTTTTTTTTTCCTTCTTTTTTTTTCAGGTTAAGTTTCAGTCAGTGTCTTATTGAGAACAAAAATAAGAGACTAATCATTACGTCACTCCTATAATGGACAAAATCTGTTCATTTGTATGAAATATATTTTCTCAATGGACGTTATTTTTGTCCTTTTTTTTTTTTAGATGTTTTGTTTCCCCATTGTATTTCGGCGATCTTCGTTCCATTCAGAGCTGATTGATATGTGACTATTGGTTATTGATGATGTCTTCTGGTCAGTTTTCGTATTCATGTGGCATGCTTTGTAAATAAGATTTGGCCATTTGGGATGAGTGCGGAAACAATAAAGAAGCACTGTTTCGTACCGGTTGTGGACCTGTGGTTTTTTTTTTTCTTCTTCTTCTTCTTGCGTCTTAAAATAAAAACACGTAAATAAAAACTGATTTTCTAGTGATGCATTAGTATTATTGACTGGATTTTTTTCATGTGGGGAATTCTTCTAATTATTATTTTTTAAAAACATTTTCATTAAATTTAAGCTGATCGTTTGCCCCAGCTAATAATGATTTAGTAATTCTTTTTTTCCATTATTCAGCAGTAACGTTTATTTTATTTATTTTTAATATCATTCAGGCATCACTAAGACGAGCCTGTTTGTCGTCCTTTCCTCTTTTTTTTTTCTCTCAGGCACATCCAAGGACGCTCTGTTTTGGGGCCTTTTCAGTTCCTGGTCCACGTCAAGCAGGATTCGCGATTAGGATGACCGCACGGGAAAGAAAATAGTTTTAACAACGAGTGGACTTTAATTATTTACTCCCCAGAAGATGCTGGCGGAAGTTTTACGTTCTGCACTTTAATACAGAGAAGGTATATCCGGTGACGTTGCTGAAAATAATGTTTTATATGTATATGTTTGTTTGGTTTTTTTTTTTTTTACACGCGAGCATCGGTCCTAAGCTTGGTGTATTTTTCCCCCAATCGTATTCGTGTAACTCCCGCCCGTTCGTTCAGGATTGGCTAGCGTTGTCTCTGATCCGCCCTGCGATTGGCTAGTATTGTTGTCTTGTCGATGGAGTGCGTGTCCGCATGTATTGCGAGCCAATAACAGAGCAATGGGCGTGGTTTTTCGGAGTACGGGTGGGGGGGAAAGTGATACAAGCTAGGCGTTGCTAGCTGTCTTGTTCGCTAAGTTCATTTGAATGCTTGTGCATTAGTTTCAAATGTTAACGTTACTTGTGTAAAGTGTATGATGCTGTCAAAGGCAAATTAGAAATAAAAAGTGGCCGGTTTGCGCCTTTGAATTAATCTTGTATATGCAACTGCAAAAGTGTTGGCACCCTTTAAGTGATGGTGTATTCCGTTATGTTTTAGGATTAAATTATCACTCATTGCATGCTGTGATTTTTCTGCTCGTTTCCATAAAGGATGCCTATTTATTTATTTATTTATTTATTTCTAATTTTGGAGAGGGGGAACTAATAAAATGTGAATTTGCTTTCAGATCCCAAGATGTCATGGATCGTCGATTTAGCCGGCCGAGCCGAGAATTTCCTGAACAAAGTGGACCAGGGGGCTGCCAGCGCTCTGACGAAACAATCGAGCCACAATTCCTCCTCTGGACCGCTCGACCCGCCGGAGTCGGATTTAACTCCGTACGGCGCTCCGTACGAGTCCCGTCACAGCTACACGGGCCACGAGACGCACGGTTTCCTCTCTGCTGCCGCCGTGAACATTAAGAAATCTAAAGCCACCGTGTTAGCAGGTACAGCTAACGTGTCCAGCACAACTCCTCTGGGTTCAGCTGTTAGCAGCAGCAGCGGTGCGCTCAAAGCCTCGTCCAACTTCGTGAGGCGCAAACGATCTGAAGTGGACGATGATCTGCTTTTCGACTTCCTGAACAGCTCGGATCCGCCACAGAGCGACCGGAAGGAGGTGAGGAGAGACACGGTGGTCCAGATGACCGGTGTGGCTGAAGGATCGGCTCAGGGGCAGGCGGCGGTCCCGTCTGCCCCGGCTACTCCTCCTCCTACACGTTCTTTGTCCCGAACCTCCAGCCTCGGCTCCCTCGCCACGAGCACACACAGCACCAAAACCGAGAACGACGTCGCTCGAGACGGAAGCCAAGGTACTAATTTAGTAAACTGTCCGTCAGAGCCTTATATTTTTCTTTTGTTTTATAGTTTGTTCCTAATAATTCGTTGTCACTTTATTTTTACTACACTCTAGCTTTACTATGCTATACTCACATCCTCTTTCCCTTTATTATTCTCTCTTTCTCTCTCTCTCTCTCTCTCTCTCTCCTCTCACTCTTTCTAGGTGACACCCCGGAGAGCTCAGATTCAGGCCTGGCAGCAGCAGCGTTACCAGATCTTCAGGCCGCGGTAGAGTCGAGCTCGGCTCAGGAGGAGCAGCTCAGTCAGGTGGTGTCTGGTCTGCGTCTGGAGAACCAGCTCCTGCGCAGTGAAGTGTCCTCGCTCAACCAGGAGATGGCATCGCTCGTCCAGAGAGCCAAGGACACGCAGGGGGGTGCGAGGGACTCACTTATTTATCTAAATTATAGCCACGTTAATACAGGACATGTAATAAAACCATACAAAAAACAGAATAGTTACAACTGACAGGTGTGGCCTCTGTCTCTGTATAAGTAAAGGAGGCATGGCGTCTGTCTGTCCCAGTGAGGAAGGGCGGGGGTTCTTTGTCTGTCCCAGTGAGGAAGGCATGGCCTCTGTGTCCTAATGAAGGAGGCGTGGCTTTTCAAGCCTGAACACTATTTTTAGATTAAAACGGACCCGTTTGTGAATAAATCCTACTGAAACGAATCTCTAGATGCGATATACAAGTAATATCTTTTATAAATCGGATCATTGATCAGAAGATTTAATTTCTCCTTCCAAGGAGGTAATTAATATTGTGTGAGGGGGGGGAAATGAATTGAATCCGAAGCTTAAACTGAGTAAGCTTCTAGTAAACTAAATGTTTATTGTAACACAGTTAGAAATGTATATTTGTTATGTGGTCTGATTCCTTTTCCCTGAGAATGAGATTTGTGCTCTGTTTGTCCGGCATGTTTCAACTGAACTGTTTCCTTGTGTCTCTACAGAGCTGAACCAGGCCCGATCTCGTGCAGAGAAGTGGAACACGGAGCAGAGTCGTTCGGACCGCGCGGTCAGGGAGCTCAGGGCACAGGTTGATGACCTCACACAGGCTCTGACAGCCAAGGACTCTCAGCTGGCCGTGCTCAGGGTGCGACTAGACGAGGCAGATCAGTTACTGAAGACCAGAAGCTCGGCGCTGGAGGAGGCTCAGAGCGAGAGGACCAGGTATCCTCACCGCCAGAGAGAATTACTACTCACCCCCGTGCTCTACTTATTGATATTTTTTCTAGAAGTGTCTTTAGATTGTCTCTCGTCTGTATCTGTATGGCCTCTGTGCTTGTGAATGAGGATGCTGCTGTGCTGTTTGTGATGCTACAGGATCCTGCAGGACCACAGTGATGGGAGCAGTCTGCACTCTCAGGCTCTACAGACACTGCAGGAGCGACTCCGAGAGGCCGAGGCGACTCTGAACAGAGAGCAGGACAGCTACAGACAGATGCAGGTCAGTAACACGCTTCAACATGTTATCGTCGTATTTTAGTAATCTTCAAATACCATTTTTAAAAGTAAATGGGCTCCGGAAGACGTCTCCACAAAGTCGAGCTGTTGACGTCTTGACAAATCAACCCCGGTCTGTTGTTTTTGTATCAGAGCGAGTTTGCGTCGCGGCTAGGGAGGATCGAGGCGGAGCGACAGACGTTGGCCGAGTCGTTGACGGGCGCCGAGCGCAGAGTGGCCGAGGAGAAACAGAGAGCCGAGGAGCTCCAGCAGCAGGCCAAAACCGCCCGAGCTGCAGCCGATTACGCCAAGCAGGAGCTGCACGACTACAAAAACAAAGCCTCGCGCATCCTCCAGGTCTCACGTTTACAAATCTGTTGGAGAAACCCAGCGTCACATGGGATTTTAGGCTTATAGTGAATGATATGAATAATTCTTGAAGTAAAGCTGTAACTTTCCAACACGGGAAAGAAAATAATCATCATCTTTGGGGTATCCACTCCATCACACCAGTTCATCGCCCTCTTTAGCACATTTCACAGAACTTTGATTGAAACGAAACCGCTCGTTTTTTTTATTTGCGTATTTTCCAAGTTGGCAAACCTGACCTTCTGCTCTTTCATTACTCTCCCAGTCCAAAGAGAAGCTGATCAGCAGTCTGAAGGAGGGCTCGGCTTTGGAGGCGCTGGACGCCGGAGGAACAGCCGAAGTGGAGCTGGAGGAGTTACGGCACGAGAAGGAGCTCCAGAAGGAGGAGATCCAGAAACTCCAGGCTCAGATACAGAGCCTGCGTTCAGAAATACAGGTTCATAAAGTGCTAGGACATTAGCACAGACATGTTACATGACTACCTGTGCATTTCTACGCTTTTTTCTGAAGGAGAAACACATTCATGAACATTTTTGATGTTAGAAATGTGCTTATAAATTGCCAGAAATTGCACTTTAAATGAAACTTCGCTAGCTGATGTTAAGAAACTTGCCAACAACTTGGTTAGTTAGCATTAATTAGCTGGCTGTGTTAACTTCACTTGTTTCAATACTTCATCATTTATATTTTCTGTTTAAAGAGTGCTTAAAGAGTGAACAGGTGTTACCATGGTTACATTTAGCTAGCTAACACAGGCAGTCAGTGAGGCAGCATCTTGCTAGTTAGAATTAGCATTAGCTCTCTTTTTTAATGCATAAACTCGCTTTTTAAAATCGCTTTTAGTCCTGATTAACAGTGATGTTTCTGCTCAAAAACGGTCAAACGTTCATAGTATGTCGAAATAAAACAGAAAAATGATCAAGCGATTCTGTTTCATACACACATGAACAGGTTACAGGAGGAGTGTGTTCACACGCTTGTCACGCATCCATTTTATCATCAAAGTCACGTGTTTTATTTTGGGTTTTTTTGTCGTACACAGGAGCAGGAGAACCAGGCCATGGCGGAGGCCGAGAGCTGGAGAGAGCAGCAGCTGGAGCTACAAGAGCAAAACTCGCAACAGAGTCGACAGAAACAAGAGGTGGAGGCTGAACTGGAGCGCTGCAAACAGGTACGCTGTGTGTGTGTGTGTGTGTGTGTGAGAGAGAGAGAGATAACTGGACCCTGAACAACATCTGTTCTGAGTTTTGTTAAATCAGTTTTTCCCTGATTAGGCAATGGAACACGAGAGAGGGTGTGTCCTCATGAAAAACATCAGGACTACACAGTCGTGACGTTCTTCACGTTGACGCACAACCTATAGTGCGTCTCCTTTTATAACACAATTTACAAGTTACAGAGGTTTTTATTTTAAACAACAACAAAAAAAAACAACCGTTCTTTCAAATATCTGATCTAAAATCTTTAATATCAGATATTTCTTCCACGATATAAAAGTAGTTAAGTAGTTACTATGCAGCAACATTATGTAGTGAATAATGTATGTGGCACAGATTTCTGATGCACACTGATGGATTGGCGTTCTCGCGATAAGAATAATCAAATGTATAAAAATAACACCGCACCAGGGTCTCGAATAGATCTCAGATGTAAACATCTGCTACGAATCGTTACTCGTAACGTTACTCTGTGCTCGCAGCTGCAGTTCAAGCTGCTGTTGTAATAATAATAAAATGAACATTTGTGTGGTTAGCAATTCAGAAAACTAAACTGTCATGTGAACATTGTTGTTGCTTAGCAACCCATGAAGAGAAAAATAATGGAGATAAGGTAAACGAAACGTGACATTATCAGATCAACAGCAGAATGTGTTTCGACCAATCAGATTGTGCGGTTAGAACTAGGTGATGTATAAATTGTGTTAATGTGTGTGTGAGACAGGAGCTGCATTATGTGGAGGAGGAACACCATCGCACTAAAAGCACCCTGCAGAGTCGCATCAAAGACAGAGAGGACGAGATCCAGAAACTCAGGAACCAGGTGGGTATGCGTCTCTTTCACACACACACACACACACACACACACACACACTCTTACATCATGTACGTTATCTACACTGTCGTTATAATGGTCCTTCACATTTTCATCTCTCTCTCTTTCTTTTTCTGCAGCTGACCAATAAGGCTCTGAGCAGCAGCAGCCAGGTGGAGCTCGAAGGCCGTCTGCATCAGCTCACTGAGACCCTGATCCAGAAACAGACCATGCTGGAGGCTCTGGGTACCGAGAAGAATTCGCTCGTCTTCCAGCTGGAGCGGCTCGAGCAGCAGCTGAAGAGCGTGCAGGGAGGCCAGAGCGGCGGCTCACACATCAACATGGCCGCCGTGGACGGAGCAGGTCAGCAAGCGTACGGGATGAATTAGATGATTCATATCGTTCAGTTCTGACCTCGCCCATCATCTAACAGACTAAGACAGTTTAGTAGATGTGAAAAGTCAGTGCAGTTTTATTCAGGTACAGAACTACAGGATATAACTGTGTTATTCACGAAGCCGATTGCTGTGTTTAATGCCGTTGTGCTGTGTGAAGGTGCGAGGCAGAGAAACACACCGGTGCTGTTCAGCGATCAGGACGGCGCGGAGACGGGCGTGTACGGGAAAGTGCGCAAAGCAGCCAGCACCATTGATCGCTTCAGGTAAGAGCACATGTGCTCCAGGTGTGAACAGACGCTCAAGTTGCACGAATCAATCGACATAAACCGGTCTGCGTGTTCCACCTCGCATAGATCCACTTTGCACCAGTCCATTTTCACGGGAATCAACATGCATGAATCAGTTAGTTGAGTCATATTGTGTGAATCATATTGTTTGAATCAGTTAGTGTGAATCATATTGTTTGAATCAGTTAGTGTGAATCATATTGTGTGAAACGATTTCTGTGAATCAAGTTGTGAATAAAATTGTGACTTAATTTATGTAAAAATTTGCATAACCCAACTTGTGTAAATCAACTCGCAAAATTTGTGTGCATCAGTTTGCGTTAACTGACTCGTGTGAACCAAATTGCGTGACCTAACTTGCACAAATGAACTTAGAATTTTTGTGAATCAAATAGCATGAATCGAGATGTGTCGATGACGTTTTGTGATTCTTTTCTGCAGCATCCGTTTAGGGATCTTTCTCAGACGTTACCCCGTGGCCAGAGTATTTGTAATCGTTTACATGGTGAGTGAAGCTGTAAAGCGGACGCTCCTGCTGCGTCTTCGTACGTTTGTAGGGTCAGCGTGACGTTAACGTCTCTCTGTGTGTTTTATAGGCACTGCTGCACCTCTGGGTGATGATCGTCCTGCTGACATACACACCTGAGATGCACCCACAGTCTCATCCCGACGGCAGATAGAAGACTTTATTATGTATATGAGATCTTTATCAGATGCTCTACATGTATAGAAATGAAGCTATATGATCTGTCAGGAGCTGGACGACAGCAAACGTGCATTCTGTCTCCTCTCCTTTGTTCTTTCTCATTCCTTTATTTCCTCTGCGATTTCGTCCTCCTTTCCGCCATCTTTTTGTTTCTTTTATTTTGAAACGAATCATCTGGAGTGTGTGTGGAAGTAGAATCGAGTGAGATATTTAAAGACAGGGTTCTATTTAATTTTCCTCATGGGAAAAGCGTGTTCGGTTTTTACTCATGGCAAAAACTTTACTTTTGGTACAACATGACTGTAATTCTTCACTTTGATTTCTTTTAATAGACATTAAAACACTAAAAAAAAAAAAAGGACAAAGCTATCCATTTCCTTTTACCTGTATAAATCAGAACGATAAAATATGATTGAATTGAAAAAAATATATTAATAAACATTTTTAAAAATAGACAAATCAGAGACCCGTTTCATCAAACTTGGCCAATTAGTTATGTCAATAGAGAGCTTTGTAATTGAAGCATAGTAATTATATTTGTAGGCTGTGATTTTACAGCTTATGTGTCTGGGTCATGAGTTAGTGATTCAGTCTTGCCACAGTGAGCTTGTGATTTGGTTTTAGACAGTGCAGTCGGAAGCGTTTTCTTCTCCTGTCCATCGAACAGAAAATAAATCCCCATGCTGAGCAAACGGAATATATGAATCCGTGGCCTTCTAGATTTATGAACTAAAGAGTGGCATAATTATTTCTATAGTTTATCCAATTTTTGATGAATTATCTTTGAAACATTTTTTTTAAGTAATGTTCAAAAATATACACCATATGGCCAAAAGTATGTGCACACCTGATCGTCTCACCCATCTGTGCTTGTTGAACATCCCATTCCAGATGTGTTCCCTCTTTTGCTGTTATGATGCGCTCCACTTTTTTGGGAAGGCTTTCCACCAGATTGTGGAGCGTGATTGTGGGGATTTATGTTCACGCAGTTTTAACAGCACTAGTGAGCTCCAGGTACTGATGTCGAGGAGGTCCCGGTGAACTCGGCATTCCTGTTCATCCCAAAGGTGTTAAGTGGGGATGAAGTCATGGCTCTGTGCAGGACGTTCGAGTTCTTCCACTCCAAACGTAACACACAGCGTCTTCATGGAGCTCGCTTTGTGCACAGTGGAGGGAAATTGAAACGCTACACCATACGAAGACATTCTATACACTCGTGTGCTTCTTTGTAGCAACAGTGTGGGAAAGAACCACATACGGCTGTGATGGTCAGGGGCTGCACATACTTTTGGCCATATTTGATAGTTTCTATAATAACAGCTCGTTCACAGGGACTTTTAGTGCAGATGTTCAGCGGGTTTAAAAAAAAATAATGGAGTCTCCAGAGTCGGACAGTATGAGACAGTAGTTGTGTTCCAAATGACGCGCTATATACGTACACGCTCTGTATTCAACTGTGTAGTGTAGATCGGAGTCTGATAGCCCCGCCCACTTGGCAACGTCATTAATTGCGACTTCGTTTATTTCGGTTAATGAAGTGCATCATCCGGGTATTTAAAGTGTACTTTTTTCTATTTGGAATGTTCAGCGCGAACACTACTACTACTGTTACTACTACACTACTCGCAGTATTTATACTACAAAACGAATTGGGAATGCGAATTGGGACGCATTTAAGCGTTTTATTACTTAACTCCTTACCACAGTTTCACTTATGTCCTACTATATATATATATACACGTTATATATAAATTATATATACACGTTATATATATATATATATATATACGTTTATATAAATTATATATAGACACACACATACTGTATAATTTTCCTGACTCTTAACTTTTGTCGTTGACGTTTTTACTTCCGCCATCAGCCTTGACGTCACTGCTGCCCAAGCTATTCTATTGGTCCGTCAGGTTCCCAGGATGCTCTGCGCGTGGCCACGTCCCCTCTGACGAGGGTCTGTCCGGCGATGGCTGAAGTCGAGCTGGCAGTTATCGGCACCAGCGAACCAAAACAAGGCGGAATCCTTCCTCTTTGTAGACAGGGACAGTGCGTGTAAAGAACCTCGGGGGTTTCGACGGACTTCCGGTGGATTTCTGTCTGTCAGCCCGGTTGGATCACTTTTTTTGATAAACGAATCGATTCGGATGAACCCGCAGTCTCCACTCTGCTGCTGAGAAGACCGATAACAAAGCGTTAGGGAAAGAAATCCTCTGAAGGTGGCTTGGGTTCCTCCTGTCCATGTAAAGCTCCACGCAGGGGCAGTGTGTGTGTGAGCGTGTGTGAGAGAGAGAGAGAGAGAGAGAACCGCCGGTCATGGCGTCCTGGTTGGGGGGTTTGGGCTCGGGCCTCGGTCAGTCTCTCGGTCAGGTTGGAGGAAGTTTATCCTCTTTTACCGGACAAATCTCCAGTTTCACCAAAGACATCCTTCTGGAAGGAGCGGAAGAAGTCGGAGGTGAGTCCCGGAGCTGAACCGCCACACGGAAGACGTGTTTAATCAGCTTTCTAGGTTAAAAGACCGTGATGATGATTGTGTGTTTTAGCCACGCCCACTTTGATCAGGGCTGGGGCGATATCACCGAGTCACGTCATTATCGTGATCTAATTATACCGCGGTATCATCAGTAGTCCTAAAGCATTCACTTCAAGGTGTTCCTAACACTTCTTACTCCACAGCAACTTGCAGAGTTTCATCTCGTGATGATAACGATCGTGTCATACTTTTGTCTCACGTTTCTAGTTACGTTTATAAACCGTTTATATGTCTCTAAGGAAAACAAAACCGAACCAAACAGCAGCTCGTCGTGTTTACCGAGAACCCACGAAGCGTGAGCGCTCGTCGGAAAAGTTCGACTTATAGTTTGACCAAGCTCTGACGCTGGAGACTCCTTCCATAAACGTTACGCAAACGTACCCACACATCTCCTTATGGACACAAACGTCCAGAAGGAATGAATTAGAAGTTGTACTAAGATGTTGGTCAGCTAATCCCAGGTCAGTGAACATGATCATATCGTAACCTGCAATAAAACCTCACGATATCTGGACATTCCTACTTCAATTTAGGGCGTGTGCTGAGATTTTGTGCAACAAGATAAAAAGGTGTGTGTGTGTGTGTGTGTGTGTGTATGTGTGTTGGTTGAAGCCTTGTGTCCAGCGCTGTGTGAGAACTTTGATCCAGAGCTTCCAGCAGAGCAGAAACACACAGATCAGATACACAGTGATTTCAGTTCCTGCTGTGTAGAGTAATGTTTCTCTCTCTCTCTCTCACACACACACACACACTTCACGCTCAGAGACACTGATAACTGTGCCTTGGCTCGATTTATGAACATTATGAGTAGTCCGTGTTTAAGGAGTAATCTGGGGACAAAAAAACATTTGCAGATCGTCACAATCGTCTCGCGGAAATGAAAATAATGTCCAGGACCTGGAATGTTATTCTTTGTTGTTGTTGTTATAGTTATTGTTTTTATCTACATGTTTGTTATGAAAGTCTAGATATTTATATGTATTTTAAAATATCTATTACACAAATATATATCTTTTTAATGATTTGTTATTATTGCACTTATTCTAGGAAGTATTTTTGCTTGATAATTAATTCTTCATTAAATAACTAAAATTCATTCGTTTTTCAAAAATAAAATTGTAATCTTCAATAAATCAGTTAGTTTATTTTCCCCTCGCTTTCTTCCCCACTGTGACCGTTTAATCTATCTATCTATCTATCTATCTATCTATCTATCTATCTATCTATCTATCTATCTATCTATCTATCTATCTATCTATCTATCTATCTATCTATCTATCTATCTATCTGTCATCTATCTATTCTCTCTCTCTACCTCCTTTCTATCCATCCATCATCTTGTTGTTGTTGTTTTTAAATGTTCAGCAAAAACTCTTTGAGTTGAAAGTGGTGTTTTGTGTCATCTTTTTTCTGCCAGAAATTTACGGTGGTCAAAATTTCGGGTAATCCCTACTTGATGTGTGATTATTATTATTATTTGAATCTTAAGCATAGGTTTTAGATACCTCAGACCTTATTTGTAGGTAAATAGGTCGTATCTGTTTATTTTAGTTCGGGAATCATCGTATCCGTGAAAGCGTGTTGAACTTGAGCTACTTCGCGGTGTCTGGGACTGTGCTTCAGGTTCTCAGAATATCTGGCGCCTCAAGATGACCGTCAGATCCTGGTTTTTATTTCTGATAAACGCATCGGTCACGAGCATCTGCAGAACATCGTTCTGTAACGAGGTGAAACGCTCGACGCGATCCCCTCAGTCACGTCCTGTCAGGGTTTGAAGGGTCATTGTGGGATTTTGAACGCGGCCTGCTGATGAGCGGAGTGCCGCACGTTTTCAGAAAGATGCGACGCTGCAGTCGACTGGATGAGGAACTATTTCATCATTTTCTCCGGGGATTTAAGATAAATGGTCAACACACACACACAACACACACACATCACGCAGGTAAACGTTTCGGGAGAATCTAAAGATGTTATCCAGAATTTATTAAAAAAAAAATTTAATCTGTGATCTTATCTGAGGATAAAAGACTACAATTCACGACCAAACACAAAGACAATAAATCGTTGTTAGCGGAGGATAACGATCTTCTAGTCGTTTGTTTCGCTCGACTATACGCATCTCTACACGTACGTGGTACGTCTGAGCGAGTTCTCGTGTGAGTACGGCTTTGTTGTTTGCTCTGATATGAGCAGCGGTGTTCTTTAAAGCCCAGTGCGTGTGTTACAGCTGAAATGCCTCTGCAGGGTGGAACAGATTCGCGTGTGAAGGTCAGACTCGGCATGATCAAAATGAAACGTTTCACAGTGACGCTCGTTTTACGACAGACGGATCGGATCGTCATCTAATAAAGCAGAAACATCTCCTCCATAACTCCAGGTTTCTTTTCAGTCGTTTCTGGAAGTCGTATTCATCACTGAATAGTGTGTGACCGTGTTGCAGATGCTGCCACCGAGCTGCACGTGTCCAACTCGAAGCTGCTGGAGCTGGAATCGGCGCTCTCCGCGCAGAAATCCGAGGTGCGTTCGCTTCGTGGTTCCGATTCGAAACCACACTGCGTAAAATCTCTCTAGACACCCCGGACACGTTACAAGCGCTAAGAGTTAACGCGAGGTGTACGGGACTGGTTTCTCGCTCTCTTTCTGCTTCAGTATGAACGCTTGAGGAGAATAAACGGCGAGTTGGAGGAGAAGCTGGAGGCGGCGGAGATCCAGGTCAAACAGCAGTCGGCGGAGTACAGGACCGTCCTGCAGCAGAAAGAGGTGAGATTCTCGTTCTCTGTTTTGAGTCGTATTTGTGCACGTTTCGACCCGTGCCGATTCGAGACGGTGCGTGTGTGCGTGTGCGTTTCCAGGTGGACATCAGCCACCTCAAAGCCAGACAAAGCAGCTTACAGGAAGAAGTCCAGAAGCTCCGACTCTCCGCACAGGACTTCTCGTCTTCTGCTTCCGATCCTGCCGTGCTTCCCGTTACGACCGTCGCCACCACCGCCGGCTCCTCCTCCTTCCTGTCCCGCCCCTCGGCCGGCCATCACGGTTTCCACGGTGACGAGGTGGACCTGAGCGACGTCCTGTGGTCGCAGCAGGAAATCAACCGGCTGTCCCACGAGGTGCAGCGCCTGGAGGCGGACCTCGCTCATTGGAGGAGAGTGGCCCAGGTAGCCTTGCCGAGCTAGCGTAACCTGGATTAGCCAGCCATTTGTGATACGGCTGATTTGTAACTGACTAACCGAGATCTTTATGCGGTATCGGTCAGTTTTGCGGTCATTTACTTTTTTGTCACAGGCATCGAAAGTGTCAGGAGCAGAAAAAGGCGACCATGGGGAAATCCTGAAGCTGCAGAGAACCATCAAAGTGAGCTCCTCTTCTGTGTTCTCAGGCTTCTCACTGCACCATATGATGTGATGTGTGTCAACTAATAGTAACTAATAAACTGTTTGCCAGCCATATTTTAAAAAAGGTTCCTTACTAAACACCCCGCCGTCGTACTTGATCAATTTATAGTTTCGTTTAATTTATGGAACGTTTACGAAACACGTTATCTCCCCCGTTATAGCAGCTTCAAACTCCTCTGTCCTGAAGAGTGTCAGAAACTTGCAAAGAGCTGAAATAGAAATAAAAAAAAGAGCTGACGCTGGAGACTCCATCTAAAAATGTTAAACAGACGCCAGACGAACGATTAAACATACTTTTTTTTCCCCCCCATGTAGAGCGGTTACTATGGAAACGGTAACGTATTCGATTTAACGGTAACGCGTTAATATAAAGCAGGGATTTGCATTGTGTGAATTAACACTCTCTGACCAATCAGGATGAGGAATTCAGCAGCTGTGTGTGTGTGTGTGTTGAATAAAGTGATCATAATTTTGCAAGTGATTTTCGAACCGATCAGGAGCTGCGAGAGGAAATGGGCCACGAGGTGGACGAGCACCAGCACGAGCTGACTGCGCTGCAGGACGCTCATCGGCAAAAAATGGCGGACATGGCGAAGCGGCACAGAGACGAGCTGGCGGAGTACGAAGAGAGGATCGAGGAGCTGGAGGAGCAGCTGCAGAGTGGTCAGAGGACTTTTTTTCAAACGTATTTATTCGTTCATTTGTTTATTTTGCGTGGCCTCAATGAGGCAAATCTGGCAACTTTGTGCGCTCGATTTCTTCAGGAACTGCTGCCACACTCCACGCTTCAGCAGCGGCGTCGCCGGATTCCTCCAAACTCGAAGAGCTGCAGGCTGCGATTCGCTCCCTGCGTGAGGAGGCGGAGCTTCAGAACACAAAGTGCAGCGAGCTTGCGGCGAGTCTCGAGGAGGCCCGGCGCCGGGGGGCGGAGCTTCAGCGAGAGAAGGACGAGGCGAAGGCGGAGAACTCGGAACTTCTGCAGAACTACACTCGACTCCAGAGTTCCGTTAGTGAGCTTCAGACTCGGGTTCAGGAGCAGGAGAGCAAAGCGATGGTCAAAGCACAGCACGACGGCGAGGTGCACGCCCTCAGGAAAGCGCTCGCGGGTGAACTGTTTATTTATTTATTTATTTTTCTGCTTCATGACCCATCGAGACTGATTGAAATTTTACGCTTAGTTAATGTAGATCACTTCTACACATATGGGGTTAGGTATGGAATGAATATAAATCAAAGTAATGTAATGAGATCTTTCATATCTTTTATATACTGAATTTTAAAAATCTTTGGTTTATAATATAAATAACCAATTCTGTTTTGTAGACGCTGAAAAAGAGGTGTCCAGGTTGAAATCCCTCACTGAAGTAGGTCTGATGATGTTGGTTTTTTTGGAGAATCTGAAGGCCATATTTTGTCAATATTACTCACTCGTTATTGTATTTTATTCTCAGATAAATCCGGGTGCTGAGGTCGAACACGCGGACATCCTGGAGCTCAACACGGTCATCGAAGCGCTCCGAGCGGAGAAAGAGGAAGTAGAGAAAGAGAAGGTTAGAAATGATAACTCGTTTTGTTTCAGAAAAACCCGAGTGTCGCATTTAAAATGGGACTAAAAGTTTGTGCACCCTTAATATGAAGTTTTACCAACAACATGACCAATGCGAGTTTGTTTCTACGCATGCTTCCTTATCCTCGCTAGTAACAGAAATGTTCTAGAGGGGCTGTTCAGATATGCATATAGAATTTAATACGCAGATGTTCTGTGGGGTTTAAAGAGCATAGATTTGAAGCATGGGAACATTTTTGTAGGTAAATTATGAAATCGAGCATTATTTATGTTTCCACCCCAAAGCCAAGGGCAGGGGGCGCAAACTTTTGCACTCAACCATTTATGGACCTGCAGAATAGTGCAGAAATGTTTCTAAATTGTGAGAAAGTACTGCACGTTATAATGATGACAATCTAAAATTAAAAAAAAAAACTTTTCTACAGTATTTTACTGTCATTATTACATAACGTTTTGTTTCGAAAAAAGAAACGATGTATTTTATTAACATTCCTCTGTGTTCCGTCACCCGAGCAGTCGGCGTTAGTGGAGAACCTTCGGCTAGCAGAGAACCGGGGCACGTGGAGTGAAGCTGAAAGCTCCGAAGACCTGCAGCTCGAACTTACAGACTTAAAGAAGCAGCTGGAGCAGAGAGAGGAAGCTTTAAAGCAGGCGCACGCTAGCATGGACACTCTCGCAGCAGAACTGGAAGAACTCGACCGGCAGAACCAAGAGGCCACGCAGGTTTGTCGCCGGCGGTCTGCTTTACGCGGTGTCGGATGGCGCGTAACTTCCTTACATCGCTCACGAACATCAGTGGTGCTGCTAGCGTTCTCGCTTTATTAAGTGATGTGTGCACTCTTACTCGTTCTTCCTTCAGGGTTCTTACACAGCTCTAGAAAAATATGGTTTCTGGTTCCTTATTTCCCGCACTAACACACAACCATAGTTGACGTTCTAACAGTAGTTGTCTCCTACGTTCTAGAACCAGAGTGGACGTTCCAATTATATTCTAGACCCACAGTAGTTGTACATCATGTTCTAGAACAACACTGTGGATTCTGATTGCGTTCTAGTACCAGGGTGGGCGTTCTAAAAACTGTGCATATTTTCTAGCAATGGTTATCTATTACATCCTAGAACCGAAGTGAGAATTCTTATGATTGTTGCTTATTACATTCTAGAACCACGGTTCTAACAGTAATAGTCTCTTAAATTCTAGAACCGCCTATTACGTTGTTGAACCACAGTGGGCATACTAATTTCATTCTAGAACCACAGTAAATGTCCGTGATGTTCTAGAACAAAAGTGTGCACTTTACATTCTTATGTATGTATGCTAACAATATTTGTCTAGCACAGTTTAGAGTCACAATGATTCGATGATCATCATCATTTAAAATAATAAGAGCAATTCTGGAATGTTTTCGAACAAATCTTGGAATCAGATTTTTTTTTTTTTCCACAAGTTAACTGTTATTGAGATAATAACTTAAACCTTTTTAATGAACATTTAGTTAGCATTTTTACTGCCTTCTGTTCCTCAGCATCTCATCGCAGTGAAAGATCAACTTGCTGCACAGAAGTCTCAGGCTGAAGCGGAAGTTGGCCGATTAAAATCGGAGCTCACGACGTCACTCGGTCAAAAAGAGGCGCTTTGTCAGGAGTTGGCGGCTCAGAAGGAGAAGCTCAGCCAGAGTGCCTTTACCCTCAACGACCTACACATGGGCAAACAGCAGCTGGAGGCCACGATAAAAGAGCTGAGGGACAAATTAAAGAAGTCTCAGGAGCTTGGCAAAGAGACCCGCACGGAGGCCTCCGAGCTGAAGAAGCTGCTGCAGGAAAGAGAGACCCAGCTGGATGCTCTCCGTGAGGACCTGAGTCAAGCAGGGGAGCGAGGGGATGAGGTAAAGGGTCAAATGAAGGTTCTCGAAGAGAAGGAGAACGAAATCCAGGATGCGAGACGAGAGCTGGCGGAATTGAAGGTCTTGTATGAGAGAGTGTCATCTGAGGACTTTGAGTTAAAGATGGAGAACAGGAAGTTGAAAGAAGACCGCGTTCAGGCTCTTGAGAAAGTGGAGGATTTGGATCGACAGCTACAGGATGGCCAGGCCTCTCTCGGCAGAGTAGTCTTTGAGAAAGACACTCGCATCGAAGCCTTGAAACTAGAGAAGAACCAGCTAGAAGTTGAGCTGAGTCAAGCAGAGAACCGGCTTTTGGATCAGGCCAAGCAGTACCAGCAGACCGTCGAGGAGCTGACTAGGGCACGATCCTTGGATGCCTCTGCATTGCAGATGGAACACGAACGCGCCGTGAAGTTAAACCAGGAAAAGGACCTGACGATCGCCAAGCTAAAGCGCGAGATGGAGCAGATGGCGGCCGACCACAAAGACACCAGTGAGATGTTGGACATCACCGTGGCTGGACAGAAGCAGCTCACCGAGCTTTTACAGGAGAAGGATGCGTTTGCGGCGTCATTAAAAGCTCAAGCTGATGAAGCGCAGCAGGATTTAGAGGCCAGAATCTCGCAGGCAAGGCAAGAAAGTGACGCACTAAGGAAAGTAGTCGAGGAGAAGGACAAGCAACTAGGGGCCATGAAGGAGAAGAACAGTCACCTGAAGGAGGAAATCGACCGTCTGAAGGATCAGCAGAGTAGACCGCAGCCGATGTCCGAACCAAGGACGCTGGACATAATCACCGAGCTGGAAACCGAAGTTGCACAGCTCAAAGCTGCTAGAGACAGATTTGAGGAAGAAGCAAGTACTATCAGGGCAACGTCAGAACAACAACGGGAATCGCTCATACAGTCGCAACATGCGTTACAGGTGCACCAGAACGAACTGGAGCAGGCTCGGTCGAGACACGAGCAAAGCACCCTCAACTACGAAAAACTGATCGGTGCCAAGGATGAGGAAATCACGAGGCTGCAGGGGGAGATGGAAACACTCAGCGTACAAAGTCGACCTCCGACTGTGGAAATCCTCCAAGAGGACAAGACTCGTTCTCTCGGTGGCGAGAATGGCAATGAGAAGCATGACTTGTCCAAGGTGGAGATTGAAAAACTTGTAAAGGGCATCAAGGAGAAAGAGACCGAGATTCTCCAGCTAAACGAAAAGAACTTCTCTCTGACCAAGCAGCTCGATCAACTTGCGGTCTCTCACGATGAACTTGGCAAACTTTCTCAAATAGTGCTTCAGAAGGATCTAGAAATCCAAGCGCTTCACGCTCGTGTGTCAGGAGGATATAGCCAGGATGTTCTGTTGCTTCAGCAGCAGATGCAAGCTTATGCGGTCGAGCGAGAACAAGTGCTCGCTGTACTGAATGAAAAAGCACGCGAGAACAGCCACCTGCGTTCGGAATACCATCGCATCATGGAAATAGTCGCGGCCAAGGAATCGGCGTTACTTAAGATCCAGCAAGAAAACCAGCGCCTGTCTACTATGAGTGACCCTTCCGGAAGTCAGGAGATGTTCCGAGAGACCATTCAGAACTTGTCTCGAATCATCCGCGAGAAGGACATTGAAATCGATGCTCTTACGCAGAAATGCCAAACATTGGTCACTGTCCTTCAAGCATCTGGTGGAGACTCTGGAAGCAGTGGTTCAGGTGGCGTGAGCAGCAATCAGTTCGAGGAGCTCTTGCACGAGAGAGACAACCTCAAGCAGCAGGTCAAGAAGATGGACGAGTGGAAGCAACAGGTGATCACGACTGTGAAGAACATGCAGCATGAATCTGCCCAGCTTCAGGAAGAGCTTCTTAAACTCCAAGGCCAGGTGTCCGCCGACAGCGACTGCAGCTCCAAACTCTCGGTGGACTACACGAGTCTCATCCAAAGCTACGAGCAGAAGGAGAAAAGGCTGGGCAGTTTGAGTCAGGAACTTGCCCAGGTCCAGCAGACCATCAGCCAGCTTAGTAGCACCAAAGACGTCCTGCTTGGAAAGCTTGACAGCGTTTCTCAGGTCCCAGACATTTCTGCACAACCTGTCCAAACTGTAGGACATCCGAGTGCCCAGGACGCACCACCAAAACTGCCAGTTGTTCAAGATGAGAACTTAAGACAAGAACTGGAATCGTTACAAAGGGCGTTAGCCGAGAAGCAGAGTATGTTGAGAACGCTTCAGGAGAACAACCATCGCTTGGCAAATTCTGCGTCTTTTTCAGGAAACGAGCAAAGAGGCCATGCCGAGGAGCTCAGGCAAGCACGGGAGAGGATCGAGACCCTGCTGCGGTCCCTCCGAGAGAAAGACCTGCTTATCAAAACAAAAGGAGACCAACTGAACCAAGTGAGTGTAGCATGCATACTCCTCTTTCTTTATCCATCTGCCTAAAATCTTTAGAACTGTGGTGATAGATCGCTACTGCATGCGATGGCCACCAGAGGGTGCACGTAACCCCCCCCCAAACAAAAACACCAGAACTGAATTCTCTGTGAGACTGCACTTCTGCGAATTTTTCACTTTCTTGTTCGTTCTCTACAGGTGAGTGAAACGTTGCGCAACCGTGAAAACGATAACGAGGTCCTGAAGCAGGCCGTTACAAACCTGAAGGAGCGCGCACTGATCCTCGAACTGGACGTCAAGAAGCTGAAGGAGGAGAACGAGGCCGTGACGGCGAAATCGCGCGAGAAAGAGACGGAGTTTCGGGCTCTGCAGGAGACCAACATGCAGGTGTCGCTGATGCTGCGGGAGCGAGAGTTTCAGTGCAGCACCATCACCGAGAAGGCTGCGGCCATGGAGAATCTGCTCAAAGATAAAGAGCAGGTGAGTGTGGATGTACAGGCAAGTTCTTCTTCTTCCTCTTCATCTTCCATCAGCACATTTTAACATGCTGAATTGTCAGGGTAAGACCGGCGAGCTGAACCAGCTGCTGAACGAGGTAAAGTCCATGCAGGAGAAAGCGCTGGCGTTCCAGCAAGAGAGAGACCAAGTGATGCTGGCTCTTAAACAGAAGCAGATGGAGACTTCTGCCCTACAGAGTGAGGTAGGACTCCCTCTGATTAACACTCGCAATAGGCATTTCTCCTCGTATCGCTTGTGTTCATGCACTGTCCAGCAGATCACGAGATTCGTAAAGCTAGCTAATTGCATTATCTACACATCCTCACCACAGACCCCAAAGATCTCGGCTACTTCCTTCCAAGCTTTATTTTACTCCGTAAGATCTCTATACACGTTTAATGAGCGATTGTATAGAATTGTATCGACACAGCCTCGACGCGGCTTGCTCTTACTCTCGCACGCGTTCTGTGTATCTTCTCTGGTTTATCTCTCGCCCTATAGCTGCAGCACACTCGTGAAAAAGAGCAGAGGCAGAAGCTGGAGTTGGAGCGTCTCCGCAATCACCTGCTGGAGATCGAGGACTCGTACACGCGGGAGGCGCTCGCGGCCGAGGCCCGGGAGAGCGATCTAAGGCGCAGGGTGGCGATGCTCGACGAGAAGCTGACGTCGTCTTCCAGCGCCGTGGAGAGCGCCAGGTTCAAGAGCTCCATTTTCTCTTTCTTTTCTATGGAAATATTTTATATAAATAAATGTATATAACTGTGTGTGTGTGTGTGTGTGCGCAGTCAGCAGGCCAGTCTGCAGGTGGAGTCTCTTCAGGAGCAGTTGAACGTCCTGGCCAGGCAGAGGGACGAGGCTGTGCTTCAACTCCATGCTGCTCAGGAACAAGTCAATCAGTACGCAGTGTCTCTGTCCAACCTGCAGATGGTGCTAGAGCAGTTCCAGCAAGGCAAGACACACACCTCTTCCTCCTTCTTCTCCTCACATCACATCTTAAAATAGATAAATGATTGACATCTATCAAGATTTTTTTTTTCTCATTAATTGTATCCCTTAGTTCATAGTTTTATTGAAGTGATGTCTGGATCAGTGCACAATAACTACTTCAGTATTTCAGACTGAACAGAAATAATTGCTGGTATAAAAATGTTTTTCATTCTGCTCATACACCAGAGGAGAAAGCCATGTACTCGGCAGAACTGGAGAAACACAAGAAAGAGAAGGAGGAGTGGAGGAGGAAAGCGGACAGGCTGGAGGATGAAGCCTCCGCCCTGCAGGTAACGTCAACCCGGCGAACGCTTGCTCTCTGAACTGGATTTATTGTTGATCAGTAATGCAGGGGAAGTTGAGATCGGTGCATCTCAGGAGATGAGCAGGTTGTTTGTCTTCGCTGTAGCTTTGGAGGCAGAATGCTCCGTCCTCCGTGGTTGTTTCTCTCACTTTTTTCCTACTTGGGACATGATCGGTCAGGAGGTTTAAAAAAAAACAACTTTGCGTCACTCTGGGCTTTTCTGAAAAGTTGAATTCTTTGTCCTTGGAAACTTCTAGTCTTGTTCCTAGCCCCTTGTCCAAATACATCTGGGTCTCAGAAGTGGAAGACAAGCGTGTTGATTAATTCGTTACATGAGGGTGAATACTTTTTGGCGACTACCGTCTCGTACCAGAACAGTGAACACCCACAATCGCAAGTGAAGTCAGTGACCTGTCACTTTTTGTGTAACTGTGTGTGTGTATGCGTGCAGCTGAATCTGGACGAGGCGACCGCCGCGTTGGAGTCGGCTTCCCGCCTCACTGACCAGCTCGACCTGAAGGAGGAGCAGATCGAGGAGCTGAAGAAACAGGGTGAGGACAGATTTCTAGTTGTGTGAGATCTTACATTTTCAGAGCGTTGATCGATCGATTTTTGTTGCTTGTAGAATTGTAAATAATCCGGAAGTTTAGTCTTGTTAAAATCCCCCGTGAAGTGTATCGAAACGCTACTTTATGTGTTGACGTAATTTCCACTGAAACAGGAAGTCGGAGCGAAACATATCGACTGGCTCCCCCCCCTTTTTAAATAGCCAATAGCGTTCGATTTGCCATGACTTAGCCCGGGTTAAGCCGTACTTGACGATTCGTACCGTGGATTTTATAACCTTAGAGGCGGGGACGATTCAGATTCTGGGGAGCGTTTGATTGGACGGAAAATCTGACGAGAAGCTGAAGTGCAGAATGATGTCATCAAAATTGTCGATCCGTATCGGTGTTGAAAAATGAAACGTTTTTTGTTTATTTATTTATTTATTTATTTTCTAATACTGATTACTAACGAAGCAACTTGGTGTTTTTAAAGGAAACATTATTTTATGACACTTCTTTAAAAAAAAAAAAATTATATATATATATAGGGATTAACTTATTGATAGTTTGATACTTATTGATTGATAGTTTACCCGCTTATATCCAGAGTTTTACTACAACTTTGTCAATTACATTCATATACACACGTTGGGTGAATTTTATTTATTTATTTATTTATTTTTATTATTTTTTTATTAGGGTTATCGGATTGTTTGGCATGTGTAAACATTCTCACTCAGACTTAAAGTGGAATTGTACTTCTGGGTTCATGGCTGAGGAAAGACTGTTAGTCCTCTCTCGTTCCAGTAGACGTTATACATCTCTCATTTCTCTCTCTCTCTCTCTCTTTTATAGTCACCAAAGTCATGCTTTCACTTTCAGAACGGCTGATAGAAAAGGGAACAGATTATAAATATGTCTTCAGAATAGAAGTCTGTTTGTAAGCCGTCTGTATGTAAAAGTGTGTGTGTGTGTGTGTGTGTGTGCGCATAAAAAGAAAGCATTATATCACCACCCCAGACCTACTCACATCATTACAGGTGTTTTTATTACAAATATGAACACACACAGCTCCTGTGTTAAACATCCAGACTGTAGATATTTATGATATCTCGCACGCGCACACGAATGCAGACGTTATGAGCGCTCCAGACGTTTGTTAGGTAATCGTTTACTTTATAAATAACCTGCTGAAAGGCTGCAGTTAGAGCGCTTATGGACATGATGACATTTTTTCCTCACCATGCCCCAAAACAGGTGACTCAGGAGTGTGTGTGTGTGTGTGTGTGTGTGTGTGTGTGTTGCAGTGGGAGTGAGACAGGAGATGCTGGATGAAGCCCAGCACAAACTGACCGATCTTCTCAACAGCACTGAAGGCAAAGTGGACAAGTAAGTAAGCGCAAAAAAAAACACCACGCACAAAAAAGCAAATCTCACCAAGGAATAAATAAAATAAAAGAATTCCTTCCATGACTCGAATCCTGTTTATAAATCACTACAACTGAAGTCTTTTCCATGGCATGAACCCCCTTTCTCTCTCTCTCTCTCTCTCTCTCTCTCTCTCTCTCTCGCATTCTCAGAGTTCTAATGAGGAATCTGTTTCTCGGATATTTCCACACGCCGAGAAACAAACGCGCCGAGGTGCTGAGGCTCATGGGTAACGTGGTTGGATTGGAACGGGACGACGTGGACAAGGTGAGTGGACGCGCCCTGTTTTTCTTGCCGTTCATCCTCTCGCTCCCTTCCTCTCGCACTCTGTCTGCATTCCTTTTATTAATCCGTTATTTTAACCGTCTCGTTTTTCTCTTGCTCTTCTCCGACACTGATCAAGTCTTCTTTTTGGACTGTTAAGACCTCTAAATTCTACAAGTCTGCTTTTATACCCTGCTGGAGCAAAATAAAGCGTTTTATATCACGCTGCTGTCGAGTTCTCGAATCTGATTGGTCGGATGGTCACGTGGACCTCTAAGGTGGACGATGAGCTTGGAAAGGAGTGTTTTATTCCTTTAGTCGCGATGCAAAGTACACGGATATAACCTCACGCGTGTCCCACGGACAGGCGCGAGGAGTCACTCGCCAGTGGTGTTGCAGGAGACAAGCTAGCGTCTGACCCCGTGTTTGTTCTGGAACGCCCACTTTTCTTTTCACAGGCCAGTCAGATTCCGACTTTTAAATCCGAGGTCTTGCCTGCGTAAATATGCTATGCTGTAAGATATTACATGTGTTTTTCCTCAGCAAGCCCACATTCCTCTGTGATCTGTTCACTTCTCTTCCACCAGTCACGCTTCATGTTCTCATCCATCTCCTGGTCTCTTTAGACGTGTTTGGCTCTGCTGCGCCATGAAGCACTTCTCCGAAGTACTGGCATTCCCTCCCCAGCACTCCGGGGTCGTGGGAATTTCAAGACTTATTAAAAAGGGTGGAGCGCCTTAAACGTGAAACTTCTCACTTCCCTGCCCTGTGTGCTCTCATTGGCCTCTCGAGCGCTCTTTCACTTTTGGAACAAATCGCGCCGTGTCTCGCGTCGTGGACAGACCTCGCGTTTAAATCGCGTGAGGTTTGGAGAGAACCAAAAGAATCTGGGCCTGAGATTCTCGAGGTTGTGATAAACGTTCTGGAGTGCAGGTGGCCGCGTTAGTTACGGGGGAGGGGGAGTTACGGGGAAGACTCTAACGAGCCCTTTTGTGACATGACAACGTGCGTGTAAGGTTTCTACAGACCTCTCTGTCCTGCTGCTCGTGCTGTTCCAGAGTGAAGGACACTTACTTGTACAAGTAACATGAACGTAGCTGGCTTTTTAATTTTTATTTAATTTAATTTTTTTCCATCCCCACCCCTCCGAGATGTCCACCGGTGTAGGCTAGATGCTGTTCGGTCCCATTTTACTAGCATGGCTATAATATTTTCAGAGCTGCATCAATCAGAATCATCACTAGCGCCTTATATTGCATGGGATATAATAAATATACCGTAAATGATGCCGTAGAACTTGAACAAAAAAAAAAAGTGAATTAAAAAAATAAATAAATAAAAAAAATGTGTTATCCTGGTTACCATGGTGATGCACACCAGTGTAAAAAATAAAAACAACAACTAAAAAAAAAGACACCGTCTCCTGCATAACATAAATCTATATAAATCCTGCTGTAATGGAGTTGCGCAATCATTTTGATGACATCATGTGACGACCCCGTGACCTTCCGCCTCTTTTTTTTTTTTTAGATGTTGGAGGACGAGGTGAGGAAGGGGGTCACCGGTTGGGTGTCGGGGTGGTTAGGAGGCAGCAGAGTGGTACAGAGTGTCCCCACCACACCCCAAAGACCCACCCACACCCAAAACCTCAATGGGGTGAGTGTTTCACACACACGAACACGCAGAGAAAGAAAAGAGAGTGGGGGGAGGGGGGAGAGTTGTGGAATTATTTACAAATAAAGACGATTGTGAAGCACGGGGTTGGAAGCATCGTCTTGGACCTTAATGGAACGTGTGATGTAGACAAAGCGAACATTTCCAACAGCTTAATTTCCATTCAGAAATAAAAACACATATATACACACACACACACACACACACACACACAGTCTCTCATGTTCTCATGTCTTGTGCAGTCTTTCTCGGAGATGTTTGTGAAGTTCCTGGAAGTGGAGTCCACTCCGTCTGCTCCCGCTCCCAAACTGCCCGTTTACGACATTAAGCCTCTGAGTGCGCCCCCTCCTGGCCGGAACGTTACCAGCGCAACTGCAGCAGGTACGACAGCAATACACATCGTGGAAATGGCTGGTGAATTGATTTATTTATCTTTTGCACCGAGACATTTTCTTTCTACAATATTTGGGTGGGACGTGCTTGCCGATGACTTTGCCTTCGTTTGTAGCTTAGCCTAACTAAATATAGTGGTCAAAAAAAAAAAAAAAAAAAAAAAAAAAATCATCAAGCTCTCATCACGCAACCGTTCATAGCAATGCGGAGACACCTTCTCATGAAGCCCATCTCGGACGCTCTCCCTACGTTCACGCCCGTGCCGGTGGCAGCCGACGCCAGTGCAGGGGCGGTCCTTAAAGATCTGCTCAGGCAGTGATGGGCCCAGCGAGGCTGTCAATCAAAGCACTTTAGGAGACACCTGGAGACGGAGCACTAGAGCTGTTTTTTCTCGTTGATGGACGAGGAAACACGATAGATAACAGAAAGTCCGGGTCGGTTTGCAGTGGTGAAACGATTATACGAGATATTTCCCGACGCGTTTGCATTTTGTTAAATCTTTCTGCAGTCTGTAATCAGAAGTATCCTTCGGGGATTTGTAGCGAACAGCAGTGTTTCTGCGCTTGCTCTTTAATCTGGAGAAGATCGTTCGTCTGATGAAAGACGGCCAGTTGGCTCGCAGATGGCTGTGGGATTTATTAAGACCTTTTTTTTTCCTCCGTCTGTGAAATCCATATGCATAACTTCTCTCTCTTTTTTTTTTTTTCCTTCTTCTTTTCCTTCATTTTTTTCTTTTTCACATTTTTTCCCCTCTCTGGCTCTTCCTCCGTCTCGCTTACGGCGACGACTCGAACGGCCGATTGTGGTTCGACAACTGAATATTCTGACAAAAATAGAACACTTCTGCTGTGTATATCTTCGATATTATAAATATGTACTTAAAGTGTAAATCTGAATCAAAAGTTCACACATCAAAGAGGCAAAAATCGTGTACATATCAATTTCTTATAAATAAATTTAAAACAAAAGGCTCTTGTGTAAATTTAGCTGTATATTATTAATGAATACCAGTTTAAAAAAAAAAACAATTTGGGAAGGTGTGTATTTTATTTTAACACTAAAACACAAAGAAAGACTGCCACTTGTTTTGTCCCGGTAAAAAGAACTCCTATTTTATGGACCTTGCTGGGTTTATTAGTGTGTTCGGATTTATTATTAATTTAAGGGTTGAGCAGGTTTACTGTTTACTTTGTTTGTTTGTTTTTGTTTGTTTTCGGAGGGGAGGGGTTCAGTATTTGTAATTGAACGCAGAAATAAAGATCTCTGCATATGCACATGTGTGAATAGTCGATTACTGGAGACTTTTTGTCCCCCCACCACATCGCTGTCTTCAATCTGATTGGTCAGCAGGTGTTGGATTTTCTGTACCAGCATGCCTATGATGTAGCGTTGCACTCGCTGATGCACCGTGTGGCCAGAAGCTTGTGCACACCTGACCATCACATCCGTATGTTCGTGTTGAACATCTCAAGCGCCACTCTTCCGGGAAAGGCTTTCTAATAGATTTTTGGGGCGTGGCTGTGAGGGTTTGTGTTCGTTCAGAGCTTTAGCGAGGTCAGGCGTTGATGTCGAGGAGGCTCCGGTTCTCCCCGAAGGTGTTCGGTGGAGTTGGAGTCAGGGCTCTGTGCAGGACAGCTCAAGTTCTTAGACCTTCTTCCAACCTTCACACACCACGTCTTCATGGAGCTCGCTGTGTCCACAGGAGCATCGTCATGCTGGAACTGTCGTACGTTATTGTTTCTATAGTAACCGCTCGTTCACAGGGACTTGTGCGTCGGATTAAAACAACACGTGTGATTGTTGAGCCGGTGAAGGAGTCTCCAGTGTCAGTGCTTTGGAACAGTCACGTGTCACCCTGTCATTGATTCGTTTCCTAGAATAGCATGAGACGGAGTGTTCTTATTCCTTACTTATCTCCTTCCCACGGTTTCACGTCCCGACTTCACCCGAATACTGTACAATAGTTTGTGCTTGACCGCTTTCATCCGTGACACTAATGAACTGACTCTGCGGTAAGGGGAACATCGGGTGCGTTTGATTTTTCTTCCTGAGCTGTTACCTTAAAGGCACCCGGAGAAGAATTTGATTCAATCTAAAATGATAAATCTCCTTCTCGACATCACCGAAACATTTCTGTTGTCTTTTCAGATCAGGACAAAAAGTTAATCCTAATGAATGCTGAACATGTGTGATCTTTAAATCCTCGTCATGCTTAAGCCTCGTATTAACATTCCTTTATAGCTCCTTTTTCTCCATCTTTATCTTCAGAAACAGTCTGTGATGGTGCTGATGGGTGTTCAGGACCGACCCGAGACGTTTTATCTGGCACTGAACAGAACCCTTCCACCTGTTTTTCTCTCTCTCTCTCTCTCTCTCTCTCTCTCTCTCTCTCTCTCTCTCTCTCTCTCTCTCTCTCTCTCTCTCTCAGGCTGGTTATTCTTAAAGCCCTCAGTGCTGACAAGCCTCTGAGACAATTAGATTTAATACGCGATGTTTTATTGGCTTTTTAAGCGCACATCTGTTCTGTTCGGCTGCCAGGTCCCGTTCAGCACAGACCGAGTCAGTACTGCTGAGAAAATAAACGACGGCAGGTGGACGTTTTGTATCCCACTGCAAGAAAATCACAGAAATAAAGGACCTTCTTTCACGTGGAGAAATCTTATCAAACTTAGGTTCCTTGCGTTACCACAGAAATGGTCAAAAAGTAAATAATAGGACGGGACACACACACACAGAAATGTTGGTTAATAATGTAAAGTGGTGTTCCAGCTTTTCAGTGAATCAGATCATTTGACTCAGCTCACCAAAAAGAGTTGACTCTTTCACTTATAATAATAATTATAATACTACTACTACTACTAATAATAATAATAATAATAATAAGAAGAAGAAGAAGAAGAAGAAGAAACTTATTAATAACATCTAAAATGGAGCTTAAGGAGTTAGGGGAGCTTAAATATGAACTTCGAAAGGTAGATAAAGCAAAGCCAATTAAACAAATGAGACCAAAATATTATACTTGGTCATTTATTTCTTGAGGAAATGTATGTGAACCTTTTGCTTTCAGTATCTGGTGTGACCCCCTTGTGCATCAATAACTGCAGATAAACGTTTGCGGTAACTGTTGATCAGTCCTGCACATCGGCTTCCGAGCCGTTCCGTTATCCCGTTCCTCGGCTTCGACTCTGGGATGTTGGTGGGTTTCCTCACATGAACTGCTCGCTTCAGGTCCTTCCACAACATTTCTCTTGGATTAAGCTCAGGACTTTGACTTGCCCATTTCCAAAACATTTGCTTAAGTGGGTACCTTGTTTACTTTTAGGACCTGTATGAGCATCTGCCGACGTTTTGGGTCATATGTACGCATATTCTGGGTCATATTTATGCAGATCTCCACGCTGTGGAGTTTCTGACATCTGAAGAGTAAATGTTCGTTCTTTTGTGAGAGTTAAGGCTGTCTTGAGTGTCTGGAACAGCCGAGAGCACATCTGGTTCTAGGTACGAGCCGTAACTGGAGAACCCAGACCGCAGCCTCGTCTCGCTACTGCTAAGCCGTACAAATGACTGCCACTTCGGTGTGACATCTTCATCTAGAATAACAGCAGACCGTTCCCTCTTAAAGAAAGAAGAGAGAGAAAAACGAGAGGGCTGGTGAGGGCACGAATGTTTATAGCTGCTATAACGTAAGTGAAAACAGGGACTAACTTGTCTCGTGGACGTTCCACAACAATGAATATAACCACAGATGAATAAAACGTAGAATGTGTGGTTCTTTAAGAAATAATAACATTGGAAGTGTTGGCAAACTGCCGTGGTATAAAAGAAATAAAGCGTAGGTATTTTTTTTATTCTATAAAAAGCTTCAGTGTCTCACTGGATTGTTTTTTTTTTCTGTGTTGGCCAATGATTTTGTTCCAAGGAGGAGAGGAGGTCTGTGTTTGATGGAAGCCAGCTGGGAGGTAAATCTGGGCCAAAACTACAAGATGTGCATGTATGCCATGCAAGTATATATTTGTATGTGTATATATGTATACACACACACACACACACACACACACACACACAATGAAGTCTCCTAAAGAGCTCTTTGGAACTTTTGCTGTTGTAAGGTTTAATGGTTTAAATATAGGCTAGAACATTTATGGATTCTCCCAGATGGACCAAACCAAAGGATGTTTGACGGGTTCTGTTCTTTGCTCCTCAGAGTTATAGCCATGGTCCTGCGAGTCTGTTCGAGTGGGCCTGGCTTAGATGGAGGCGTAGGCCTGCAAATTCGGTGTCTATTGGTCAGCTGGAAAAGAAAAAAGGGGGAAAAAAAAAAGAAGTCAAAACTCCAAGGAAAAAAAACTAAACTTTTAAGCTGGGTGCCATAACTTAAAGTAATATTGTAGTCTAAATATTGGTATTCGCGTATCCTTTGTCCAAAAAGGATCTTTAGTTGTGTTTGGCATTAATAAGTGCGCGATTCCACAGGATCCTCCTCTTTACTATTGCCCGCAGTGCGCGTAAACGAAACCAGGTGCTGGAATTTGGCGCATTTTGCGCATTCAGGCCCGACAGCACTTAAACAGAGCGCAGTGTGTGTGTGTGTGTGTGTGTGTGTGTGTGAGAGAGAGAGAGACAGAGAGAGTTAGAGAGGGAGGGAGGGGGAGAAAGAGAAGGAGAGAGGGAGGGAGGGGGTTAGATAGGGAGGGAGGGGGTTAGGGAGGGGGGGTCCTCACTTTTTCCCTGCTGGGAGCGCAGTCCTGTCTGTCCGTGGCGAGTGGGGACCAGCCTCCCCGACACTAACAGACTTCTTCAGAGGACGTGTCTGGAGCTCCAACCAAACCGAGAGGTCAGTTGATTGTGTTGCTTTTCTTGTAAAACGACCCAAATGTTTTGTTTTGGTTCTATTTGGTTCTATTCCACTTTATCCATACTATTAGCCTACTTTTGTATTTCTGACTTGTCTTTATGTCCTCTCTCCATACAGCTTGCACTGTAAGAGGTCTGTGTTATTATTATAAGTTATTCTTTTTTATTTACAGAATGCTGTCAGCTTTGGTATTTTTGCTCTGCTGCTTCCAGCTTGGGAAGAGTCAGGTAAGCCTTCTCCATTTCCTCTGTTTGCTTTTCATGAAAACGATACTATAATCACACAAGCAAATCTGAGGAGTTTCTGTGCTGCTTTGCGGATTGTTTCTAGACTAAAACTTGGAACACTTGGCGTTTTCTATCTGTGCCAAAATTCCAAACTGCCTCAACTTTGTCTCGCTTGGCCGAATGTGGCTCAGGAAGCTCTCCTCGAACAGTCCTCTGCGTGACTGCTCATCGTTTATATCACGATATAAAGTCTTCTTCAGTACCATTGTTCCGTCACAGCACGCTGTATGCTGAGATAAACAAGTTGCTCAATCTGATATTTTCACACGGATGGGTCGAGGACTGAAAAGAAACACCCACGACACGTGTTTCGTAATTCCGGCTCTGTGAGAATATTTGCGTGATTGTGTTTGTTTCGTGTTGTTTGCTGTCCGCAGAGGTGCACCGAGGGGTTCACGTACGACGTTCGCTCCAGGCTGTGCATCGGTTAGTAGGTCAAAGATTATAACTCGTACAAGTCTTTCCCAATCTGATTCCTGGAGTCCCCCTGAGCTGCACGTTTTTTTATAGGCTGTGTACCATAATGTTTTCCTGTTCTAACGTGCTCCAACGTTGCAGCCGGATCAGGGAAGACACTATAAAAGTGCAGAACAAGGGGAGAACCAGGACCAGGATGTGCTTATTTAATGTGATTCAACATTTAAGTGAGTTGTTATATGATGTGTTACGTCTGCAGACGTGGACGAGTGCCGCACGGTGCCGGCTGCGTGCCGTGGTGACATGCGGTGTGTAAATCAGAACGGAGGTTACCTCTGCCTCCCCCAGGGCCTTTACTCTCAGCCGTTCGCCGGAGGCGAGTCTCCGTCCTACACCGAGCCACTGTACCCTGACAGCTCAGTGGGGTTTCCTGAGCAGTTTCCTCCTATCAGCCCCGGTGCCGGGTCCGGTCCCGGTCCGAGTTATCCCATAGTGGGCCGCTCCTCTGCCCCCTGCATCCTCGGCTACACGCTCGGAGAGGATGGCACCTGTGTCGGTAAGTAGGCCTTTCTTTCTTTGGTCTTTTGAATCAGTTTAACGCAGTTATCAGATTCATAACTGAGGTCAGGGTTTGCCCAACAGAGTCTCCTGTGTTGAATTAAGAAAGTTGGATGAATTTATTTGGTGCATAGAAACTCCATTGTATTCCCGTGGCCTATAGGACGTTTTCCTTAACCTCTTATCTACCACTCGTACTGTGTTCTATTATCTAGTACAGAATCATTTTACAGAGTAGGTTCGGCTCGTACGTTGTTCCCTTGCCTGCCTTAGTGATGAATGAAAAGACTTCGGGCAAGTGCAGTGGTCTAAGCATTTTATATTTGTCTGGTTAATAGTCGAAACGACTCTCCTTAAAGCAAGTCCCTATTCGCCTTCATCCTTCTGTTTTCACTGAAATATTGCACATTTTGCTGTTTAGGTCTATAACGAGGACTCGGGACTCCGTGTCCTTCTCTATGTTTAGTAGTAACAAGCTTTGTTAACTTGGTAGCGCTTTCCGTTCAGGTCTATCAACTAACTTCGTTTCCATCGTTAATTAACCACGAGTAGCGATAATCAAATAATGAACCTTTTGTATTGATTGATTTGCTTAATCATCGCCATTCATGATTAAAATTCCACCAATTGACCGTCTGTTAACTATAACGTGAGCATCCGTTTGTGGTAGCTGTTACTATAGAAACGCTAGCCTATCAGAACGAGTGCAGCGAATCAGCACCTTCTGACGATTCAGCTGTGGTGTACATCGTGCCAAACAGTGTTTACATTTTTTAAAAACGTGGGATGAACGCTAACAGATTGAGCCACGTTTGAAGTCCGATCAAACACCACGACTGACCTTTGATCCCGCTTTGAAACACCCTCCTAATGCTTGGTTTGTACCTGTGTGCACCGATGTGGTGGCCTCACTCTGGGTCTTTGATAAAGCCGTGCTGCAGTAATTAAGTAAGTAAGTTACTGCAGATGTGGGAATGCAGGCTTTGACGTCTCGTCTCTCGGGGTCGGATCAGGCAGCGCTGCGGTGTTTATTCAGTTCTCGCAGTGTTTTAGTGGCTCGTGTGTCTCTTGGGGCCGCAGACAGAGCAGATGCGATGAAACGCTGGGCTGTAATTAACTCGTATCTGTGGGTCCGTGCTGAGGCAGGCTTTTAACTTAAAGACTTTAGCAGAGATTGAATTCCACGGAGCTCTCTGGAAGTCTGATCTGTAACTAAAAGCTGTATATCGGTTCGCAGTTTAAAATGAGGAGCTGTCGTGATGTGAGATTTACAGAGTGTTCCCTTACGACTAATACATTTTATCTTTCACTCTGTGGGAGAATTCAAATGTTACTTCATGCTTTATGGTATTGAAATAGACCTCCTCGCTAATCTCACCGTTCCATACGCACAGTTAGGGAATGAAAACGATGAGGTTTATCTGACAAACTTTTAAGGTGTATTTTTTACATCGTCTGCAGATTACTTCGGATAGTCGTGCCAGTCTCGAATGTGTTCTCAATTTGTCTGCTTTAGTCCTTTATGGTCACTTTCAGCCACAGACTCTGCATTCCGCTGAAATCACTGTAATCAGTGGAAAACAGATATTCAGAGCTCACTGAGTTTTGACACAGATAATCGCCTCTTTGGGGCATTAGGAAAATCTCAACCGTGATAGGAGGATATTTAGGCCTTGTTTGGGTAAGCCTCAAAAGATCCCACACTCAGACCTGCGGTATTTCAGCATCTGGTTGCGCCTGCCAGCGATGAGGTCACGAGACGTTGAATGAGAGTTCCCGTTGGCAGACGTCGTGCCGTTATGGCAGAGATGGAGTAAAAGATGCTGTTATGGGCCAAAAAATGTACCCAGGCTGCAAGCTTGACCTCACTCATCTAACAATCATGGCCTTGTATGTACTGTAGGTGTCCATAAATGGAAAAACCGGGAAAGCCATTATGCTGTTAGTCACACTCGTTTGTGGTATCCAGAAAAACACGAACACATCAGTTACAGCCTTTAGAAACGTTTAATACAACACATATCTAGAAGTGACCAGAAACTTACTTGGCAAATAATACTGACACTAACGACACCACTTAGCTAGAAATTACAAAATAATAGAAAGATACAAACCGTTAAAGCCTGGCGCCCATAGAAATGTCATGTTGTTTGCCGCTTTGAATCAGAAACATGACCATTGTGACCAGAGTCTGTTTTGCAACCTTTTGGCCTTACACCTTCTGCTGTTGGTAACGACGTGTGAGCGCAGGTTCAGTTCTCTCTACCTCCCGTTTCATTACCCCCTTCAGTTCAAGTACGTCGTGATGTCATTGTAATGATTGTGATTTTGTATGTAGAATTTGTTTATGGTGCAGACATCATTCATTCGTGGTGGGAATTCCTTATATACAATACACTTGATTCCTTTCATTTCGTTTCCCTGATCCACTGGTTTCCTAATCCACTCTCCATTAGACTGTCATCCCTGATCTACTTTTCTTATCCACTAGCTTCTCCTGATATCCACTAGTTTTTCTCATTATCTACTAGATTCTCTCTTTAGTCCATTTCCATTAGCTCATTTAGCTGATGTCTATATCCAAAACCACTTACAATTGGAAAAGGGTCTTGTTCAACCATGGCAATGTGGTGGTGCTGAAATTTGAGCTTAGAATCTTTTGCTCTGTAGCCCAAAGCCTTAACCACTGAGCCACTGTTTCCTTCCCTTTATTTTCTCTGTAACCTACTGGCTTTCTTCTAAATCCACTCTTTTTTTTCTCTCTCTCCATTCAATTCTCCCCCATCATCTAGTGACCACTCATTTTATCCACTGGATTTCTTCCTATCCTTCAGATTCTCTCCTTGTCTACTGACCTTTCCCCTTGTAGTCTATGCATTGTAATTTATATATATATATATATATATATGTTGTTCTCAGATTCTTGATCTGTTCTAAGAAAACATGTTCTGTTCATCTCATTAATGGATACACTAGATCATGTGTGTCTGTCCTTATCCAAACACGGCACAGTGACTCCTGCTGTCCTCTATACTGTGTCTGATTCAAATTGTGCAGTCTAGCTTGAGTGTTGCTATCTCTAAACACTGCAGATGTGTTGCTTGACTGAACAGACCCTTATGATGGAGAAACTGATAAAGATCGCCTTTTTGTTTTGACAAATTCTGTGCATTCTTCCTTTAACCGCTGATCTTTTTTTTTTATTATTTAACTAAGCAAAATAAATGATGCCTGGAGAGATATGATTGTTTTAGTCTTCGGCATGAATCATCTTTGTGTTTGCTCGTATTGCCATAAATAGTAATGCACTTTCCCATAGTTGAAAGCCAGTGACTATATATTCCACAATCACCTCTTTTAGATCTGGGTCCTAATCTGCATAGGGAATATTGGCCCCCATTCCTTATCTGTCCCCCCATGTCTGCCTCATTTTGACTTCCCACTTTGTCCGAATGACTTTACCCAAATAAGGACCTAAGAAATGGACGTCTTCTTCACCCCCCCTGCTGAGCCCAGCATCTTCTAACCCTTACTTGCTCTTAAGTGCTAGCAGGTGCTGGAACGCAGTCTGACGTCCTGGCACTGGAACCAGGTCTCTCCTACCCCATCCGTTATCAACCACCACCAGTGCCTGAATAAACAACAGAAACAACTCGCCCTTCTTTAGGTTTCTTTTTTAAATAAGTGACTTCACTGTCTGAGAACCAAATATGTAGTTTCAGGTTGTTTCAGGAGTTTGTGATGCCCACATAAGGAAATATGTGAGATCGAACAGACTCCCATTCCAATTTGTAGAGCTTATGAAAACCTGCTGCATTAGTTTAAGATATATTCATCCGTGGGAACTTGATATAGACACAGTGAGGGCTGTGGCCTGTGTGTTGGTACAGTAGGTCTGGGGGACATTCCTTTCACTCTTGAAATGTTTAGCAAGAGCTTAGACTGTGAATTCGGATTTGGAACATCATCCAACTATTCCAAAATTAGGCTAAAAGGTTAAATGCGTACAATAATATTTTGGTTATTTGTTGATACCATAGCGCTTTTTAATCCTGAACTTTTAAATCCTGAACACTGACTGAACACATTAGGTCCAAGCAGATATTATTAGAGTTATTGAGGTAAGGATTAAACCCAATTCAGTTCAAGTGACAAGTCAAATACACTAATGACTATAAGGCTGGATTGTGATTTCTTTGATTGTAATGAAATAAAACAAAATCACCCCTGGCTATGCTTCACAGAAACCTGGACATACTTGGACCTCACTTTGACAACCACTGTGTTAGGACATGCCTGTGTTCCCATATACTTTCTTTTCTAGCCATTACAGTAGCAATGGCAAGTTACTAGATTACCAATGCACCAATGTTATACCGGTAAAGTATACTTGTGCCTGGATGAAATCAGATTCCAAGCTGTTTATTCTTTATAATTTACCATGTCCCTGTTATTCTCTTTTGGTTTCTTTTCCAGACATTGATGAGTGTGAGGCACGGTCCCATCAATGTAATCCCACACAGGTGTGTATAAACACAGCGGGGGGTTACTCCTGCTCCTGCACCGAGGGTTACTGGTTGGTGGCTGGACAATGCCAGGGTGAGTACTTGAGCTTGGACAGTCAATTTCACCCGATCATTGTGGAAGTATTTCTATTTCTGCAGCAGTTTCTAAGAAGGATGTGTGCACTGCTGAAAAAAAAAACACCAAAAACCTCAAATGGACCTTGCTCTGTGGATTAGTGCCCAGATTTCTGTTTGTTTGAAGTCTCATTCTTCATCTGGTGAACATTTACACCATGCAGGCGCATAGCTAAACAAATAAAGATTTCCTAACAAACTAAACAAAGAAAATAGCATTTCCTAGAAAAAAAAGTTAAAGATTTCATAACAAACCATAAATGTTTCATCTCTAGATCTGCCTTTACGATATATGACATCACATCTGTATTTCATGTGTCTCTATTCTCTGCTTCCTCTTATCAAAATTTCAGATATTGATGAATGCCGCTATGGTTACTGCCAGCAGCTCTGTGCTAACCTGCCAGGCTCTTATTCCTGCTCTTGCAACCCTGGCTTCAACCTGAATACTGACAGTAGAACCTGTGAAGGTACATGCACTCTCTCTCTCTCTCTCTCTCTCTCTCTCTCTCTCTCTCTCTCTTTTTCTGTCTCTGTCTCTGTCTCTTCTCAGACAATTACCCAAGTACGCACACACACAGTCTTGAATTACTATTTTTGTGGTGTATTTCCATTGGCTTGTGTATTTCTGTAGCTAAACAATGCTATGCCTTCTATTAACCCTAACCTAAACCCCAAGAACCTTAAACTCAATATATACCAAACCTCAAACTTAACCTCAATGACCTTAACTTTTAACTCAGCAATGTTAATATTTACCTATAATAATAGGCATATATAATATAGATAATATTTAATATCTAACCGTTTGCATCAGTAACCCTAAGATTTACCTAAGTAGCTCTAAACTTTACCTCAGTAAACCTGCACCTCGTTAGCCTTTACTTCAACAAATTTGCATTTTACCTTTGTAATGTAAACCTTCAACCCAGTAAGCCTAAACTTGACCTCATTTGAACATTGAAATTGAACCTTTACCTCAGTAAGCTTAACTTTTACCTCAGTAAATTGAGCCTTTACCTCAGCAACCTTAAATTTTACCTCAGTAAATTTAACCTTTACCTCAGTAACCTTAACTTTTACCTCAGTAAATTGAACCTTTACCTCAGCAACCTTAATATTTACCTATAATAATAGGCATATATAATATAGATAATATTTAATATCTAACCGTTTGCATCAGTAACCCTAAGATTTAACTAAGTAACTCTAAACTTTACCTCAGTGAACCTAGCCTGTACCTCATTAACCTTTACTTCAACAAATTTGCATTTTACCTTTGTAATGTAAACCTTCAACCCAGTAAGTCTAAACTTAACCTCATTTGAACATTGAAATTGAACCTTTACCTCAGTAACCTTAACTTTTACCTCTGTAAATTGAACCTTTACCTCAGCAACCTTAAATTTTACCTCAGTAAAATTGAACCTTTACTTAATGTTCATTTGAACATCTGGCCATGAACTTGATCATGTTGATCTTAAATAATACTTAGGATTGGAACTAACATGAACGTTCTCTGTGTCTGCAGATATAGACGAGTGTGGGACTAACCCCTGCACTCATGGATGTCTGAACTCCTATGGCTCATTCATGTGCAACTGCGACGAAGGCTTCGAGCTCGCCTCCGACGGAACTACCTGCATCGGTGAACAGAGGAGGAAGCGGTGAAAAGCAGGGCAAAGGAAGCGAAAGGAAAAGAGATTAATAATAAGAGGAATAGAGATTTAAAAAAAAGTGATGAGGAGAGATATAAAATAAGAGATAGATGAGCAGATTAAAAGGGAAGAGCAGGAGCTTCACAGAAGGATGGTTTAGAGTCGTAGAGAGAGTTAGAGAAGGAAAGCAATTGAGTGAATAAAATTCTAAAATGTGTTATTGTGTGTGTTTCTCATGTTTACTCCTTTGTTTGTTAGATGTGGATGAATGCAGTTTCTCAGACTTCCTGTGTCAGCACACATGTATAAACACTCCGGGCTCGTTCGCGTGTACGTGTCCGCCCGGTTACTACGTCTTTGAGGATGGCCGGAGCTGCGAAGGTAATGCCTGTGTTTACCATACGCGATAAAAACAACAGTTTGCTCACATCTTACATGACCTGTAAGTTTGTTTTAACATAAAAAATTTATGAATCAGTTATAGATATTTTTTGACGAATGGTAAATATTTATTTATAAAGCGGACAAAATTGGTGGTTGTAGATCAAAAATAGCTAAAATAATATGCTAATATAAAATATCCCTTTATTCAGATTCTGTCCAAATATATGTCACATTTGCACAAGTATTGCATTCACCACATTGAACTTTTCCACATTTTGTAGTCTTACAACCTGAACTGAAATGGACTTAAGTGGGATTTTATGGCTTGAAGCTACACGAAATAGCCCATAATATTATTGTAAATGAGCAAAATCAAATTTGCATATAAGTATTTACCCCCACTTCTGTGAAACTCCTAAATTAGTACTGGTGCAACTGGTTACCTGTAATACAAGTGTCACGTGATCTCAATATAGATACACCGACCAAGAGTGTGTTAGAGAACATACTTATACAAACCTCATGGAGACCAAGGAGTTAGCAAAACAAGTCTAGGACAAAGTTCTCGAAAAATATCTTGTATATTCCAAACTTTGAACTGGTTAAAGAAGGGATTAGACAGGGAAACAACCAAGAGGCCAAGGTTAACGCTCAACTGGATGCTTCCGCCATCATGCTTCTCTATGAGAAGATTAGTTTAGTGGAACAGGAGTTAAATACTTGAATATCTGTTTACAAATCATTTTGATATCTGTAATTTATATTCTCTTATATTTAATTTATGGTTGTGATGATGATGATTTTATGATCGGTGTTGACCTTGCTGACCCCTAACTAACTGTTGTGTGTTTGATTTCAAAGACCTCAATGAATGTGAGTCTGGTAACAACACGTGTACAACAGCACAAGTGTGTTTCAATTTCCAGGGAGGGTACACATGTCTGGACCCCCTCATATGTGAACCGCCATACATAGAGCTCAGTGACAAGTGAGTCACACAGTGTTTAAATCCAGTTCATAATAATCACATTGGTCCTGTTAAAAATCTAATAATCACCCCATGTCTGTCTATCTGTCTGTCTTCAGTCAGTGTTTGTGTTCGGCAGAGAACCCCGCCTGTCGAGAACGGCCCTTCACTGTTCTGTACCGCCACATGGACCTGTCCTCTGGACGCAGCGTCCCTGCTGATATTTTTCAGATGCAGGCCACCACACGCTACCCCGGGGCTTTCTACATCTTCCAGATCAAATCTGGTAACGAGGGCCGTGAGTTTTACATGCGGGTGAGTGGAACTGGAGGTTTCGTGACAACTCACCAAATCTTCAGTGAAATGAAGTACTAAATGTGAAGGAGGTACACACAACCTTTCAACAGAAGTCTTTCATCAGCCGAGAAAATCTCTAACCCAAACCGATTCAGCCCCAAAACTTCAAACAGAACAGAGTTCATGATTTAAATTTGTCATGGAGTTTGAGATTTTCTTGGAAATGTGCTTAAGTAATCTTCTAAATGAGTACTTAACAAAATAGTACAGTAACAAAGTACACTTACTCAGGTATTTTACACTCCTCCTGTACATGTATATGGTCCTATAGTACTGCTATTGTAGCAATGTTGTGTGGCCAGTAGAGGGAGCTCTAAGCTTGTTACAGTAAGAGCTCAGCTCAGCATTTCTTCCTCATTTGTCAAACCTGGTTTGTCTGTTGCAATGGTATAGATCACATTTTTAACAGCTCCAGGCAATAATTCATCCATGTGTGGTGTTTTAAAAAAAATTTTTTTATTTAACTCTCTCTTTATTTTCAACAGCAAACCAGCAACGTCAGTGCTACACTGGTCCTGGCTCGGCCAATCAGGGGACCCAGGACGGTCGTCCTGGACCTGGAAATGGTCACAGTCAACAACGTCATCAACTTCCGAGGCAGTTCCATCATCCGCCTCACAATATTCGTCTCTGAACACCCCTTCTGAGACTCTACACATGACCTCTGACCTTTCACCGTTCCATCATGGACTTCCTGTGATCACATTACCCATCAGGCAGCTGTGTTTGTTCATGTCGGTTAATGTTTTGCCATTTTTGACTGTTTTACGATTATGACCACCCTTTTAGATCTTTTTTTTTTTTTATTCTGTAATAGGACTGAGATGTCACACCAAAGAGGTGTTTTATAAATTATGCATCTTGGTACAGGAAGTCAGTAAAAATGGCTGCCTCTGTATTGTCCACTTTCACTCTCACACATCCAGTCAGAAGGATATTTATGGATTTTTCCTTGATCATGTGGTTCTTTGTGTTTGTCTTTCCAGAAATAGCACAAACTATTTCCTCATTCTTAAACAGGTTTTTGGGTTTTTCTTTTTTTTTTTTTTCTTTTCTGCCACAGTCTCTAAACCCTAAACAAACTGTGAAAGTGAATTTACATGAAACTTCCATAAAGTTTGTGCGTATTTCAGCTCTCCGTCATGTCATGTGTCCCCTGGATTATCTGTTGTCTTGCGTTTTTTTTTTTTTTTATTTGTCAGTGTAAAAAGTGAGCCTGGTCAGGTGAATAAAGATAAACATGATGACCTGAAAACGTGTGATTTCATGTGATTTAATCAGACTGTAAGTAACCCGGAATCCTAAACTGAAATCGGACACTGAACTGTAAATGATAAAAACAGCGTACCTGTGTACACTTCGTTTAAGTCCACTCTTTTGTGCTGACTAGAAGAGGAGTTTTTATTCCTTTCTTATTAATGCTTTTGTGAGAAAGGGTCTGGATTTCCTTGAAGCTGTTTTTAGACAAATACAAATTTTCTTTGAAAAATGCCACAGAAATAATTTGAAACAGGTTTGGTTTACATTTCAAACCTCTGTTCATTTAAAGACATAATATTTGGGAAATTGGCCAAGTTTGTTTGCATAATTACTTATAATATGCACATTACTTAAATAATTACTCATAACTTACTTAAATAATAACAAATATAAATTATATAATAGATATATAATTTACATTTATAGTTCAGTTAATTTTGTATTCCAAAGGTTTATTTTAAAAGGTTTCAATTTAATTGAACCTAAATTAGTTTCAAGAAATTAATTAAATTAATTATCAAGTCCACATCATTTTTACTATTTAAAGATTGACTTTTAATGTTCTGTATACTTTTAATCTCCTAAGACTTTTAATCTTCCTACAGTACCGTGCAAAAGTTTTAGACACCCTATTTATTATTTTAGTACAAACTTTGTTCTAGATTTTTTTATTTGATGACTTCTACATTATCGAGTCAGTACAAGAACATTTTAGATTCCCAAACAGTAGTTTTCTGACACAAAATTACATGTTAATGTAAAATGTTTGTATATCTGTATAGAAAGCAGTGTCTTATGTAAGAGACCACTTTTCAGACAAAAAAAAACAAAACAAAACACAATGAAGGCTGCTGGGTTTCGCTGCAAAAATAAGAATCGAGTGCGACAGTCAAGTCTCCAGAAGAACCGTGGCTGCTTCTGCAAAATGCTCAAGAAAATTTACAGCTTATAAAACTGCACTAATTGTACCGGAGACTACTATATATATTTTTTGTCACACCAATTATTGACTTTGTTTCATTTACTGCTGTTTACTGCTCTTTATGGTATTTTTTTAAAATGTAGAAACATTTAATTTCATTATTTTGAAGGAATCTTTGCACAGTACTGTATACATTCACACATTATAACTATTAATGTATGTATGCATATATATATATGTGTGTGTGTGTGTATGTGTATGTATATATATGTGAGTGTGTGTGTGTGTGTATGTGTGTATATATATATGTGTGTGTGTATATATATATATACACACACATATATATATATATATATATATATATATATATATATATATATATATATATACATCATATATATATGTGTGTGGATATATATGTGTGTATATGTGAGAGAGCGAGAGAGAGATAGAGAGAGAAAGAGAGAGAGAGAGAGACGATGATGATGATGATGATGATGATGATGATGATATTATGGAGGGGCATTAGGACCCGTGGGACTCCCGGCAGCTCGCTGGTCCCTTTCCACCTGTTGAAAGTGCGGGTAGAACGTGCACGCGCTCCACAACGCGATGGGCAGCGCGCGAGGTGCCAGCATGCGCGTTCCCCGGTCCTTTATAAACCGCGGACTCTCTGTTTTTACACCAATGTGGCGAAAAGCGCCGCCGCAGGAGCTCCTACTTCAGAGAAAGTCCTCGAACTAACCTTTTCTTCTGAGGCGTTTGGTCTGAGGACGGTGTGCGGAGTTTCTCAGGTTCGCCTGCGAGACCTTCCAGTGAAAAACATCCTGTGGCTTATAATCAAGTCTTCATTATGGCTCTGGAGTGCATTAAGAAGTGCTGCAGGAACTTTCTGCTGGAGGAGAAAGAACCAGAGCCTCAAAGTAAGTTACGCAACTTATCTCTCTCATTCCATTCTATTCTAGTAATAATAATCATAATAATCATAACAACAACAACAACAACAGCAACAATAATGTGCTTTGCATATAAAAAGTTATCAATGAATCTATTTTGCAATTATATATAATGCATTAACTGTAAATCATAAGTATATTTAATGAAGATTCATCTCATTCATTTCCTAATTATTAAAAAGCCCAGGTTAAACATGTAGGGTTTTTAAAACATTTTTAGAGCTGGCATTTTTAAGTATAGATGGCAAATCACAAGAGCCTGTGTTTAAAGGCAGAAGTGAAACCGGGCCGTGAACCGAACCCTGGGGGACACCATACTGCACTTTCTTTCTTTTTTTAGCTTCTTAAGACTCTCCTCAGGAACAAAAAAATGCTATTCAGGCCAGGAGTGTTAAATCATGCGCCAAAAAAAATGGAAACATATCGAGAATTTCAGGAAAACAAGAAGGGGATTAGCCGATTAGTTAGACTGTACGTGGTATTTGTACTTTTACAACTCTCTCTCATGTTGTGTTCCTTTTGTATGTATGTGTGTGTTTTGTGTATTTTGTTACTTATAATGTTACCAGTCTTGACACAATCCGCAAATGATAATTAAATCTCGACTTGACGTGACTTATTAATGCAAAAAATTTTATTACTACTTATAAAAGAACATCGTTTTTGGTCGACATCGTTCTCTGACATTAGATATGGGAAAGATGTGTTGACGATTAGACTGTAATTTCAGAGGTCAGAGAAGTTCCTAATTGAATCGATTGTGTTGCACATGATTGTTTATTACAGTAAGACCTAATTCAGTACCTTTTGAGTTGAATTAACCCAACTCATAAATCATCCATGTGTGTGTGTCCGGTGCAGTCATTACAGTTCGACCCTTTGCATCGCCGCAAGAGGCCGAAGTAAAGAAAAGTACGTTTGGCGTCTCGGAGGATTATCTTCTTTCCAAATTGCCCCCCGATGGCAAAGAAATACCCTTCGTACTCCCTTCGTTCAGGTCTTCCTACGTGCAGCCACAAGGAATGCAGTACTCCAGCTACCAGCCCGGACTACAGGGTGAGTTCAGCAAGCCTTTTTTTTAGCAGTCATATCAATTAAAAATTCTCGAAACTTGATTATATTCTCTAAGTGGAGTTCATACAAGAGAGGAAGTGTAAACATCTTCATCTTGTGTCCATTTAAGAGTCAGGGAGAGCTCACCGAACGATCGAAAGGGTCAGAGTTGAACATGTGACAGGCGAGTGTTCTTGTGTCATAAATTGTAAGAGCCAATCAGGTTCCAGTACGCAAATGCAGGACTTCACCGGGCAGTGGAAAGGAGAAAGGAGGTCTGGGATTACAATCTGCATATTCGTGAATCTAGACATTTTGATCAATGTAAAAGTGTAAAAGACTTTCTGTTGGAAAGCTGTAACTTTACGTCTCCCGACATCTTCAGGACAGACAAGTTTATGCTTTGCCGTTTCCTAGTAACAGGACAAGATGCGCTTTGGTCTTATTCACTTTGAGAGAGAAACAGAGTGTCTGGTGTGGGAACGACTGTTTATTGCTGCTTTAACGTAAGCGAGAGCAGGGACCAACTTGTTTCATGGACGCGCCCAACAAACAAAAAAAAAAAAAAAAAAAAAGTATGTATAAATAATTAAAAAAATAAAAAAATTATAAAAAAAAAATTTTTTTTTTGTTTTTTTTTTTTAAAATTTTTTGAGTTTTTTTTTTTTTTTTTTCTTTCCTTCCCCTCCCTTCCTTCCCTTTCCCCTTCCCCCCCCTTCCCTCCTCTCCCTTCTTTTTTTTTTTCTTTCCTCCCCCCCCAAGCACACCCATACAAGAACAAGTAGTCATAAGTCTAGAAACCTGGAACAGATGGACAAACACAGATGCTTTATGGGTAATACAGCAAAAGGAAGTTCGGGGCTGTGTTCTAGTATTTGTCGCGTTATAATATTTTATTGGCATGAGCCGTGTTTGTTAGATAAAGCCGTGGAAGCTCGAGTCACCGAGTCGACGTCACTGTAGACCTCAGGAGGGGAACTTTCCCAGAAGGCATTGTAATTGTAAAAACTATGAAAATCCAGAGCAGTAAAATGTTCCATACTTGGAAAATTTCTAGAAAATTTCTAGCCAGTTCCATTATTCATACATGCGAGTGTACTGGAACAGGTTCAGCAAGAGCCACGTATGCAGAGAGGAAGGCGGAGCTATCTACTGTGGGTCAAATCGCATATGACCCCACTTCCCCGATTAACCTGGGTCATGTGATCAGCTACGTATCCCCGAGGACCGTGAGACGACCCATGCTGAGAGTCGGACACACATCAGGTGGGTCATCTGCAGTGTTGATATGTTCGTGTTTATAGTTATAATGTTATCATACAGCAGTTGACCCCTTTTTTATATTTGTTGTGCCGTGTGCTCAAATTTCTTTTCTATCATTTTTTGGTTTGCTCCCGGCCTACAAACGTTTGATCATGCTTATTTAATCGCAATCGCTTGTTTATTTTACGGTTAATTCGTCATTATTTTTTAGAATCGATTATTCGTTAATTCTTCGAAGTTCTGCTACATTTTTTTTTTGTAATGCACTTTGAACTCTGTAGTTCATGCAGCATTTCCAGCTGTACACACATGTGCACAGTGAGTCATTCTGATGAATTCTTCAGGGAACAGGTTTAAGGAGGGATCGTTTTACGATGCCACTAAAGTAAATAAGCTTCGACTCCACCGAGAAATCATTTATTATTCCCATACGGTGTATTTTATCTTTCATCACTTTATAGCGTTCCGGAAAGAATCTTTTTTTTTTTTTTTTCCCCACTTCGCGGAGACGCCATAAATATTCGGTTTCCTCGTGGCATGTTTCTGAACACCGCACTCTGCAAATATTTACCCTTCTTTATTTGCTTCAGTCTATATGGACATTCCTTGACATATGCAAAGGCAGGGCTTTGCTCGGAACCTCAAACCTTAAACCTGCTGTGTGCTGCAGTGTATGTGTTGCACTGATTCTGTAGCGATTCAGTCATGTTTAAACAAAATCCCTAACAGTAAAGTGTGAAAAATTAGGGGAGGGATCCCGTGTAACTCCAACAGCACGTTAGAAACATTTATCTTTATTTATTGATTCATGATCTAATCCACAGCTGTAGGATGAAACTTTAGCTTTGTTTCTCTCCCAGCCTTCGACCAGAGCGTGAAGCAGAGACTCAGCGCCTCCATGTTGGATCTCTCGAGTCCTCACGGCCACATTCAGGTGAGCTCACCGTCACACACACACCTGTACACCTCTACCTGTTTAAATCAGCTTACTCAAGCTTTACTGAAGAAATGTATTGACGCATAAAGGCTTTAGAAAGGTCATAATCATGTTTATGACCTAAAATCCTGCACGAGTGCTTAGTTTTAGGAATAACATTCATTCTTCCAAAGTCTTTATTGGTCATTTTCTACTTATTCATTATTAAAATGCAATCGCTAGTGTTATAGTGCTTTCATCAAACATTAATAAGCACTGAATAACATATTTATACAATAATACACAAGATATAGAACAATATGGCCGGCTACATTTCCTGAACATAGTTTCCTAAACTACATCCTTTACTGACATTAGAGAATATAGTCACTTCATATGCATTGGGTTATCATTCAAAGAACACGAATGGCTATGAACGTCTTATTCCACCATTCCCAAATCTTTAAAATGTTAGCTTTGTCTCCATTTATAAATGTTATAATGCATCGTTACAGAGTAATAGCAAGCTTGTAAGCCATGAACGCCACTTCTCACGCTAAAGTGTCGGTACATTTCGGACTTTTGTGTAACAGTTGTTAAATCGTGCCCACTGACCATGATTTTCAAATTGTTATTTAGTGTTTACGAGCGTGTTATGAAGTTCCTATTCTCTCACCTCAACACAAAGCTGTTTATAAAACCTCTTAAACAATAGACGTAAGCGGCTCGTGTTTGGCTCTGGTTTGGTCTGTTCTTGGACAGAACGAGATTCCACAAATAGAGCGGGTTTACTCGTGATATTAAAAAGCGCATTTACGCTGACAAACCAAGTTGAGCTGGGAGCGTTCTGAGCGCGGTGTAAATGACACTGACGTCACATGGCTATCACAATGCCAGGTGCACCGGGGCGAGGTTTGGTTTCTCACCGAATAACACTGAGTCGGCTTTTCAACAAGTCATTAGTAAGCGCGGGTATTTGATATTTGATAGCGGGGGAACGTGTGAAAGTCTAAATTTACATCTACACGGATGAAATGTGGAATGTGGTTGTGATTCCAGCACGAGCTCTCCGGCGAGCGCCATTCCTTTCATGATGAAAGGAAAACACTTTTAAAGGATCATATTCTCATCTAACTAGTCGTTTGAAGTTTACTCCCTTAGATTAACAGTATATTGGAGCTACGAGGCTTAATGTAGCTAGGAAGTAATAGAAATAAAGAGTTCGGTGTCACTCAAAGCAGGGTCAGACTCAGGGAGGAGGCGTGGCCTGGAATCTGAAGGCGGAGTTATACATTAGAAGTCTTTTAGATAATAATGTAGCTTGATTGTAGCATGGTTTGATTAGTTACTGAGAGGAACTCTGTGTGTGTGTGTGTGTGTGTGTGTGTGTGTGTGTGTGTGTGTGTGTGTGTGTGTGTGTGTGTGTGTGTGTTACAGCGCTATGACTCGGTGAACAGTGTCCCGAGCAGCACGTCCTCCATTCGGGATTCCTTTGGGAGCAGCCGTAGCATAGGTAACTATTCATGATGGAAAATCTCGAGCTGCAAATATCCGCTATGTCTTTAACGCCTTAAGACCACAGTGTGTTCACCTGAAGCCGCTTCAACCCCTTTAACACTTTAACTTTTATCATATATATATCAGGAAACATAAATAGTTTTTATGATCGTGCCACGTTTTCACCGTCTGACCGTCAGAAATATAGACGTGGTCGTTATATATATATCTCTTTAGAATCCAGCACAGTGTCGAGTGAAGACCGGGAGCGGGATTTGGGGAAGGTGTGTGTGCGTTTGAGCTACCAGGAGGCGGTGGAGCAGGTGTGGATCACACTGGTGCAGGTAAGATTACAGCCGAGCGTCGAGGAGCCACTGCGTCTCTCTCTCACACACACACACACACACACACACACACACACACACACACTGAGCCTTTGTGTCCACTTTCATCCTCCTCAATACACCCTCTGTCCCACACACAATCCCCACTTTCAGCTTTTTCCTTTCTTTGACCTTTCTCTCTTTCTCCTGTTTCCATAACTTACCTTTATCTCTCTCTCTCTCTCGCTCACTCTCTCGTTCATTTCTGCCTCTCTCTTCACCATTCTTTTTCTTGATGTTTTTTCTCTCTCACCCATTTTCTCCTGCTTCTGTAACATTATTGTTCTCTC
>CM022755.1:1739998-1804998 GCA_012411365.1 Ameiurus melas | reverse complement strand
AAAAACGCGTGGTTTCCCAATTCTCCAAGTTAACACTTCTTAAAAATCAGCTGTTTTTGCGGAAAAACGAATCACACACTAATTTGCGACACTGGAACGCATCTAAAGTTGTATCCTGTTGACTGGTGGCGGTTTCGAGCATCTCCTCGGTACATCACCTCGTCTCAGTGGGAGCGAGAGATCTAGCACAGCACAGGTTGACGATGTGGCACTGCAGCTTTCCTAAAGACGGAGCTGTAACCTAACGTAACCCAAGCGTCAGAGAAAGAGTCCTCAAAATCCAGAGCGCTTGTTTCTGGGTCACGGGCGGCTGACACACTTTCTGTTTTTTGGAGGTAAATCGATTGAGTTTAAAGAAAATTCAGTCATTCAATCCGTCCTGTTGTACAGAGAGAGAAGAGAGAGAGAGAGAGAGAGAGAGAAACATGCTTGTTAGCATGAAGTGCTCATCGTTCTGTAATGTGCTTAACAAAAATGTGTGTGTACTTTAAATGACCTTTTTATTGTGCACATGTACACACTGACATCACGCTTACGTACAGCAGTAGATAGTTGTTACGTCTGTGATGGTATATAACTGACAATTTAGTGCATTTTTAGATTTGATACTTTCTCAATATATGAAGGCTTTCATTATAATTATTATTACTGTTCTTTTTTTTATTATTATTATTATTATTATTTCTTTTTTTGGACCCTGACATCACACCTGCTTAAGCTGGGTCAGATCTCTGTATAAAGGTTCAGGGGTCGGATTCACGAAACAAAAGAATAAAATCCTTCTTAACTGCCATTTTCTTCATGTTTTCTAATTTAAGGAAAAAAGTTCCGAATGTTTTGTGTTCCCAAAAATTCTTCTTAAGAATGTTCTCTTTTTTTTTTTGAGCTTAAGATTGTTTCTAAGACAAGACTCAAATTATTGAAAAGAATGTTATTAAAAAATCACTGTAAATAACTTCTTAAAGTTAACTTAGTTGAGATTACCGCAACCTGTCGTAGATCTCCAAAGGGTCCGAGTTGTAATAAGTTTATTGGGTTGTTTCAAATATGAAACGTTGCAAAATTCTAAAACGTGTAACGTGTAATAAATAATGGAATAACTCCTACACTATTTTAGCTCTCGCCTGCTGTCGTTTTTGTTTCTTTTCTTCTTCTCCGTGTCAAATTAGCCGAATTGTTTCCACTTTCTAGCGAGTAAATCCTCCAATGGCAGTTCATGTCGTTTAAAGTCGTTCATAAACACATCTGTGGGGGGGTATTGCTACTTAAAAAAAAAGCAAAAAAAAGTCATTTTATTCATGAGAACAAAAATGAACACGATCCTAAGGAAACATTTGGGAACTTCTTAAGAATTCTTCAAGAATTGAAACTCGAGACTTCTTTCTCAAGAAGATTTTCGAGCCTCAGGCCCAGGGAGAGCAGCGATGTGTGCAATAAAACATGACCATGCTAGAGTTTCTGAACAAAATGCAACATTTGGGACATATTATTATTATTATTATTATTATTATTATTATTATTGACCTTTTATGTAGAAATGGTGGTGTACTGACGTGTGTAATTGGTAGGAAGTGATAGATCTGTAACATATAAAAATAATACACACTCATAACTGCTGCTACGATACTATAAAGTGTTCTAATGAGCCGTCTGTTTGTCATCTGCTTCTTTGATAACGCTTTACTACTAAAGTAGAATCTGCTCAGTCGTGGTCCTATGGATGTAGCTTTCCATTGATGGCAAGGATAGAGGGGTGCCAATACTTTGCAAAGACTGCACAGATCCTTGGACTGCTATTATCCAGTGACGACTTAATACTCAACTTCCATTTGTACTTTTATACTTGTTAACAACTTTTTTTTTTTTTTTTACTTGATTATTTTTCAGTACTCGTCTCAAACTCTGTCTCTCTCTCTGTGTGTGTGTGTGTGTGTGTGTTATTCATGCTGAAGTGGATTTGTTGTTGTGTGTCTGCATCCGGGAAACTTTTTTTTTTGACATCATCATTTACGCAAAGGATATTTGAACAGAGTTAATGGTTACTGCTAGACACACACACACACACACACACACACACACACACACACACACACACACACACACACACACACACACACACACACACACACACACACACACACACACACACACACACAGGTAGTGCCTAACACAGCTGTGACCAATAAGGATACAAGTGTGTGTGTCCGTCCACGAGTACTTTTAATTAAAAGAGGATCAGGGTCGTGTCCTGGTTCACCACCTTATATGCAGGATCTGATTTCCACACCAACACACACACACACACACACACACACACACTAGAATAGCAGTGAGAATCAGCCCACCTTATATACAGTCTGGTTTTAACTAATAACCCATGAGTATTTATTACATGTGTTATACGGCTAGAAGCACGTGAATACAGTGTGAATGTTATAACTGAATTTGATAACCGCCCTCTAGCGGTGCTTATAAACAACTACAGCGTTGTCAATGTGTTTATTCAGCCACCAGAGGGCGACATTACACCATTATTTTTTTTAAGGTTTTTTTTTTTTTTTAGGGACGCTACTGATCTTCTTTTGTCATATTGTTTATATTGGAGAAAAAAGAAACAATCTTAGTAGTTATTAAAATAACATATAATAGAGTATAATCTAATACATATAAATTAAAGGATACATCTAAATGAATAAGAAATAATAGAATGGAGTGGTGCAGGGATGACGTGTTTTTGTTGGCCAACCCGGACGTTAGCGTCACCCTGGTTCCCTCAACGGAAACACAATAGGATTTTTCCATTGGCTTTTAGATTATTGCCAAAAAATACACTGTGACCAAAAGTTTGATTCTTACACGTTTTGTTCATCAAGAAAATCCTCACAAATGAACACAATTTTTTATGAATTTTGAAACCTAAATACAAAAGCTAATGTTAGGCTATAAACGAACTACACTGAGTCAATCTTTATTTTAAAAAAAAAACAACAACAAAAAAACTACAGTTGGAAAATACTATAAATTGATCAATCTTCAAGCTGGAAAGTAAGATGAATAGAGATGTAATAGTTTGCAAAAGCACGAGTATGAACACGACGGGGCTGTAGAAGATGAGTTTTCCTGTTCGGCGTGATCACGTGTAATGTCCCCGACAACCTCCGTCGAACCATTTAGCCACGTGTTACAGATCGCCTTTTTAAAGACACATAAAAGCTTTAAAAATCACGAGTGCAGATATTACTGGTGTATTTTATATAATAGAATAAAACATGAAAATATCTTGAGCTTGTGCTAACCACAGACCTTATTTCAGGCTTTTAACCAAAAACCCGATTGACTTCAGGAAGATGGAACTGGAAGTACTATGATGCTAACTCATTTCCGGGTTTTAGGAATCATTTCTGCATCATTCTATAGGTTGACAACGAAACAAAGTAATTAATTATTTCTCTTCGATTAAGTTCGATATCATTTGAGTATTTTCGACATTAGAGGACAGTTGGTTTTATATCTAGGATTTAATACCGGTATAAGCTGTGTGAATTTTATATCAGGTCTTTGTCGCCGTCTAGCGGTGCTTATGAAGAACTACAGCACCGTCATTGACTTTATCTCGCCGTTAGAGGGCGACATTATACCATTATTTATTTATTAGCATGTTGTTTTGTTTTTTTATTATTATTTTTTAAAGTCACATTATTTATTAGATTTTTTTGTAGTGAAAACGTAGAAAAGAGCGTTAAAGATCTGTGGTTTATCGTATAAACATGATAAAATTACAATTGCTGGGTAAAGCATTTTTGTTTTTAAAGCTGAGGTTGATATTTGATATCTTAAAAGAAAGATCAGGCTTGATATAGAAAAGATTGATATCTTTAATAAAGGTTTATTTAAGCATAATTCTGTCTGTTACAGGACATACATGTGGACAAATACTTTCTTGTCAATGTCGAGAACTGAGAAAAGTGACTTTATTCACAAACAAGATTTTTGGCAACTTCTACATTTAGAAAACAGGACATTTTTTTCCTATTGTTTAATCGGTAACCATGGTGTTTTAGGAATCTGCACTGTAGAGTCATCTCCCTGTAGACTCATCTATGACTTTAAAATAAAAAAGTTCGACTGAAGTGACTCAGATTGCGACACCCCCATCAAGCCGCCTGTGACTCAGTGTTTTATTATGACTCATAAAAAAATAGCCACATGTCTGAGAAAGTGCTTACTTTTCTCTTCAGTCTACACCTGAGCACTGATGTCTCTTCAGTTAGGTTCCGAGTTATTATTACACCAGAATGTAATCAGTTTACATCCCAGTTGTTTTTTTCCCCTCACTAAATCAATAAATATCCATTAAAAATATCTTAAACTGTATTTATTTGGTTGAATGTGGTGTTTAAGACATAAAACAAAGTGATATTCAGGATTAAATGAAGGTATTCATTGTGATTTATATTATCACATTACTACATTACACATTTTGTTCCTAATCTGCACTGGGGTTTTTGTGTGTGTGTGTGTGTGTGTGTGTGTGTGCTCTTGTGGATGGAATAATACCCCCCCCATATAAACCATCGCTGAAATTATAATGGTTTGCATTACAACTACCATTACAAACCGTCAACTGTTAACCATTAGAACCATTACCAAATGTCCAAGGGGATCTATTTGTCCTTAATGGTATCCACTAGACTTAACACGCCACCAAACTACCAGTTCGAGACGCAAAGGGAGTCTTATTACAGTTTACATTAAAATAATGCAATTCTTATTATAACCATTAAAACCATTAAAACCATTACAAATTCTATGAACGTTTCTATTGTTTTGGTTTCCCCCAGCGGCGTAGCTAGTGATTAATCTTTGCTAATTAGCAAAGCTAACTTGCTAGCATGTTTGTAGTCACCATGTTGCATCTTATTTAACTGCTTCACCTATATAAAAACTCTTTAGTTTGATTATATAGCCTGTTAGCATCAAGTGTCCAAGCTGATTAGTAACATGTATGGGCGTTAACTAGCTAGTTTTTTTATTTGTATTTAAATTTTTGTATCTTTATGACGTGACAAGGTTATAGCAGTTTAACTTAAGCAATTTGATCATTACAAGTAGGAGTGAGGGACGATGGGGTGTGCTTTTTCCCAACTGTACAATGTTTTGCTGTGCAATTACAAGTCATTTAACATAAAGAAAGAAATCCAGTTTTAATTATGACGCTGAAATAGGGAGAAGAAATCGATTTTGACCCGCTCCACCCTGCAGATCCTTCAACCTTTTAGGAATGCACTTCCGACTCTCCTGCCCTGTGTTTGCACTTCTCTTTACCTTGGAAGCTGTTTCTGTGCCCTGGGGCGTGTGGGGTGGGGTGTGGTGGAGCGATGACGCAATTCACTCTTGGCTATAAAACAAAAAAACCCTCAGTGCTTTGTCAGAACAGCAGAAATCGGCAGCCATGGACACGCAGAAGAGCTCCGTCCTCAAAGAAGGCTTTTTGGTTAAGAGGGTAGGTGATGTTTTATACTGACGTGGAAGACGCGTGTTTCTTCGCTGAAGTTTTTTATTCCTCAGTTCGCCTGCAGTAACACTTTTACTTGTTAAAGAATGACAAACGTGTACTTTTACCTGTTTACACTTACATTTAATGCTCTCGTTCGTTCCCGTTCTCACTTATCTGTGTCCTGTCACGTTGTAGAAAAACCGCACAGTTAAAGCGCTGACACTGGAGACTCCTTCCAGAAAAATATGTGAAGCGAACCAAAAACTCTCCGTCGTATTAACTACGATAGGTTATTACCACACTGCCTGCGGATGCGGCGTTACTATAGAAACGATTATTGCTCATTATTACGTATAAAGGCCGCGCTCCTGCTGTTGTAGGCAACGAACAACGACACCTGGCCAATCAGAATCCAGAATTCGCCGGCAGTGTGGTATGACAATCGTCTCTGTTCATCCTTCTCATCAGGGTCACGTGGTTCACAACTGGAAGGTTCGGTGGTTCGTCCTGAAAGCCGAGCAGCTGCTGTACTACAGGTATGAAGGGGGGAAACGGGACTCGTGCCACAGAGGGAGCGTCCCGTTACGCGGCTGTGAGATCACCTGTCCTTACCTGGAATACGAAAACAGACCGGTAAGACAAAGCGACAGAACCCCATACAGTATACAGTACGCTGCTGGAACTGCAAACGATTGTTTACAAAGGGTATTTTACTGTTACTCAAAAAACAAAAAAAAATGGCGCTCAGGAGTTTGTTCGTTTTTTACAGCACTTGGATGATTTCAAGGTTCATTTTCCAGCACGTGCGCACAGGAATGTCGAATGAGATATACGAAGGTTTAAGATTTATAATGTGTCATAGGTCAGTCTTATCGGGCGTGTCTCTGGCATTTGTTCCATCTAGTTCACAGCTGCAGGGTGTTGAAGTTCCACTTATCCAATAAAAAGCTGCATTAAATGTGCTGTGTGATTCAGTATTCTGCTCTGACTTGTCAGGAACACTGTGTGTGTGTGTGTGTGTGTGTTTTGTAGTGTAGTGCTCGGGCATCACAGTAACCAGTGCGTTTGTGTATCCGAGCTTGTTGTGGCGCGTGTTCAGTAGTTAAAGAGTCAGTCAGTGGAACAGGGACACACATGGAGACATTGCACAATATTTGACTTTAGTAAAAGTTTCAAACGTTTATCCTACACTCTCTAATCTCTAAACTTTAGAAAAATGTGTCTTTAAAAAAAGAATTAAATGAACCCGAAGAGCTATTACGATCGTTGACATGGTGAAGATGTTTGTAACGCATTTGTGTAAGGAGTCTCCAGTGTCAGTGCTTTTGTAACAGGTATGTTTGTGTCCCAGCTTGTCCTGAGGCTGAAGATCAACACTTCGGAGGAGTACTTCCTGGAGGCGTGTTCTCGAGAGGAGCGAGACGAGTGGGCCGAGGAGATCGGCGTGGCCGCGAGGAGACTCGGCCCGGTCGACGCTACAGCTCCCTCTCCAGCCGTGAGGAAATCTTCACTATCGCTCCAGCTCCACAGCGTTAACCTCAGGTGAGGCGGGTTTATATCATCAGTGTGATACAAAACACAACTACACGATATTTTCATCGTTTATCTTCATAGTCATATTAATATTATTATTATTATTATTAATGGATTGAATTCTGGATTCTGATTGGTCTGAAACTGTGACGTCAGTAGACTTGTCTGCAGTAGTGCATCTGCGGATCACATGTCATCGTTTCTATAGTAACAGCTCGTTCATTTAAGTAAGGAGTCTCCAGTGTCAGTGCTTTGTAGCAGTCTGAGGGAACGTGTTCACTTGAAGTTTTCCGACATCTTCATGACCGTTTTTTATTATTATTTTATTATTGTGTTTAAATTGACGTTTTTCGATCCTGAAGTGTGTGTGTGTGTGTGTGTGTGTGTGTGTCAGTCAGGTGGTGGACTCCATGCATGACGTTCACAGCGGCATTAAGATGAGCAGCCATGTGGAGCAGGGCAGCACCTACATCAACTGCTTCTCAGGTCTGTATCCTTACAAATACAACACACACACACTACACACACACAACTGCACACACAACACACTCACAAGCACACACACACTCACACGCACACACTCACACTCACGCGCACACACACACACTCAGCACACACACTCACACTCACACGCACACACACACTCACACTCACACACACACACACACACTGCTCACACACTCTGCACACACACACACTCAACACATTCACACTCACGTACACACACACACGCACTCCCAACTCACACACACACACTCACTCAAGAATACACACACTCAGCACACACACATACACACACTCACACACACTCACACACACACTCAAACATATACGCACTCATGCACGCACACTCAGCTTTACACACACCTACGTACACACACATTTTTCACACACAAACTCACAAAACTCGCACTCACAACGTACACACTCAAAACATTTCGCACTGCACTCCTGCAACTGCACACGCACACATGCACACAACTCACACACACTCACTGCACGCACAACACACTTTTTACACACACACTGCCACACACTCACTCACACACACTTTTTACGCACTCACACACACACACACACTCACAACACAACACCTGCCACACACACATCACACACACACTCTGCGCAACACACACACACTCACTCCGCACTCCGACACTCACACAACACACACACACACGCACACACACGCACTCACACAAACGCACACTCAAACACACACAACGCACTCAACACTCACACACACTCACACAACACAACTGATTGAGGAATGCGTAAACTAATAAAGATAACCCTACTAAAATCACCGCTTGTAATATTGAAGCTATATTTTGAAAGGATTCAGGAGATCCTGATTTCCTCCTCCAAAGTAAATACAATACAAACTGTATATCATCGCACTACTAATAGAAATGTAGTTTCTTTTAAACCTGTTTGAAGTGTAAGGTGTAATATCATAAGTCTGTGTGTGTGTGTGTGTGTGTGTGTGTGTGTAGGCTCGGCAGTGGTGGACTGGTTGGTGTTCACTCAACTGGCTCTGACTCGGGTGGAGGCCGTGACTCTGGCGTCGGCTCTGCTCGATGAAGGCTGCGTGAGAGCTGTCGGAGTGAAGAGCGTAGCCGCCGTGAGGAACGGCGCTCTCGGAGAACAGTTCATCGACGATTCTACAGCTCTCTACAGCTTCGTATAGTCTTTCTGCTCCTGTCATAACGTTACCGAATGAGCAGATGTGACGAGCCAGTTCTGTTTTGTTTTAATTATAAATGTGTGTGTGTGTGTGTGTGTGTGGGGGGACATCAGGCTGCGAGCTTTAAGAAGCGGGGGAGTATGAAGTCGGAGAAGTCCGTGTCTGCGGTGGAGCTGAGTGGGAGAGTGCAGAAGAGAGGATACCTGGTCAAACAGGTGAGTTAAACAAGTCCACTTTGACACAGTAAATTGACGCGAAATGCCGGCTTTAAATTAGGCTTGAGGATCTAAATCAGACCATCATCATCATCATCATCAAATCTTCACGGTTCTAACTCCATCGTAATGATGGAGTACAGGATATATCCTGTGTAACACGGACAGAGAGAGAACATCATGTGTTTCTCACTTGTGAATGTGTGTTTGTGTGTGTGTGTAGGGACACAATGTTAAGAACTGGAAGGTGCGACTCTTCGTGCTGAGGTCGGACCCAGGTTTCATACACTACTACGACCCGAGCAAGGTGAGGGCACTGACGTCAACGCCTACGTTTACGCCTTCAGAGCCGAAACTATTCGTCAATCCATCCCGATCCGATATTTCCCCACTCGGCTGCACCGATCAATATAAACAATAATATCAAAACAGAGAGTAAAACTTTTTCAAATTGTCACAGTATTAATGTGTGTGAGATCTTAAATAGAAATAGAAAGGCTAGTTCTACAAACAAACCAGTCGGTTGTTATATTCACATACACCGACCAATCGAGTACGAACGTCCTTCGTGTCATAAAGGATGGCGGTCTGTTCACGGCTAACATGCGACGCATTATTTCTTCCGGAGATATTGAAAAACAAGGCCGGGTTTATACGAATGCGCTCGTTCTAATACGTTACGGTGTCCGTAGCAACGGCTCGTTCGCAGGGACCCGTACGGCGGACGCGCCGCTTAAACGCGTTACAATTAAAAACGCGTGTAATTATCGACGTGGTGACGTTTTCTGCGAATGTAACGTTCATGCAAGGAGTCTCCAGTGTCGGCGCTGTGTATCAGTCTTGTATAAGTTTTGCGACACGTTCCGGGACAGAGGAGTTTTACGCTTCTTTGTGGTTTCTTGTTTTCGTCTTTCAAGAGGGAGAAAAACGGAGACTCTGACGAGGGGGCGAATGTTTATCGCTGCCATAACGTAAGTGGGAGCTTGTTTTGTCGGCGTTCCACAATGTTAAATGTAACCGTACGCAGATAAAAAGAAATAAGATGCAGGACAAATTTCTGTTTTATGAGCGGAATAAAACGCTTCAGAATACCTTTCAACCTTTAAAGTATTTAGCAATGATAATGACGTGATTTTCCTGACTCTGGCAAATAACAGAACTTTGTTGCTATGTTGCTGCTCTTGGTTGTGTACTGACTTGTCTACTTCCTGTGTTCCTCAGGATGACATCACTCCTGCTGGCGGGTTCTCTTTACGCGGCTGTCTGGTTTCCTCTCTGGATGACAACGGCGTACCCTCAGGTTGTGTGTGTGTGTGTGTGTGTGTGTGTGAGTCAACATAATTACAGGTAGATTATCAGTCAAGAATATTGCATAGTATATATTAAAGGATGTCCAGGTATAATATTCGAGCACAGCGGGAATGTTTTACAGAGCTGTAATGTTTTTTCTGCACGTCCAGACGGGTTAGACGTGTCTTAGAGAGTTCATGCAGGTAGCCAAGAGGGAGATTACGGCTAAACGATAACGCCTGTGTGTGTGTGTGTGTGTGTGTTTGTTTTGTCATGTGCAGGCGTGAAAGGTAAAGTCCAGGGGAACTTATTTAAGATCATCACTCAGACGGACAGACATTACTTCATCCAGGCTCCCACACACCAGGAGAAGATGGAGTGGATCAAAGCCATCAAGCAGCAAACCTAAGGACGTGGTTAGCCTGAAAGGCAGCTGACGTCACGGAGCGGTCATACTTTTCACACCCAGATCACGTCCTGCATGATCATGATCGTAGCACTGAGTATTACAAACCCCAAAATATATTCGTAGCATGAATTCAGAACCATTAGCTAATAATTGACGGTTTTGTTGTTCGACACTAGCTATGACAGTGGATGAAAATGCTAAAGATTTATTATTATTTAAGAAAGACGAAGATGATTGAACGTTCGTTTAATGGATCTTATGTACAAAACCCGAGAAGCTCTGCAGCGGTTTATCCAGCTCCATGCTGGTCCTTTGCTAGTTTTATGTGCAGCTCTGAAGACCACGATGAAGCTCATCCTGCTGGCAGGACATTATATTCCTAACGTTCACGTCCATGCGACAGTCACTAAACGTTTTAGTGGCTGGACGTGAAATCCACTACAGACTGCCACCAGCCGTGTCTTTAACTTTCTTTAACTTATTCTCACTCTAAGCACTTTTCTTTTTGTCTTCTGCGAAACTCCTTGAATGTTTGCTGTATGTACAGTAATACTTGTTTTATACCGAGCAAGACTTTTAGTCTTCATGTAATATTTTGTTCTGCTCTTATACGGATCAGTTATAACCAGGCACGTGCCGATAGTATCTTCTATCACACGGTACTATATTGTAATGATGCTGTATTCGATTTAAATACAATAAAATAAAGCACTAAACTTATAAATTCATATGACTTATAGAAGTTATCTTTTAAAGCATGTAGAGTAGCGAGGGATGAAAGTGACGGGGTGAAGAACTAAATGGGGGGGGGGGATCAAGAAAGAATGAGAGGAAATGCATGCACAAAGAAATGAATTCAATGAACAAATACACAGGCTTCGACAAGTGTTCAAGAAAGAAAGAACGAAGGAAGGAGTAAAGGATAAATGAATGTCTTGAATAAATACTGTGCTTACAAGGTGTTTAAAAAAAGTGAAACGATAAAAGACAGAAAGAAAGAGAGGACTGTGCAAGTTAAAAGCGAAGCAGCTGATTGGTCGGCACAGAGTGACATCACCGGTGGCAGTTAAATCTTCTGTTAGTGCATTTAAATAAAAACAACTTGTGCTGTAAATGTTTTAAAAGAGATGTTTATAAAAATCTGAATTTCCACACATGCTGAAATTATTAATTTAAAAAGATCACTGCGGAAAAATAACTGACAAGAAATGCGATAAAAGAAAAAGAGCGAGTTGTGAGTTTAAAGCGAAGCTGCTGATTGGTCGGCTCAGTGTGACATCACCAGTGGCAGCTGGAGTTCAAGTTTAGGTACAGTCCATTACTGTATTTTAATAAGAAATAAAAAAAAAAACAATTAAAGCTTTGAATCTCTAATTACTTTAAAAGGAATGCAGTTTATCAAATCAACATTTCCAAAAACAAGCCCCCTCGTTAAAAGTGTCTTTAAAAAATAGCATTTTTTAATCTATCTATATATAAACAAAGCAGTTAAGAAAGTGTAGAAAAGTAACAACATTAAAAAAAAGAAGTGCGATAGACCGTCCTGTAGTGACAGTGAAGCTCATGAGCAGTAACACGACAACATCTCAGCGATTTTCAAAAAGACTTTTATTGTTTTTCTACTGAATCAAAATCAAACAAAGGCATCTTGAGAGACGTTTGGTCGGTCGATCGGACACGTCGATATCGTGTGCCATGCGTTCATCATATCGATGCAAACAGGCGTTACGTGAGCTTCCGAGTGCGTGTTAAAAGTGTGTATTGTAGGCAAGTGCGCGAGACACACACACACACACACTACCATCTTCTATAGCACCATGTAAGATATTGCATCAGAAATCTCTCAGAGAGCTTTCTGAAGTTAGTCAGGTTGTAGTTTTACTACCTCCATGAAGACAGTGTAGACACACACACACATACACACACACACACACACACACACTTGTCAAGGCACTTCTGTTGGAATACGAAAGAGCCAAAGGTTAAGGTCAAGGTTGTAGCAGGTAGTAGTACATCTCAGAGATTTTCTTTGCCTCCTTTGAAGTAGCAGTTTGTAAATGTGTTAAAAAAAAAGTATTATTTAGGCTTATTTGGTCTAATGTAGTCAGGGTTATTGATGATGAATCATACATTCTCAGCTCCTGGTTTGCATCACTGAAACGTCCACGTGGATATTTTTGAAAACAACATATTCTCTGCGCTTTGGTCAGTGTTAAACATCTCCTTACAGAAATGCAGAAATACAGAAACAGAGCTGCTCTTTTAGAAAATTAACCAACAACTTCTGACCAATCAGAATCTACACTTTGATGGCGCTGTGGTATAAGATGCGTTACTGCCACCTACTGGTACGGCATGGCCTATTACAGAAGCCCTGTGGATTGCAGAGAGAACAATTTGTTGAGTTTTTTTTTTTTTAAAACACAGGAGAACGATGAATGTGTTTCCAGAAATATCCATACGCGTGTGCGTGAGGTCTGAGGGTTACACGGGGGTATCAATCACAGTTGACTGGAGCGTTGGAATATTTTGCATTCTGTATTAGAATCCGTGTGCAGTTTTCCTGATTCGATGGTCAGCACAGAGGGTCAAAGGGCAATAAAGGAGGGTCATTTACGTAAAAGAACTAGGTGCATCAGTGGTCTGCAATTATCTTATGAGTGCCTGTGTGTGTGTTTGTTTTGTTTTTTGTTTTTTTTTTGTTTTTTTGGACGATGACTCCTGTGTTTTCATGCAACTTTGGTGAGCTGCAGATCTCCACCCACACGCAGGGACGTGAGGGACGCCAGATGGGTCACTCTGTGTGTGAATCCACATAACGGTTGACCATCCACAAGGATCCGGAACTGCTGGTGTTCACACACAATCTCCATCTCAGAGAGAGAGAGAGAGAGAGAGAGAGAGAGAGAGTTGATTATTTTCATATAACAACACGCTTCCAAATGTTTAATTCTTTACTTTCATTCTTCCTTCACCATTGCCCATATTGTTAGTATTAAGACAGACACTAAGTGTAGTTTCACCTGAGTATCACAAAACCTTACTTTAAAAGACTCTCCAGCAGCAAAAGGGAAGAAAGACAGGTTGCTTTCCTCCGTTCCCCACTTCCCGTTCAATCGGTAATTGCGGATCACGGCCCTTTCCGGGAACTTGATCGTCAGCTGCAACCCCACGTCGCCCTCCTGCTCCTCGTCACCTTCTCGAGGTAGGCAGGACACCGTCACCATCATGCTGCACAATAGACAAGCGTTGCATCAGAAAAATACACAATATTCACTACTGTATTTACTGCACAGCTCTGGCAATTGTTTAGACTATGGCAAAAATGTTTCTCTCATTTATCAGCAGAAACTTTAAATAAACTAGAATAAATGAACTGTCACCAATTCTAGTCATCATTCTTTAGAGAAACAAGCAGTGGGTGCATTTATTTCCCAAATAAGGCCAAAGCTGCAGAGTATCTCTTTTAACATCTGGCAGAACAAAATCTGCATGGGATATGCTTTTGTTCCCAGGCTGGCACTGGCACCATGACTGGGAATTACAGAAAGAGCGACACCAATGTGCCCACGTGTAAAGGATTTTCCAGACTGTCCAGCGCTGTGTGTGTGTGTGTGTGTGTGTGTGTGTGCGTGTGTGACATTGTACCTTCTTGGCTGTTTGTGAATGATGCCCATCACTATGATTCTCATAGCAGGACGCAGACCTCCTTTAATCTGACCAACATAATCCTTCTCCTGCACACAGAGACGTACTTGGATGGAAAAGTGACCACAGACATTTAACACCAGCAAACCACTAATACTCATTAGCCGAAATCGAAGGGGGCGGGGGTGAGCTAGAAACAAATGGCTAAGAAGTAAAGCGGTTAGAAAAGCAAAAGGGGAAGACACAATTGTGTACATAAACAGAACAGGTGAAAACGTATGAGCTTTGCTCTCAGGTTGCCAGATTTGTTTCAGTTTTCTAAAAACAGAAACCAGCAAATAAGCAGCAGCACACCACAGTCCATAACTGACTAAGATCAAATAAAAAAAAGAAACCACTAATTAACCAGCTGTCTGTGTGGAGTACTACATGCTCTTCCCATGTTTACATGGTTCTTCCCTGGGTTTGGTGTAACCGAGTGTAAATGTGTGTGTCCTGACATGGACTTCTGTCCTATCCAGGGTGTATTCCTCACCACTCATGCACACTCACGTGTTCCCGGGATAAACTTACCATAATAAACCATTGACCAATAACACATCATTTACAGCACAAAAGAATCCAACAAATCCAATCCAATTCAAATCCAATCACCAGTAACCATGCTCCTGAATAAACACTGAACAAATCAGCAATAAAGATCAAAGGAATAGCAAAGCTCAGGGAACAATAAAGAATAAGTATTAGAAATAATGGAAACCCTGTAGTGAATAATAGATCAACAATCAAACGAACAGAAACAATAACCACAACGCCAATCATCAGTAATGTGGAAACAAAATACATAAAGAAACAAAAGACTGCTGGGCTTCCAGAATAAAGGATTTCAAAATAATAGATATTTATATTTATATTTATGAGTGACCCCCAGTGAAAGTGCAGTAATGCAGCGGTGCTATAATCAGCTAACACCTTGTGTGTGTGTGTGGTGTGTGTGTGTGTGTGTGTGTGTGCTAATAAAGCAATTACATCGCATTGTAATGTGTGGAACTGAACACAGCACAGACACGATACTGAATGAAACACTTACACTCCGCGGTGTTGTGTCAGACATGTTCCCTTCTGTCCAATCCTCTCTCTTACACTAATACTGATAATAATTCTTATGTAGCGTTGAAAGACCGCGTTTAGACTCCGCCTCGGATACCGTCTCACTGGCCCACCCGCGTTCCCATGGAAACCGTCTCCGTGGAAACGCGACCGGTCGCAGTGACGACACGCTGCAGATTCCAAACTCTATTTCGTGTTTCAAGCATTAAAAAAAAAATCAAATGCTGTGTTTGTGTCTATGAGATCAATAGTCCTCCAATTGCTGGCTGGAATTATTATTATTATTATTATTATTATTATTATTATTATTATTAGTAGTAGTAGTAGTAGTAGTGGTAGTAGTAGTAGTACTAGTAGTAGTAGTAGTAGTAGTGGTAGTAGTGGTAATATTCTATTTTCCCTTCATCTCGACTAAGCATCATATCCTGCTCAGGGTTATGATGGATCTGGAAGCAGAAAAAAATCACCCACCCCAGGCACTATGTACACACATTTTCACACACTACATTCACACCCGCCGGTAATTTATCCTAGCCAATCGGCCTACTTGTACGTTTTTGGACAGTAGGAGTAAACCGGAGAACCCCGGGAAACATGCACAGAACATCCGCACAGACAACGAGCACAGGTTCAAACCCGGGAGTTAACATGTTTGCCTCACACCTCCGGGGTTGGGGGTTTCCTCCGGGTACTCCGGTTTCCTCCCCCAGTCCAAAGACATGCAGGCTGATCGGCATTTCCATATTGTCCGTCGTGTGTGAAAGTGTGTGTGATTGTGCTCTGCGATGGGTTGGCACCTTGTCTGGGGTATCCCTTAACTTGTGCCCCGAGTCGCCTGGGATAGGCTCCAGGCTCCCCAACGACCCTGCGTAGGATAAGCGGTACAGAAAATGGATGGGTGGATGGATTAGATGTTTCAAATATTTTAGAAATCATAACATTCATGTTGGGCGCACGGTGGCTTAGTGGTTAGCACGTTCACCTCACACCCCCAGGGTCGGGGGTTCGATTTCTACCGTGGCCCTGTGTGTGCGGAATTTGCATGTTCTCCCCGTGCTGCGGGGGTTTCCTCCGGATTCTCCGGTTTCCTCCCTCAGACCAAACACATCCATGGTAGGCTGATTGGCGTGTCTAAAGTGTCCGTAGTGTATGAATGGGTGTGTGAGTGTGTGTGTGATTGTGCCCTGCGATGGACTGGCACCCTGTCCAGGGTGTACCCCGCCTCGTGCCCAATGCTCCCGGGGATAGGCTCCAGGTTCCCCCGTGACCCTGATATAGAAGATGGATGGGACGGATGGAACATTCATGTTAGTACCATTAATTATAGTAACAATATCAACACCTCTAACAATGACATGCTAATACAAAGTTAGTAACAATGTACTTGTACTACTTAGTTGGCTGCTTCTGCAGGTTTCGAGAGTTCATTTAAAGATTGTGCAGGCAAGACAACATGCAGAAATCTAAGACACGTAGACAGACTTGTTGTCTTTCACAGAAACCGAAAAGATCAATTGTGTACATAAACCGAAAAAAAGTCTGTTTGTGACCTTTGTTCTCAGGGTTGCCAGACTACACTAAGGGTTTGTCCAAAACTTTTAAGGTTCCAAATAAATGTATGATTTAAAATTAAGCTTAGTTAAAAACATTATTGATATAAATTTAAATAATATCTCTGCGTGTTTTCTATTGTTATTATTATTATTATTATTATTATTATTATTATTATTATTATTATTATTACTGATGATGATGATGATGACGATGATTAAATCAAATAGGCTAATAATAATAATTAAAAAAATACAAAACAACCTATAGCAAAAGATATCAGAACTAACAGGTAAGCAAATATATTTGCATATAAAACAATAAACTGGGATGATATAGAAGCACATATTATTTATCTGTTTATTTATTTATTTATAAGTTTAGTGTGTGAATATCAATATAAATACGTTATATTCTGTGTGCAATGACAAATACACAAACGGGGAAAAAAATACTTTTGGTTTTTTTTGTCACAATGTTAAAATGAGCGCGACTTTCGTAAAAAAAAATAATAATAAAAATAAAAATAAAATCAAATAGTCAAATCTGGCAACTCACGAATCACTTCCTGAATCAGCTGATGAAGTCACGTGACACCGCTGTCATGGCGGCAGGGCTCGCAGGGCGGTGTAGGTAGTTAGACTGTAGTTTCGCTGCCATGTCCCCACTTCTGGACAGAAACAAACCGTAAGTGCTGTGTTTTACAGTGTTGTGCGAGAATGACGAAGACTCTGGGATGATTAAATACCTTCCAGGGCCACTCTTTTTCACATGGAGCTTTCAAAATCCTGTTTTATCAGCAGTTTTATAAATAAACTTCGGCTGGTGGATTGTGGACTATCAGGTGCTGTGACAGTACAAGACGTTAAGGTTCTAGTGAATACAAAGTAGGGTTTTTATAGTTATTATTGTTAATGGGTTTATTTCTAGACACGTTCTGGTTCTCTGTAGGTTAAATGCCATGTGTGGTGTGAGGGATCATCTGTCATGCCCTATCATAGTATCATAATCCTTTATACTCCAAAGCGTTTCATCACTGATCCTGTTGAAAGTGGCTCTCTTTTGGGTTCTTTTATGTTTCTTCTTATTTACTTACTCTGTTCGTCTAATTGGTAGCCATGTCTGATCAGGAGAATTCAGGTAAATCTATATTTGGATGTTTAAAACTAGTTTAAAGCGCTGTAAGGTTTTAAAGGTGCGATATGTCATTTCTCAAGGTGTTCCAAGGCCTGTACTAATCATATGGTTTTAAAGGTGCGATATGTCATTTCTCAACGTGTTACATGCCTGTACTAATCGTACGGTTTTAAAGGTGTGATATGTCATTTCTCAAGGTGTTCCAAGGCCTGTACTAATCATATGGTTTTAAAGGTGCAATATGTAATTTCTCAAGGTGTTACATGCCTGTACTAATCGTACGGTTTTAAAGGTGCGATATGTCATTTCTCAAGGTGTTACATGCCTGTACTAATTGTATGGTTTTAAAGGTGCGATATGTCATTTCTCAAGGTGTTACATGCCTGTACTAATTGTATGGTTTTAAAGGTGCGATATGTCATTTCTCAAGGTGTTACATGCCTGTACTAATCGTACGGTTTTAAAGGTGCGATATGTCATTTCTCAAGGTGTTCCAAGGCCTGTACTAATCGTACAGTTTTAAAGGTGCGATATGTCATTTCTCAAGGTGTTACATGCCTGTACTAATCGTACGGTTTTAAAGGTGCGATATGTCATTTCTCAAGGTGTTACATGCCTGTACTAATCATATGGTTTTAAAGGTGCAATATGTCATTTCTCAAGGTGTTACATGCCTGTACTAATTGTATGGTTTTAAAGGTGCGATATGTCATTTCTCAAGGTGTTACATGCCTGTACTAATTGTATGGTTTTAAAGGTGCGATATGTCATTTCTCAAGGTGTTACATGCCTGTACTAATCGTACGGTTTTAAAGGTGCGATATGTCATTTCTCAAGGTGTTCCAAGGTCTGTACTAATCGTACGGTTTTAAAGGAGACGCAGAGAAACTCTGATTTACATTGTTGCTATTTGGTGTATAAGGAGAGCTTCTTCATCATTCGGTTTCTGTTTTTCATTTTTCTGGCCCGGAAATGAGCTCAGAACTATGCTGCTCTGCTCCACCGACTTTACATCCAAAGGTGACTTATTAGGATTTGTAGTTCCAAGAGAAGCGGGGTCGGTGAGGGGGACACCGGAAAGGGTGGGAGGGATGAGAACTGCCTCGGGACGTGTCGTGACCTCTGTTTTGCACTTTGTGTCCACTGTAGATGAGCAGCTGTTTCCATCTGGATGAACACGCCCGACCCTGACACACACTTGGGAAAGCGCGCCGTCATGCATCCGTTCGGCCAAGAGGAGGAGAGCTCCGTGCAGGACCTGTTTGTCTTTGTCACTCGGTGTTTACGGCATGGCGAGTGGGAACTGGCCGCCGCTTGTGTCCGACAGCTCAGTCAGGCTGCCGGAGATGTTCCGTGGCGTCCTGACGACATCATCGCTGCGCTTATCGCGCACCCGTATCAACTTGCGTGAGTTGTGTCTCCTCACGTTCTGACAGCTGTAATAAAACTCTGGTCTCTGTCGCGTTTCATTTTCACTCGCGTTAGCATTCAGGCATTCTAGCTTAGGCAGTGTGTGCAGCTGGTTGGTTTGTGGGCCGTGGCTTTGGACTTCACCTTCACCGTGTGGTTTTGTAGGTGGGAGACGGCGGGAAGTCCTCACAGACTCGCATGGTTCTGGCTGCAGGTGCTGGAGAAACACTCAAAAGACAAGGTGAAATACACTTTCAAATATAAGCATCTCCGATGAGTTTCTGGACCTCGGATAATCCATATCACGTCTCCCTCCTGCACTGCAGGTGTCTCTGTCTGTCCGGAGAGAGCTAGCCTTCCTGCTGATTTTAGAGGAGCTCGGAGAGGAAGTGCCTCATTCTGTACTAAAGGTAAACCTCCCACTTCCTAGAACACTCGTAATCATAACTTAGACCACCTAACTTACTTTGCTTGCACACACAGAGGCCACGCCGCCTTCAGTAAGACTGACAGGTAGAGAGGCCACGCCTCCATCTCTAGAACTGATAGGCTAGGAGACCATGTGTCTTTCGTTCAGCATTGACAGGGTTATAAGCCACACCTTCTTCATTGAGCGTGCCGACCACGCCTCCTTTGTAAGCATGACGAGCTTATAGGCCATGCCTCTTTCATTTAGCATGGCCGGCTCAGAGACCACGAATCCTTCACTTAGTCCTAGGAATAATTCCACTGTAGTTTTAAACACCTTTTGGTTTCTCTCTCCCTCAGGAGCTGCATCAGGCCTTCCTGGAGTCTGAGCGTGTCGAGAGGAAGGACTCGCCCTCCGTTCCTCCTCTGAGTGACGCCGCTCTCTCCTCCATCCGCTCCACCCTCTCTGAGCGCAGTCCGCGCCTGACCCACGCCCTGCTCCTCTTCCTGAGACACACGAACGCATCCAGCGTCTTTCTCCAACATCTCCTGGACCTTATGGAGGAGAAGGAGGGCAAGAGGAGTGAGGGATGGGCAGAGGAGGTGTGCGGCGCTCTGGCTCTTGCTCCGTGTGCAGCAGAGGCGGAGCTGGAGCGGCTGTGGGTGGGACTATGGAGGGCGAGGGAGGGGCCTCTAAGTGAGGAGAGGGTGATGGGATGCCTGCTCCGACCTCAGAGTCACACTCTGCTCCTGCACTACTGTGCCACAGCTCTGCGGCTCAGCAGGGACAGGCTGCTCCAAGATGCAACGCACACACAGGGTGAGAGGGACAAGGGCTAACGCACACACACACACACACACACACACATGCGCAGTGCTGGCTTAAATAGGACCTTGACATTTGATATTTCCTTCTTCAGTTTTTTAATTCTTCAATTTGTCTCGTTTTTGGGGAAGTGAGAGTGTGGTCATCTTGTTACATTGTCTCCACACACACACACACACACACCCACACACACACTCCTGAGGTCAGGTCTAGCTGTCACGTGTAACATCTCAAAACATGCACATGACTGCACAATGTGCTGATGTAATATCTAATACTCTGTGTGTGTGTCAGTGGACTTACCTGAAGCAGAGAGGCTCATGCTCGGCCTGTGTTGTCATGGTGACCGTCATGAGGCTTGGAAAACCATCTACTTTGAGTGTTTGAGCAGTGGAAAGCACTTTCTGGAGCAGGCTCTGGTAAGAGTCCTTACCCCTCATCCACTCAAGTTTTATAAGTAAACATGACATTTATATGATCATTATATTAATGTTTTACCCAGTTTTTGCAGTTTCTATTATTGTCACTCAAGTCTTCTTTTCTGGTATTGTTGGCAGGTCACAGGGCTTGACCTTATAAGGAAGGAGGAGTTTTCAAAACTGGAGGCGTTGCTTGGGGCGGAGTTTCAGCCGCTATCCCGCCTCCTTCTTCTGCTGGGATGGAAACACTGCCAGAGCCTTGACTCCGCCCAGGGGCTCCTCAGGATTCTACACCAACAGCAGGTCAGGAAATAAACATCTCAAACTGATAGAAAGAACTGGTGGAAAACCTAAAAGTTGTACTACACGATGCACTCAAGCAGTTAACATCCTTCCTATGCCCTGAGAGCAGGCCCAGACCCATGTGTGTGTGTGTGTGACTTTTGTCTGCACTATAAAGTAGAATTTGTGAATTTGTGCTGCCCTTTGGAATTGTGAGAGGAATTCATGCTTTATGCTTTATCTTTTTTTAAAAGATGTTGTGAAATACTACAATCAATATTTTCTATTTTCAATTAAAGTTGCTGTATTCACAGTTGTAGACTGTGTCAATTTAAGGTGGACTGCCAAATTGTACACACTTATCCAATAAAATTATTGTATTATATTTATATAATACAATTATTTATTCAGTTGAATTGAGCAGTTGACTCAAGGACCCATCAGTGGGAGCTGCTGCGATTCAAACTCGCAACTTTATGATTAGTAGTGTAGAGCTCTTACCATGGAGTCACCACTGCAAATATTCCACCTTAAATGTTTTAAATGAAATCTGTCTATCTGGAGAGAAAAAAAAATGAGCATGTATCTGGTATAGTGTTTTTGTCACTTTACTCACGCTGTATACTAATGTGTGTGTGTGTGTGTGTGTGTGTGTGTGTCTGTAGGCCAAAGACAGTGTCCTCAGCGACTTTGCGAACGTCCTCTCATCTCAGTTAAGGGTGTTGGAGTGGTGTGCCAAAAACAACCTGTGAGTAGGAAGTTTAGTCAAGCAGAGAATGTAGGGGAGAATCCCAATCCAAATAACATTCAAATTCAGATTTCTGCTTTAAAAAAAAACAAAACAAAAAAAAAAACCCAAAAAACAAATTCTGACTCTGTGTGAACAGTGAGATCTCCCATGAGGCCTTGCTGTCTCAGCTGCACAGTCTGGATCATCACTCTGCTCTCTACGTGCTGCACTCACTCACTCCTCTGGCCAAGTATGACGAGCAGAGAGTGTTGGAGCTGCTGAACACCGCAGGTAACACACACGCACACGTGCATGCATACCCAATACTGGTATGTCAGAGAAAGCGACAGTATGCAAATAGAAATTTGTAATCGTGCCTTATAAACTCCTGTAAATAGGTTTACTTTTGAAAACATGCATCGCTACTGTACTGCTTTTATAGAAAATCACCCGACACCTTCTGACCAATCAGAGGCCAGAATTCAACTCTTTTTATACGCTGCTTTATACTTTTTTCAAGGAGACTCTTTGTCTGGAGACGCTCAGAGCAGCTGCGTCCAGCGCAACGTCACCATGTTCAGGGCCTTCTGTGCCATGAAATACGCCGTCTATGCCGTGTGTGTGAACACGCGTGTCTGCTGCTCAGATTTGGGATCGGCGCAGGTACCGCAGAAGGAACAGGCTGAAGGTGTGAATAGCGACAAGGGAAGAATATACAAATGTAATAGACAGATGTCTGTTGTGTGTGACTTTTCTAGACAAAGTTATCATTTTTGATAACTTTGAGCCTAAATATAATATGCCTGTTTTGTAGCATATTTACGATAGGCATGCTACTCTAGCAGTTACAGCAACGTAACACTGTACAACGTAACCCCTAGACACGCTAGCAGAAATCTGCATTACCATGGCGACAGTTATTCACGAAATGACAAGACACTCCTCCCCCCAGGTCACTCGTCCCTGTTCCAGCATTACCTCTCGGAGTGTCAGCTCTACTTGGAAGCAGTTCCTACCATGTTTCGCCTGGAGCTCCTGGAGAACATCTTCTCGTTACTTTTCCTGTCCTACTCTGACTTTGCCGGATCGAATCGCTCCGGCAAGGAGAGGAAACGGAGCGGCAGCACTGAAGAGAAGCGCAAAGAAGAGAACGGCGAAAGAGCAGCGCGCGAAGAGAAAGGCGAGTGTTCTGCGAGTGTTCTGTCTGGTCAGGTGACTTCGGGCTGTCGTGGCTTCCTGCTGAACCCTGGTACGATGGAGGGAGTCCTGCGGCTCCTCAGAGAGGGACTGGAGGGAATATGTGCCCTCGGGAGGGCGCTGGAGGCCGAGGCGGAGCTGGCTCAGAGTCTGGGCTGCTCGGTTACGGTGGAGACGTTCAGCTCTCGCTTACAGAGGCTCTCCAAACACACGGCCGAGGCTCAGTGGAGGCTGCAGATCGTCACAACCAATCAGGGGAACGCAAGCGGTGAGTCATGTGAAATTGTTTATATTTCATATAGATAATACATGCATTGTGGTCTTCTCTTGTTTATTTTAGAGGTTTTTACAACAGTCTGATGCATAAAACATCAGCTAAGAGCAAATATATTACAATTTAGTGCTGGTTCGGTGTAATAACGTTATATCCTGGGACATACATGCAAAATGGCCACGCCTCCTTCATTAAGACCGATAAGCACATCGACCACGCCTCCTTCATTAAGACTGACAAGCACATCGGCCACGCCTCCTTCATTAAGACTGAGATGCACACAGGCCACACCTCCTTCATTACGACCCATAAGCACATCGGCCACGCCTCCTTCATTAAGACCGACAAGCACATCGGCCACACCTCCTTCATTAAGACTGAGATGCACATAGGCCACACCTCCTTCATTAAGACTGAGATGTTAAGTTATGCTATGTAGTGAGCAAATCTAGTGAATAGATAACCATTTAGCATTTGGCCTCACTTGCGTTATTGTTAAGAAATTTCAAATTGTGGTTAAATAACAAACAAGAAATCTCTACTGTCGGCAAAGTCAAGTGTGTGTGTGTGTGTGTGTGTGTGTGTAGGTGGTCTGGCTCTACCCTCCCCAGGCCTGACCTCTGCTGTCCCCCTGAGGCGTAGCAGCAGCAGCAGCAGCGGTGTTTCTGGTGTCCGGAAGAAGAAGCGATCGCGTCGCCGTCGTCCTGAGCGACGCGTGGCCTCCGAACGACAGAATGGAGAGATCAGCACCAGCGCTTCAGGTTGGTGTCACAGACACGTGATTCATGAGCTTAATTTTAAGTTTGTAACATTAGTTTGTTTTTTTATATTTGACATTTTTTTACATGGTTAGTTGACAGTTTTTATTTGTGGGTTCACTCATTTCTATTAGTGTCTAGTAAAATAAAAAAACGTTTACGGTATCATTTAACAGACTGCAAGTAAAAAAAATCTTTTTTTATAAAAAAATTTATGTTTTGTTTAAATGTCAGTTTCTGATATTTACAGATTTCTTTGATGACTTTGGCAGTTAAAAATGCTGCGTTTTATCTCGGAGTGTGTTTTCTTTGTTTTTCAAGATGGCAGTGGTAGCACCGTGCCAGCGTGTGTGGAGTATGAAGTGTGTTTCTGTGGAGGACCTCACAGCTGGCTCGTTCCCTCCATGCTCTCCCCGCCTGAGTCTCTCCTGATCTCCTGCATACGCAGAGGAAACTACGTGGAGGCTCATCAGGTTCCTTACACACTATTCTCTCCACTGCAACACTATGTAGAACACTACTATAGGATGTAAACTGTTTTGTGCGACACCTAGAGTGTGTGTGTGTGTGTGTGTGTAGGTGATGCTGATGTTTGGGCTGGAGAATGCACCATGCTGTGGGGAGCTCCTCTTCATGGAGCGTTACCACGAGGTTCTGTCTGAGCTCGCTCAGGTCGAGCAGAAGATCGAGAGCCAGTCCCTTTCTTCGTTATCGTCCTCCACGGAGGCTCTGGGGTCAGTCGGGGTGACGGGACCGGGATGGAGCCGTCTGGGCAGCAGCAGCAGATCCACTCTGCAGAGCATCGGCAACGCAGCTGCAGCAGGTACGCATGCACCGTGATAATACGGCTCAGACTCCGAATCGGACAATTCATGCCTTTGACACGCTCGCGCTCTCCTCCAGGCATGGCGTTCTACTCCATCTCCGACGTGGCTGATCGTCTCCTGAGCTCTCCCTCTCGTCCTCTGGCCTGTCTGGAGGAGAACTACTGGTTCTCTCACCATCCCTATGACCCCTCAGACCCCCTGCGTCCCCTGCTGGAGGAGCTGAGTCCGGCTGGCATGGCCGCTTTTGACCTGGCCTGCTGCCAGTGCCAGCTGTGGAAGAGCTCACGACAGCTTCTGGAGACGGCTGAGCGGAGACTGCATGCTTCACTGGAGAGTCGAGGTGCGTGTCCGTGCGTGTGTGTGTGTGTGTGTGTGTGTGTGTTTGACTGTGCGGTACAGAAAGAAAGCAGCGTGATTGATGTCTTTGGGTTACCAACGAAGGAAAAGTCTTTTCTCTGAATAGTGGGAGGCCACAGAGGCCACACCTCCTTTGCTGAGAGGCACAGAGGCCACACCCTCATTCCCCCTTATTCAATCCATTGACTTTATGTACATTATTTCTATTTTGACCCGCAGGTATGACACTGGACCGGGACGTTCATCATTCTGAAGGCATCCGGGGTTTTCCTTCTGTACTGCAGCAGATCAGTCAAATACTCAACAGAACAACGACCGGCAAAGCGCCACCCAAATCGGGTACACGAGCATTCATGTTGTGTTACTCGGTTTTTTTTTGCTGTTAAGCGATACTGTACATCTGTGAACAACGGATTCATGCTTGAGATGTACATGTAATAAATATGCTCATAAAAGGGATGATGGAACAGAGAGGTGTACTAATGCAGTGACGCTGTACATCAATTTCTCTCTCTTTCTCGATAAAAGACCCCGACGGAGACGAGGCTGGAGTCATGCCTCCGTTCGGCTGCAGCACTCAGGAAGTCCTCCTCTGTAGTCACACGTCCCTCACGGAGGACGCCATCGCCACCCGCCTCACGCTCGTCCAGCGCCTTGAGGTCACACTGCAGACTCTGACCTCCGCCCTCGACATGGCCGGTAAGAGCTCGACGTTTATCGCTCTCTAAGATTGCAGTGAACAACGTCGCCGTCAACATCGGCGTCTAATGACTTTTTACAGCACTAACAGGACAAACTCTAAACTCGACTAGGATTCTGTCTGTCTAGAGACATTATTTCGGAGGTAATGATGTGCGTTGTAATCCCAAGCAATTTACTCTCTGCTCTGTGATCGTGTGCTGTAGGGGAGAGTCAGTCGGCCAGCTCTGTCCTGACGTGTCTGTTGGACCAGGCAGGCCTGAAGCAGTCCGAGCTCGACTCGCACCCCGTCCGCTCTGCTATGAACCAGCTGCTGCGCTCCCTGGACCAGCTGTGCCCTTTCGAGCTGGGCGGTGCCACCAGTAGTCCGGATTACATGCGCAGTTTCCTGGATTATATCAACATGCTGGTGTCAGTGCTGGTGCGCAGCCTGGGCTCCGAAGGTGAGTTGTTGTTTTGGTTTCTTTAATGCATTTTTAAAAAAATTAAAATCCGAGTGAGGAAACTTTACCCTAAGATGATGATATTTTCAGCTGCTGCGCGCGCGTGTGTGTGTGTGTGTGTTCAGATCAGAGTTCGGCAGTGAAATTGGGGAATCCTCTGCTCGTGCTGCTGCAGTCGCCACATCAGCTCCTCTCACACCTGCTCTTCGACAGACAGGTCACACCCGACAGGTACAACATATAGATCAAATTAAAAAAAAAATATATATATATATATATATATTTAAAAATTCTGTTTTCTCTTGGTTTTTATATCTGTTTGATCATTTTTATTTTCTTATTTAAAATGTTTTAATTTATTTTGATCTCTTTCTGTCCTTTAAAATTGGTCAAGATCAGTGCGAGTCTTACTTCCATGGAGTGTGTGTGTGTGTGTGTGTGTTTTAGGTTACTGTCTCTGCTGCATCAGGAGGGTCTGCATGTAAACATCCAACAGGTCATAGTGCAGCGCTGCTGTGATCCGCTCCCTCTCTGGGTCCCTCCCTCCATGAAGGGTGCAGGAGCCGAAGGAGGAGCTTTCTGCCCATCCAGCATCGCGTCTCTCCTCCATCAGCACACTCGGGAGCGAACTCTCACCGCTGACCTTTCTGAGCCGCCCACCGTCTCCGAACCCAGCTCGGAATCTGAGGCGTCGGTCGAAAACAGCATCTCTCCCAGTCTCTCCACCTCTCCTCCTTCTCCGTCTTTGTCTTCATCCTCATCCTTCTCTTCATCGTCATCATCGTCCTCTGTGTCTTCTTTCCTCCTCACGGCCTCTGCTCTGTCGTTCCTGAAATCCCGCTCTCCGCTCGTCGCCGTCCTGGCGTTGCTCAGCGTGAGTAGGGTGGAGATCGCCCGTGTGGCGTCCTCTCCGTGGCCCGGACTGCCTTTGTATTTTCGAAGCGCTGGACGTAAAGAAGCTCCGCTGGACATGGAGCAGATCTCCAAAGAGGTCGAAGCTTTGCTCGCGTCCTTCCCTATCCTCAAGGCCTTCCTAGTGGACATGGCGGCGCCCGTCCTGGGGTCGTCTCCTGAGGCCGAGGAAGGCGTCGGAGCAGCCCTGAGCAGGAAGTCGGGCACAGTGACCGTGCTCTTCTCCGGGTCTCAGGATGGAACGGGTCAGGCGATAGTGGGTGAAGCTTTCCAGCAGGCTTTGAGCACCGGAGACCTGAACCGAGCTCTGAGCCTGCTGGAGCTCTACGCACAAAACTGCAGCCAGAAGGGGGCGCTACGGGACCGCCTGCTCGCCTGCACCACCCTGGCGGGTACGAGCTTATATCTGTTCGTTCACGCTGAACATTCGGGACCGTGTTGGAACAAATGAGAGCAAACACGTGTTCTTAGACATTCACAGTGTGTCTTTTTGTTTTGACTTTGAATGCGTAAATGTTCTGAAATTGTGAATGATACTCGAACATATTGCAACTCTATATATTGAGGGATTTTTTTTAATACATGTACAGAGCAGCTGTTCCGGGTGAAGGACTGGGAGCTGCGAGCCCGTGTGGCGCTGCAGGGTTTGGAGCGATGGCCTCTTCACAGCTGCCTGGAGCTGCTGCAGTTCTGCCTCAGTGACTCGGATCCAGATCACACGCTCACGCCCCAGCTGCAGCAGAGAAAACATGAACTCGACATGTACAACAGGGTGTGTGTGTGCGTCTGTCTGTCTGTCTCATACTACGCTCCCTGGACCTTATCTGTGGCATATATTTACTCACAGTCACTCACCAGATTCTACCGTAGTAAGTTTTGGGAGTGGGCTTTGTACAGAACACTGAAGAGGGATTTGCATCTGTGTAGATTTCGAGTTTCTGTTAACCTCAGTGTTGCTTTAAAGGATGTGATCGTGTAATCTTATTTGTCATCCCATTCAACATCTGAGATGCACTCCTGAAGTTTGTGTGTGTGTGTGTGTGTGTGTTGTGTAGATGCTGAGCTTACAGCCTCCACTAGAATGGCAGACGTGGCAGGAGTTGAAGGAGGAGTCGAGCAGGAACCCCGAGTCCATGTTCTCCCTTTTGCTGAAGACACGGGTCAGTCTGACAATACGTCATAAATTAGGTTAAATAAACTGTGATCGTTTGCAGACATTTCACCTCTGTGCTCAAGTGAGGCGGCTTGTGCTCATTATACTCCTTCATTTGGTGTGTGTGTGTGTGTGTGTGTGTGTGTGTGTGTGTGTTACCAGGAGTTTGATTTGTGTGCTCAGTGGGTGCAGCTGTATCCCGTTTCGGAGCAATCTAAACTACAGCTCCAGACCGAACACCTGCTCCATCTGCTGGAGAACGGTTTAACCGAGGACGCCTTCCAGGTACGACAGCGTGCACAAACGTTCTGACAAAAAACCCCTCCGAGTCAGACAGAGCATTACTTCTAGGCTGACTAGTTCATAAAACCCTGTAAGATAATATGTACTACCTTCTTTCCCTGGCTCTAGCATCTCGAGAGCCTTCCTGATTCGCTGGAGGTTAGCGAGCGTGCACTAGATCAGAGGCCCGGATTGGCCGCCTGCCACTTCCTGTCTGATTACCTCACGCTGCACTTTCAGAGCCGGATGACGCCAGCACGTAGACGCCACATACACGCCCTGCACCTGGGCTCTAAGGTGTGTGTGTGTGTGTGTGTGTGCACATGTTTAGCACTAACCAGGAGTGTGTTTCTTTCTGTCTGGGAAGATATGATGCTACGAGACTTGATCAGTGCGTTGATTCGATATGATTCAGTGTTGTTTCAATATGATTCGGTTGGATTCAAAAGTTTTCCAAACAAACAAACAAACAAAAAAAAGTGTTTGCTTTGAGGACTGGGAGGCCACGCCTCTTTTCCTGTGAGAAGCACAGAGGCCACGCCTCCTAGAAAGAAAGTCCTGTTCGTTTTAGCATGCTAGTTGCGCAAAGCAGAGTTTATTATTGTATTTCCTAACTTGGCTTCCCCAGGTGTTGCTGACACTTCCGGAAGCTTCTCGGCAGGACTATTTCCAGCTGCTGGCGGATCCTCTGCTCATGCTGGAGCAGCTGTTGATGAACCTGAAGGTGGAATGGGTGTCAGTCGCCGTCTCGACCCTCCGGAACCTTTTACCGATCCAGGAGGCGGGAATCACCAACCTGGATATCGACACACTGCTGGCTGAGTACGCGAAGAACGCCCTGGACTTCCCCTACGCCCCCCGAGAGCGGGCACGCAGCGGTGAGGTCAAAAACTTCCCACACAATCATGTACAACCATAAGTATGTTCGACTTGTCCCCAAGGATAGTAGTTAAATCAGGCATCGAGACTTTTTGAATTTTAAGGTTCTCACAATGCTGTCATTACCGTGAAAGAAAAGTACAGTTTCATTTATTAACTTCTTTCCTGTTTGTGTTTTTAGACTCGGTGATCAGCTTGCAGGACGTGCTGCTGCAGTGTCCCGTTCAGGAGAGTGCGTCGTCTTCTCCCAGCCGCACCCCGCCTCCCTCGACAGGTCTGCCGCTTGTGCATCTGCATTTATTCGCTAGCTGCTCGTTTAAAAAGTCATGGAAAAATCCGATTAGAAAGCCTCTTTAACGTCACTCCATTTCACAAAGTGACTGCTGTGGCGATCACCAAGGGGAGTGGCCTGTCGCCAAGGAGATCCAAGGCCCGGTCCGGCATAAGACAGATTAAACCCCAAATGAATTTTAATCCTCAAACGTGTCGTTATGGAAACCTAAACTTTTGCTGTTGGTCCTGTGTGCAGGCGGCACTCCCATACATACTCCATCGAGCTCCAGCCATGAACAAGACAGAGGGTCGGGTGGGAAGAAGCCCCGCCCCTCGTCCATGTTCACCCCTCCAGAGAAAACCCCGGAGCGTAAAGACTGGATTCCTGACCACCAAATGCACATCTGCATGGTCTGTCAGAGAGAGAGATTCACCATGGTGAGGCCTAGAGAGAAGAGTGTGTGTGTGTGTGTGTGTGTGTGTGTGTGTGTGTGTGTGTGTGTATATAATATATATTCAGTGTCTCAGGACTAACAGGTCGAAGTCACTTGTTAGGCTGTAATACGGTTATCTTTAGCTATTGATCGTAGCTATTATCTTTCTCTCTGTCAGTTTAACCGGCGGCATCACTGCAGGCGCTGTGGCCGCTTGGTGTGTCACGCCTGCTCCAGCAGGAAGATGGTGGTGGAGGGGAGTGAGGAGCCTGTGAGAGTGTGTGACCAGTGCTACAGCTTCTTCCACACAGCGTAAGCACACACACACACACTCGCACCCCTATATCTATACACAAGTTAGCCCTAACAGTAGCTGTACTGTACAATATAAAAGGTACATGCTTTCTCACACGCGTTTTCTCTCACGCTTTCTCACACGCTTTTTTGCACTGTCTTTTTGTAGTTCGGATGAAGAGCTGGAGCAGGCAGAAGGTATCGCATTCAATGCAAAATGTTTCACCATACTGACTGACTGACTGTCATTCCATTTTGATTTAATTATCATTAAAAAAAGAATGAACACTCAAAGTGAACACTCTTTATTCATCATTATTATTATTTTTTATTTGAAATGCCGCCCTGTAAGATGGTAGTTACTGGAAAAAAAACTAGATTAGTAGCGTGATAGAAAAATGTGTAACACACTTTGTCTCCAGTAGCAGGCAGCCCGGTGTCTGCTGAGGGAACACTAGATGGCGTCCTCTGTCTCCCTGAGGTTCCTCAGAGGCAGTACAGACTCAGTCCCAATGCAGCAGAGAACCAGCAGCTACACAACGAATTCTACTACGAACAGGTCCATGTTTACCTCCGTCTTTCTCTTTGTCTGTCTCTCTTTCTTTCTGTTTATCGATCTGTCTGATCCCAAAGTCCCTCTGGTGTGTGTTTGTGTGAGGTCATTCTCTCTCTCGCGTTCTCTATCTCTCTCTCTCTCTCAGGCACCGAGCGCGTCCCTGTGTGTGTCCATCCTCAGCCTTCACAGTGACCACGCCGCCTGCGGTCGCCAACTGATTGGTCACTGCCGCTCGATCTCATGCAAACTGACCAATCCTGAGGTGGACGCTCGTCTCCTGACCGACGTCATGCAGCAGCTCATGTTCAGCGCTAAGCTGATGTTTGTAAAAGCTGGACGCAGCCAGGACCTGGCTCTGTGTGACAGGTCAGACCACACACACACACACTCATACATCCTCTAGTTCTCACAGACACACTGATGTGTTGCTATGTTCTGTGTTTCATCTCTCACCGCTTACAGCTACATCAGTAAAGTGGACGTGTTGAAGATCCTGGTCAGTGCTAACTATAAGTACATCCCGTCTCTGGACGACATTTTGGAGACGACGGCAGTGACGCGTCTGAGGAACCAGCTGCTCGAGGCTGAGTATTATCAGCTGGCTGTGGAGGTGAAGAGGTTTTACGTCACTCTTTGCAGAAGGCTTTCAAGAATCCGACTTTTTGGTGTTTACGTTCGACTAGATCGCGCTGATGCTCAATAGTCACACAAACACAGAGTTTTATGTTTTAGTTCTCACCTTCCCCCTGCTCACCTCAGGTCTCTACCAAAAGCGGTCTGGACCCGAGCGGCGTGTGGCACGCGTGGGGCATGGCGCTCCTGAAGGCAAGATGTCTGAGCGCAGCCCGGGAGAAGTTCGCACGCTGCCTGAAAGCTCCGGTGGACAGAAACCAGCTGAACCTGGGGTCACGACTGCTGCAGGAAATCGTCCAGCACCTGGAGTCTACCACACGACTCGCGCCGAGCCCAGTGAGGACAGACAGAGCTCAGCTCAGACATCCGCACACAGGATTTTCAGTGAGAGCTCGAGATAATAGAAATACACCGTATACTAATACTGCAGTGTATGTGTGTGTGTGTGTTTTTGTTACAGACAGTAGATAACGACCTCCTGGCGTCCCTGACCGAGCTGGAGGAGGCTCTGCGCGATACGGCACCGGCGGACCGGACGGAGAACCGGGTGCAGCGCTTTGGACACCATCAGGAGTGTGTGTACTACCTGATGAGCTACGGCACACACCTGAGCCTCGTTTCCTTCTACCTACGTCACGACTGCCTGAAGGACGCACTCACATATCTGCTCAGCAAGGTTACACGCACAATACACGCCGTTCTAAAGTACCGTCACGTTCACTGTGTAAATGCACCAGCGTTTGCTTGGGTGACTTTTGGATGGAGACGGATCGAGTGTCTGGTTGTCTCGATGTTCTGCAGGAGTGTCCAGAAGACGTGTTCCTGGAGGGCGTGCTCCAGCCGTGTTTGGAACGAGGCCGATTGGGCGTCCTGCAGGGGCTCCTGGAGAGTCTGGACGCTACATTGGAGAGCTGGGGGCGATACCTGATGCCAGCGTGCCAAATGCTCCAGCGCAAGGGTTGTTACCATACCCTGTACCAACTACAGCAGTTCATGATGGTACTGAACACGCATTTTAGATAGAAGTGGAACATTCATGGTCGAAAGTTAAACGAGAAAAGAGTTTTTTTTGAACGTAGTATCTTTGCAGATGTTGCGTCATTTTGTAAATGTGTGTGTGTGTGTGTGTGTGTGTGTGTGCGCATTCAGGACCACGTCCGAGCGGCTATGACGTGTATCCGCTTCTTCACACACAAGGCTCACTCCTACGTACAGTTGGGTGAGCAGCAGCGCTGGCTGATCCGTGCCAAAGAGCACCTGAGGGCCTTCCTACAGGAGCAGCAGAACCGCCGCAAAACCTTCTCCTCTTCCTCATCGTCGTCATCCTCCTTCAGGAAAAAAATGAGCTCCAGCGACGTCTCCAGGTCACACACCTCACCTGGATTAGGAAATGAGCGCAATCAGGCGCTCCTTGACGATGATTAAGCCTAACCCTTGGTCATACGCCGATTAACAGGGACTGTTGTGTTGTATTTCGGTTAGACACATGAACACCATCATGCTGCAGCTGGAAGTGACACGTTTTCTGCATCGATGCGAAAGCTCCTCCTCCTCTAGAGCCGCCACAAGCCCCACCCCTACAGGAAACAGTGCCCCACCCACTCTTTTTGGAGGAAGTCCCATTAAGGTGGATGTGGCCTGCAGGGTGAGCTGCCCGCACTTTTTATATTCCTTTTTTTCGGCGAGGGATCGATGTTCGGTTTGCTGACACGTGGTGACGTCAGAGGGTATTCATGTTCATGCACTGCTTCTGTGTGTGTCCTCTCTCTGTAGGTGATGCTGGGGGGCAAAAACATTGAGGAGGGGTTCGGCATTGCTTATCGAGTCATACAGGCGAGATCCAGCACTGAGATCTGTATTTGATCCAACACTCTTGCTATCCCTCTCACTCTTTCTCTCTCCGTCCATCTGTGTTCGCAGGATTTTCAGTTAGACGCTCTGGCGGTGTACATGCGTGTTGGTCAGCGGTTGGTGAGTCTGCGTGAGTACCAGGCCATACGGCAACTGCTGAAGTGTGTGAGCGAGTCGGGAACCGACACCAAACACGACTGCGACACCATCGTGCTCAGCTGCGTCTCGGCCTCGGACAAGAACCCTGCTGACGTGAGTCGAAATCCGTAATCGTTTCATTTGAAGTCCTAAGGAATATTATGGCTGTAGGTTAATTATGGATCGGTGCTCTGCCGCCTGTGTTGACGATTCTGGAAAGGATCTTGGACGTAAACAAAAATGTGTCCTCAAACTCCTGAGTATTTTCTGATAAACGGGGTAAATTTGCTCTAGGAAAACAAAACTGATGTTGTAAGTTTACATTTTATAAATGATATTTTCTATGATTTATAAGCTGAAGATCGATATAATTATGTCATGGACCTAAACGAAAGCTTCTGTTTGATCGGTTCTCCTTTCAGGCCAAAGAGTTGGAGGCTCTGATTTTGGAGTCCAAATCCACAGAGAATAAAGTAATCTTCCTTCCATTTCTTTGGTTTTCTCCTTTTAAAAAGAATTTTAGTACTGTTTTAGTAATACCGTCTAATAAATACAAATCCTCTTTTCTACATGCGTGTTTGTAGATTAAAGCGTACCTGATGTGCAATAAGCTGAGGGCGGCGTATCTCCTGGCGGTGAAGCTGGACCCCGTGAAGGCGTGTGTGCTCGTACAGGACGTCCTCCAGGCCGCCGAGGTCTCGAGCGACTCCGTCATGCAACAGATCTGCCGTCAGTGGCTCTCGGAACACCAGGAGCCGGCGTCACGGAAGCGCCACGGCAACAAAAGGTAGCTTCGGTGGCTTCGTTTCTGACGGACAGTAGCTTCAAACGGCCGACCGGGACTCGAAGCTTCGCTCTGTTTGAGCGGTCGGGGGTTTGAGAGACGCTTGAATTGAGCCACCGACATGCCTCATGATCAGGTCAGGTGACTTTACGGCCATGTCCATAACCCACCCTTAGCAGTTTGCCGTAAGGACATGTCTACACGAGAGCAAAGGTTCTTTTTAAAGGCAGCATATTCGACGCAGTACTATTCACTACAGGGTAATATATCTAATAAATGCCAGTTCGGAACATCTTAAAAACCACTAACGATGTTACTGCGCCTTTCTCAAACAGATGCACATGCTCTTAATTGAACAGTCCGGCTGAAAAATAAAATGTACACAATTTCCCCCTACTACTTGCAGTCAGTCATGAGGCTAATACGGCTAACCAGTAAGAGAAGCCAATAGTTAACAGTTTACCTTCTTACAAAGAAAATGCATACGAAAACCATACGTAAAGCCTGCTTCATAGAAAACCGTAAGGTCTCCTAGGGGGGAAAAAAAGTCAGTATTAAATTTTTTTTTACATACATAAATTTGAACTATATTGCTACATAATCATTTTTCTTTTACACACTTTACACTGCAATGTCTTTTTGTCCACATTTACAGTCTCAAAATCCACATAAGCACCGAACAACTCTACAAAGCCTATAAACTTCCACTTAGTCGCTCACTAAAGAAGCTAAGTCAGCTAAACGTCTTGGTCGATCGTATACGGTTGGCCTAAGGGAAATGCTGTGTATTCCTTTAACGGCTGAGTTGGGGCTCAATAAATAGTGTTCAGTTACTAAACGCAAATCTTTCTGTCAGCATCCAGTGTTAGCTTCCTTTTAATTTCCTACCTCAGATAAATAGGGTGCTTCCTTATCGTTCCTTAGCGATTCTATACTTTGTTTCTTCGCTGTGTCTCGGCTTATATGAATTAAACCGTGCACATTTTTCATATTATACAGCAGCCTTAAGTTCTGTTCGTCATTGATTAGTAGGTTCTGTATCCAGGCCACAGCAAGTGTTTCTTCTCATTAGCATTGATGTATTGTCACATTGTCTGTCCCGAACCACACTTTAATTACAATGCAGTGCACTCTTTTGGTGCTTTTGTAAATCGTGTAGATAGTGCGAGATTCAGACACGGGGATCGATTTTGTTAATCAGCTAGCAAACATGACCGAAGGATTTCTGACTGAAGTTTAAAGAAATATTCCGGCTAGCAAGCGAGCGTGCGCTAATCGTACAGGATTTCTGAAAGGTCTTTTTAAGTCCTATTCGACGCAGCTAGCTGGCATGAGCTAACCGTGGGCATTTTAATAGTACCTTAAGTCATATTCTAGTCAGTCGGATTACATGAGATAATCTGACAGGATTTCTCACAGGATTTTGTCATATACTAGCCAGCTAAAACAACCCAGTCTTATTCGCCAGGATTTTCTCACTGATACTCTCACTAGCAAGCTAATGTACTTAATTTCTGAGAGGATTTCTAAACCGTATTCGTACAGCTAGCCAACATTATGTCAGGACTTTAAATTATATAGGATTTTTCTAGCAATCGAGCAAACGTGAGCTCTTCTGACAGGAGTTTAAGTCATATTCTAGCTAGCAGGCTAACTTGTGCTAATCTGACAGGATTTCTGACACACACACACACACATTTATAAAATATAACTTGAAAGACATGTCCACTGGCCTAGGGTCTTCTTTCAAGAAATGAGTATGGTTTCCCTTGAGAAACATTTTGCAATGCTACAGTTTCAGCAATACAGAAAACCTGAATGTTATAGTTTTACTGTGGTCATACTGTGGGATATACGCTTCCTCTGAACGAGGGCAATAGTAATAAAAATTAAAACGAGACAATAAGGGATTTCTGCGAACAGCACAGATGTATAAAGCACTAGTTAAAAATATTATCATTCTAAAAAAAAATTATAACATGTAATCTGCTGCACGAGCAATACTGACTGTAAAGCTCTGTGAAATGATTAGCATTGCCTTTGGATGAAAGTTTGTCAAGTTTATTTGGTGTGTGTGTGTGTGTGTGTGTGTGATTGAAAACTTGTCACATTTTTCCTGTAGTTCGGTGTTGACTGTGTGTGTGATCTGGCATCCCATCTTGCGTCTGACCCATTCTGTAATTGAGAACGTCTTCTAGGACATGTTTCCAGACTAATTTCTGTGATGCAGAATCTACTCCTTTACAATTCTTTGTTTTCTTTTCACTGTTTGCCTTTAATCAATCACTTGGTTCATCGGATAATTCAATACTTAAAGGGAAATAGTGTGATTTTGCTCTATGGACACACTGATGTCAGATAACAGCAGATAATTTTTACACTGTCCTTTGCACAGAATAAATACGATTCAGAATAAATAAGATTGACGCATGTAATGCATGTACAGTAAATACAGTCATATATAAATGGAATTAAATCCTGCCAAATGTTGAAGCAATAACCTTTCTTTATCTTAAGTCAGTTTGATTTTGGGGTGTGAGCGGAAATGTCATCTATAGCATCACTGTTGATCCATGGTTTCATGGTTGTAATAATAAAATAGCCTGTCCAATATCAGCTGAAATGTGATTGGATCTCGTCTCTAAGCTTGATAGAATTCCCCGCCCAATTATCAAATCGTCCGAGTTATTAAGACTGGATTTGTGGTAGGACTTTAAGCATGTTCTAGCTAGCAAGCTAACCTGCACGGATTTCTCACAGGATCTTGTCATATATTAACCAGCTAAAACAACCCAAACTGATTTGCCAGAACTTTCTCACCAGCAAGCTAACTTATGCTAACAGGATTTCTAAAACATATTCATACAGCTAGCACACATTATGTCAGGATTTAAAATGATATGCTAGAGAGTAAAGCTGCCTTGTCCATAAAAACCCACTTATGGGTCCGAAATGTAACTTCATTTTATCAGATTGTTACAATCATATCATTTATTAATATTATTTCATTTTTCAACATGTTTTCTAACCTTTGATGGTTAAACTCATGAGATTTGGCAACAACTGAGAAAGGATTAGGTCAACCTTATTGGAATTGCATATTATGCAAAGTAACGAGCCTTAAGGCTTTTCTGTTCAGTGTAAGCCAGAGACTGAAAGTAAAATATATATTTGACTGTTCGACTTGGGCTGATGTCTATCCAGTCCAGAAAAAGAAGAAGAAGGAAAAGGACCAGAAGAACCCTGATGACAAAACAACAGGGTTTCATCACAAAGTGCTTGCACCCTGAAATGAGAAAAATTCTAAGGAAAAGTTTCTAGACTCCTAAAAAGTGCAACTTCCAATCTCACCAAGATATTTTCAGCTAGTTTTCTCCATATGGCTCGACACTAAGCAATTTTGTGACAATGTGCTTTTGAGAACATCCAGTCCCCACACTTACAGCAGTACCAGAACGTGTAGGTATTCCTGCAGGGCTTTCGGTCAACCGAAAACGGCTATAAAATCTTTCACGCCTTAAATCTTTACGAAAATAGTTCAATGTGATCAGTCCACAACTGCTCATCACAATGTAATGTGACCCTTCATACAATAAAAGTAGGAAAATGTGGCCAATCGTAATAGTTTTTCTGCACGTTATATACATATTTAAATATTTAAGTTCTCTTGTCATGAATGTAACAGTAGTAAAAAAACAAGTTTACTTCTGTATAAAAACAGTACAATTCTAGGCAGCTGCAGTGGGGGAGGAGGTGAAATGTATATGACTTAAAACAAGGTTCAGATTTCTAACAAAGAAAAGACGTATGTGCTCGCCCTACAGCGACGTACGAACGAAACGACACTGGGATCCCAGGTCCAATTTCTTGAAATAAGCTTGAAGTGGTAGTAAGTGCGTTTGGCAAAGTGGTAGAACAGAACACTCGTCTGAGTGACGGGGTCGTGATGACGGGTCTGCGACGGAAAGAAGAAGAGCGATCTCAGTCCCATTCGATGCCGAGGAGGTCGCAGCTGACGTCCCACAGCCTCCGAGCGGTTTCATCGCAGCGGCCCTGAGGAGCGACGGAGGCTGGAGCACAGTCGCTGAGAAAGGGAATGAATTTATTAACCCAGATTTCTCGAACAAGACTCGTACCATTGCTTAGATAATGAATGATTGGTACCCTTTAAAAAGGGAATAGACAAAAGTAGTTGTATAAACAAGAATTTTTTTTTTTTTTTTTTTATTTAATAAGGGAAATGAAACAAAGAATATTTTAAAATATGACGTTGGGGTCGCGCACACACACGGACAATCCATTCTGAAATGGTTTCTGAAATACACCCTACCTGAAGTGTTTTCCCGTGATGGAGTGCAGTTCCTCAGCAACGGCGCAGTAGATGGAGGTCTGCGCTCCTTCCAGCGGCGTTTTCAGGAATATGGAGAACAGCGCGAACGCCAGAGACATCAGCGTGGAGTGACGCACCAAATCGGACATCACCGTCCCCGGGTGCACCGTGTTCACCGTCACGTTCGACCCTGGGGAGCACGTCACGGGTTTATATGAATGCGCTACTGCGAATACGTTATCGTTTCTATAGTAACCGCTCAATCACAGGGACGTCACGCAAGCAGATTTCAAAGTGCGTGTGTGTGATCGTTGATTATACTGGCGTTTTTCTGTAAGGAAACGTAGCATTTCTGGAAGGAGTCTCCAATGTCAGCGCTTTGTAAAGCTGTAAAGTGGTACAGCTGTTGTTTTAAGAGAAATGAAACACTTGGGCGTGTGCAGTTGTAGGAAAACAGTCAACGTCAGACTTTGGTTCGTGTCGGTTAACTCGGACCTGTACCTTGTCCAAGACTGAGTCGCGTAATGCTGAGTAAATGGTTATACTGTGTCATGCTATGATGCGAAGCCTCTTGTGTACCTGTTAGCCTGCGTGCTAGCTCCCTGGTGAAGAGCACGTTAGCCAGTTTGCTCTGGCAGTAGGCCAGGCCGCTGTTGTAGCTCCCCTGACTGTGCAGGTCGTGGAATCGGATCCAGCCGAAATAATGCGCCAGCGATGACACGATGACGATCCGGGACGGAGCGCTGCGCTTCAACACGCCGATCAGCAGGGACGTCAACAGGAAGTGACCTAAGATGGGAGAAACGGTGATTAGCGTCTACCCTTTCGTTAAGCTTTTACGCTGTAGTTTACGTGTACTAATGGTTACTTGAGATTATTTGGAAATGCACTGAGTAGAACCCCCTTATTATTATCATCTTTGTGTTTAATACACTTTTCTCATCAGCTGGAAACTTCCCTCACCGAGGTGATTGACTCCCAGGTGCATCTCGAAGCCGTCTGCAGTCTTCATGTAAGGACACATCATCACTCCGGCGTTGTTAATCAGGATGTGCAGGTGACTCACCTCTGTGTGAAGAGAGACAGTGAGGAGAGGTCTGAGGGCAGTTTTTCCATACGTGCAAGGGTTCACTTATTTGGAAACTGTACGGACTCGAGAACTAATTAATGCGCTAGTTTGCAAACTAGCTGGCAGAATACAGAAACCCAAACGATGGGTAGGCGTGCGCATTTCACACGTCAGTGCTAGTTAGAAACGCGCGAGAGCGCGTATACACCTTGGAGGAATCTCTGTGCGAATGCTCGTATCGAGTAGGTATCCGCCAGGTCGAGTTCTCGCACCTCCACCTGTGCACCACCCACACGTCTGCGGATCTCCGCCGCCGCCTCCTCACCTTTCTCCACGTCTCGACAGGCCAGAATCACCCGTGCACCTGCACGTAGAATAAAAAAAAAATAACAAAAACCTCACTCTGACATCAAATACTACGAGGATTCTATAGAAACAGTACCGTCATGTCATTTATACAATAAAATTAAATTAACTAGTGGCTGAAAATGGGATGAATTTTTAAATAAAATATAATAAAATAACATTGGAAACTGTATTATAATATTAGTATAATTAATCATATACTAATACTGTGTATGTTTACATGCACTGCGTACTATGTATATGCAGACATTTTCGGAATTTGCTAAATTTAGACTAACTTTTCCATTAAAGCTGCAATATGTAACTTTCGTTCAGACAGTATTAAAATCTAGCACGGTGTCTTCAATCCACACTGACTTAAGATTCCACAACAATCTGAACAGGCCGCAGAGCAATACCATGTAAAGTTTCTGTGTGAATGTTGTTAATCGGCTGCCAGTTAAATATTAGATAGTGTTTCGTTTACGTGTCTCTCACCCCGAGCAGCCAGGTCCAGCGCCGTCTCTTTGCCGATCCCCGTGTTCGCACCTGTAATCAGCGCCGTCTTCCCGTCCAGACGTGCAGTGGACACGCACACTCCACCTGCAGCGTATTTCCTTCACACACACACACACACACACACACACAATGGGTCTCGTAGATAACCCGTATATACAGATAGAATCCTGACGCGTAAGATGTATGAAACGTCACAATGCCCTGAAACGCCTCCCAATACTTCACAGCATAAATAAAATGTCATGAAGGAGATTATCCACCCTCTGGAACGCTTACTTCCTCATTTATCTTTATAATTAAAAACGATCTTCAATATTTTTTTTTTTTTTTTTGTCGTTTAAACTTTTTCATCGTGAGGCCTATTTTCACTTAACAGTTTATTACGTTACCTACGATGCTGATGCGGCGGCACTTTAATCCTTTAGTCTGACCTGCTTTCTCACTTCCTCACTCTTCTCAGATCAGCATCCAAAGCTTGAACTTTCATACTAACAGTGCAGTCAACATCGTTGGGCCAATCATCTCGTAGACCGCTAACTAGTCGAGCCGGGTCTCTGCCGTTACCGAGCTCAGCTACGCTGTATTAGCTGCTTTGCATTCTGGGACTTTGGTTCCAAGGTCTCCACTATTCCGTGCTGGATTTCTCGTTAACGTGATGCTGAAGAAAAGATGAGTGAGAAAAAGAAGCTCTTGCGCTTTTCATTGGTGGGCACAAACGTCGAAACCCGACTGTGCTCGCTTAGCGAGCGTTGTCCTTTGGTGACGTCAGAGCGACACACAGGACTAACTTGGCACAGGAATGACGAAAATACAGCACCAGGCATCAGACCGGCACTGAATGACTGACCGCATCAGAAACATTTCTATACGAGGATATTTAATGTGTTTCAGAGTAATGTTTTCCTTTAAAACGTCACACAAAATGGTGAATTTGGCTCCTGTGGCCATCTTCTGCTGCAGGGGCGAGGGACAACACAAAGTTTGGGCAATGAAATTTCACATTTTGTTTAATCTGTGAGTAAAATGTAACGTATGACTACATGACTGATAAAATGAGCAGAAATAAAGCCTCTACATGTAATTACATGTAAATGAATCACATACATGAATATGAATCATATGTAAATGAATCACATGTAAATGAATCAATGAAAAAAAGAACAATAAAAATAAATAAAGCCTCTACGTCAGGGACTCCGTGTTTGAGACTTTGTTAGTTCACAAGTTCACAATTTGATGTTTTTTCTGTCCATTACACGGTTGCTTCTTGGTCGTCCGACCGCGCGGAACCTCAACAGCCAATCACATTGCGCGATGCATAATTAGGCCGCGCATGCATAATTAGCCCCGCCCTCGGATAGCTCTTATTGGTCTGTTTCCAAGTCGGCTCATATTTCTATTCAGCGGGGGCGGTTACTATGGTGATAATTCAAGAAAATCACTCTAGAAATGTATGAAAATATCATCAGCGACGTGGATTTTTAAGAGCTATAGTGTTGTGCATGTAATAAACATTTTTAAACAAGGTCCGAATCGGAGTATTTCTGCTTCTTCAGAGACCTATACTGTGAAGTGAATGCCTATTCAGGACACCATTATACACCCTATAATGTATTTAAATACCCTTCCTCGTGCACGAGCCCGTGATGTACTGACATTGTTAAATATCTCCAGCAATATGTCAGATAATAACTGTGCACCTACCTGATGTGAGGCGACATCAGTCTCAGGATTAACGCCACGACCCCGGAGCCCACCACGACAATCATCATCATTATCATCATTATTATGGCGGAAATGCAAAAGAGAAATGTCGCGCGCGCGTGCTGTATAAACCGTAAAGTACTTGCACGGTATGGATCTGCGATAATGTGCGCTGTTTAACCTCCCACTCGCTGAGAGCATCATGGGAGATGGAGTTTTCCATCGCCGGTAGCGCGTAGTCAAAATGTCGTCTGGGCTAATCAGATAGCGCCTTCTCATCCGGGTATTCGGAGTTTCAACTAGGAAATCAACCAAACAGCTAGCTAAAGACGTGGATTATATAAAGAAGTTGCAGGTAGAAGCACATAATATAATTAAGATACGCGCTAGCTAGTTAGAGAAGAAACGATTAACTGTGCGTTAACCAGCTAATCTAGCGCGGGTGTTTGTGGGAAGTGTAGTTTTTTAAAACAGATATTGCACTTCAGTCCGAATAAAACATTCACTACAACGTAAAAATGACTAAAAGCCAAATTGATTAAAACAGCACATCGCAGATTATGGATGCTAATCTATAAACATATGGAATTCCTTGAATCACATATAAACCAAAAATTATTTACAAGTGAGTTGACGATGTACAGATCACGTGATCTGCAGCGTCTTTTGGTGTTCTTCAGAAACCATTTCGAGCAGCAATATAGATTTGTCCGTCAACACATGTATTTAAAAAATAAAAACACATGTTTTAAAAAATAAAAACACATTTCGACATGCAGATCTATACTTGTTAATGTTTTATCAGATTACGGAGCAATGTTGGTTTTGTTTCGTAAAAGCCAAAACTACACAACCCACAATTCATTGCTGTGCGAAAGACGTCTCAGAGTTGCTCGATTATTTTTGTGTAAATATGATGAACCGTTCTGTATTTCGAAATTACGTATAAACCTTACATGTTGCTGAAATGTTAGCGTAGCTGTAAAAAAAACAACAACAAACAAACATGTAATTAGAGCTTAAATGTAAATGTTTAGTTGTTTTTTTACGCAGGCGCTGCGTAGGACACTACGGTGAATCCCGGAAGAACACTTCCTCCGGGATGTTGTGATAGTGCTGCTAGCGAGAATCGGAGATTTCCGCGTAATGCTCGTGTTTAACAGCTTTAACTGATCGTTTCGGACACTGCAGGGTTTCAGGGCTTTCACCTCGGCATCATGTCGTCGGAGGAGTTTGAGAAGCTCCATGAGATGTACAGATCTCTGTATGATGAGCTGAAGATGATCTCGGACCGAGTGACTCGCTCCCAAGGCGGTGAGTATCAAACCGTTCGACCACAGAAGCACTGATTTAACACACGTTCCACGTTTCATAAAGTCAACCGTGAATTCTGGTTTGTTTATAGAAAACAAACAAACCCTTATCGAGCTTGGTGTCCCCGTCGAAATGCCAGCTAGCATGAGTTCAGGTTGTGGGTATGTGCCGATAATTGGTTACGTGATACACCGCGATATTTATTATACCGATATCGTCCTGATTTGTTATAGATTATCCATTTAATGTTGTGGATTGGCTGTCACCAGCCTCTCTCTCTCTCTCTCTCTCTCTCTCTCTCTCTCTCTCTCTCTCTCTCGTTATTAAGGCAATAAATATGCAGTTTGACATGTTACAGAAAACAAAACGAACAAAAAGGGTGAACTCGTTTGTTCTGAAGGTGTCAGAAAACGTCAAGTCGCATCTTTACCTCTTTTACATACCGTTTATGTGGAGCATCTGCCGTACACGTCCATCAAAGGCGAACGAGCTGTTCCTACTGAAGCGGTAACGTATTGAGCGCGTTAATAGAGTAGGTGTCGGAGCTGCTGTTTCAGAAAATTAATCAACACTTCCTGACCAATCCGTGTGGCAGGTGGTGTGATAAATGTAAACTGTAGTAGTTTACTTTTTAATGTATATGTATATTTAAGTTTGTTTTTATTTAGGGGACATAATCTTATCTTATCAGCACACTTCTTTAGGAGCGGTATAACATCAGGCCTGGTCTGTTTGGTCTAAGAGCAAAGCCCGGAGTTATTCTCTACACCCGTCACACTGAATCACTCCTGCAGACGCAATACGCTTTTTCCCAGCTGTTTACGTTTTTATGAATCATTTTCTCTCAGAGGAGAAGAAGAAGCTGGTGCGAGTCTTTGATGAGCGCCATGGAGAGGCACAGGAGTTGGTAAGTAACGTTTATAGACACACAATAAAGCGTAGCGTTCGTCAAAGGATTGCACGAAAAGCTAAAGAGAAAATAAACGCACACCTCACTAACCGGGCCTTTAACAGGCGACGTTTCTCTGAAGCTCACACGTTTACAGTTGCATACGGTGCGCTGTTGTAAGAAAACCATCGATAACAGTGATCCCGATTTGTTTTATTTCTCTTATGCCGTCGAGATTTGACGCATCTTACTTTACACCTGTTTAAAGTTGTGAAATGTCTACAACACCTGTAGGTCCATGTTCTCACATGTCGCTCCTTCGCCAGACTCTCTTTAACTCATCAGCGACTAGCTTTTTAAAAATCATAATTCGGAACCTCAATAAATGCGATCAAACAATTGCAATTTGTCCCGATCGATTCGCCAGATGCTTTTAACAGTGACACCTGTATTAAACCTGTTGCCATTTCTCTCTACACTCACTAGGGGGCAGCAGAGCATCATTACAAGCTTTGTAGATAAATACTTGTATATTAATTTAAGCCCTCAGTCTGTCAGTGGATTGATGGTCAGTTTTGTCTTCTTTCTCATGTCCTCTCACACCCGTTTCTGGTCCTCGTCTCTTTCTCCCAGCTGCAGGAGTTGGAGCAGGAGCTTCTCAGCGCCCCGCCCTCCTTCAGGAGCTCCATGTCCTCTAAAGTACGGCTGTACCACAGAGACCTGGGGAAGCTGCAGCGCCACATGCACACCTCGGACACCGGATTGAGCCTCTCCTCGCGCGCGGGAGACGGCGGGTACAGCATCTACGCCGCCCAGAACGAACGAAGCGTGAGTACGAGGAACAGGATGTCGTAGTGGTAGTAGACATCTTCATCCTCACAGTCGCCGATTATAATATTGCTTCATATTTCGCCGTTCGTTTGGCGAAGATTTGAGACGCTTCACGACTTCTAACTGGGCTGAAACGTGAACTGAGCTTTCAGAAGGTGCCAAAACCTTTAATCGTTTAATGAGTGGTGGGCGATATGATGGGAAAATATCGCATCACGACTGAGATGTTTCTACGACGCATGTTAAGCATCACGATTTTGGGGTTTGTTAAATAACGGCCAGCGAAACATTAAAAAACACCCCTGTGTGTCGATACTTTTATTTAGTGTCTGTAAAAATCATTTTATTTTTTATTTGTCCACATTTAAAGAATTTTTTTTCAAATTAATAATTAATTTTGATCATTAGAAATTTCTAATCAGTTAATTGTGTAAAATAAAAACAAAAATTATGGAGATTTTGGAGCAAAAAGAAAAAGTCTGTAAGACAAAAATGTGTTTATTCTGTCAGTTTTTGTAATAAACCACTATAATGTGTGTGTGTGTGTGTGTGTGTGTGTGTGTGTGTGTGTGTGCAGACCGAGCAGCAGGCTCAGCGAGCGTTACTGATCCAGGGCTCGGACTCTCTGAACAACGCCACGCAGAGCATCACACGCAGCCACCGCATCGCCGTGGAGAGCGAGCAGATCGGCACGGACATCATCGAGGAGCTCGGGCAGCAGAGAGAGCAGCTCGACCGCACCCGAGACAGAGTGAGACACTCGGCTCGGCACGGCACGGCACGGCACGGCACGGGGGAGGGCGGGGGCACATACCGGATGGATGACATCGGGTTATATAAGCAGCGTTAATAATATTTACAAACGCGTTATTAATATTTACAAACCAAATAAAGATTACTATAAAGTTTTATAAAGATTACTACTGCTATTAATAATGACACCGTAATCTCTATTCACGCAGTAAACAGAGAACAGGACGATATTCGCAGATGTCCGTGTTGGTGATGGTTTTTATAGAATGTATGGATAATGGACCGATGTTTATTGTTATTAGATATATATCTCGTATGGTAATTAAATATACTACATATAAATATTACCGCATGTATAGATGTTATGTTAGTACTGGTAGTATGTATCGATAAATTAGTAGTAGTAGTAGTAATATTTGTATTTTAAATTATTTAATTGCTTTATTAATAATGAATGTATTTATATATAGATTTATTATAGATATTATTATCACTTTATTTTATATTCCATATTGATATTTGATAAATGTTAGTAGTAGTATTTGATGGATATTAACTCAACAATATTAGTATTATTTGTAGATAAACGCCTGAATATTATTATTATTATTATTATTATTATTACTATGTAACATATGTATGGATAACATATAGATATGTATTGTCATGTAACGTACTGTCTATATTTTAAATATTATTATCTTCTTCAGCTGGTTCACACCGGAGAGAATCTGAGCCGCAGCAGAAAGATCTTGCGCACCATGTCTCGCAAGTAAGCTCCATCTCTCTCTCTTACACACACACACACACACACACACACACACCCTAACTGCCGAGCTACCACGTGGTCTTGTACATGTGCACTTCATTCCCTCTCGGTTCTGTTCTTCTGACAGAGTGATGACCAACAAGCTGTTGCTGGGGATCATCATCGTCATGGAGGTGGCCATACTGGGAGCTGTGGTCTACCTCAAGTTCTTCCGGCGCTGAGACGGAGTGCTCCGTACGCGCCCCGTCTTTCTTTTGCTGTCCCTTTTCTGTCTCCGTGAAGACGCAGTGAGACTGAGAAACCGGCCTCTTTGCGCTGACGTGATTTCCGGCACGTCCCGTGTCCCGTCACGTTGGCTCGCGGAGGCTCGGAGGAACTTGCGCTGCTTTTTTAAGACTTTGTTTTTCTCGTGTGTGTGGAGGCAAATCTGTGAAAATGGGCGGCCGCGAGGAACGTACGAACGCCCGTTTGGGTACGATGATGGATGAAAAGTGGCGTAAAGTGACTGTTTGCGACTGATTAGATAACACTGCAGTAGAGCTGACCTTTGACCTCTTAAACCTGATATATTTAATAGAAACACTTTGTATTTGCCTTTCAGGGTAGTTTCCAATACAGTATTAAAGCGTCCTTGGAAGGGTGTGTCTTTGTTCAGCTGACTAATGTGACTATCGAATTTTGTCGGTGTTTGTTTTGATCTTCCAGAAAGTATCAACACTATCAGGAGCGCACTGGAACGAATGTTGTTGTGCTCATCTGTAGTGGTGCACTATGACCTACTGACCTCTCTGGCTGACACACACACACACACACACACACACACACACACACACACCAATCCGGATCCTGCCAAACAGGCTTCGTATCAAAACATTACTGGTTATTGATGCAACATGCTTTTCAAAACAACTTTGACAGGTTGTTGGCAACATAAGTAGTTGCCCATGGCAACCGACCTGGCACTGTTTTGTTTACATTCGGCTGCTGCTTCGTATCAGTTGCCACCTGCTGCCACGCCCATTTTCCCCCAACTCTAAATTCCCCTTTGGGCACTGTATCTGCCAGGACACTCCCCGTCTGGCATGCATGTGTGAAATACTGTATTTTTTTATATAACATAATTACTAATAAGGGTGATGGTTAATGTAGGCTTGGTTTATTCTCTGGGCTAATCTCCGAGATTTATGTACTTTGTATGGGCACCTCGCAAAAAAAAAAAAAAAAACGTTCTTGTATATACAGGATGGCATGTTCCCACAGGTTACAGTGCCAAGATGGCAGCGGGACATTACCTCTTTTGCCTCGTGCCAGGCGGAACCTGTAAATTCACAGACGGGCAAAAGGAGGGCGAGACTGTAGCACGACTGGTCGGTAGAGATGCTAAATATTAAGCAGCGTCACACTGACCTCGTTGTTTTCTTACTGTTGCTTGGTGCACGTGTAGGTTGAAACAACCCACGAGTCGTCTTGTACACGTATACACTGCGGTTTTTGTAGCAAAACCGTGTTGCGGTCTAACGAAAATGACCTCGACACACTCATGACAAACTAGGAAATCGTTTTTTATTGGTTTTTGTTATGATGAAAGAAAGGAAAAAAAAAACACACTCATAAATACAAACAATCAATCGTTAGAACTTGTCACGTGGACGTTCGAAAGAGAGACACGCGTCGCGTCTCGTTGGAGGAGTGTCGGAAAATTCCGAGACCGCGTTTTCTTTAAAGATAAGCCAACACATTGTAGATTTATTAAAAAATTCTAACGTTTGCATAAATTCAGTGAACAGTCCATTTAAACACAATATTAGTATATAGAAGTGACGCGCCTTCAGTCCTAGTTGGCGTCGGTCATATTGCTAAATGCTATACATCGGCCTGTGTGTGCGTTTTATTGGTGAGGATTGGGCACTCTCCCTCTCTCGCCGCTCTTCTCACTCCAAGCTCTTGTAGTTCGCTTTCCCTGAAAGGTTTAAAGTTGTGCAGGGTTTTTTTTTTTGTTTGTTTTTTTTCTCTCTTCTCATGCTTCTCTGTTTAAACTTTGGAATGGCAAACAGGTTTGCGTCTCACACCCGTGTCTGTGTCCGCGTCCTCGTGGCATTACAGGCCGAGCTGTTTGGTGTCCTGCAGCTCACGGGTCTGACCCAGAGACGAAGCGATGACGTCCACGGCGAGACCGGCGGTGGCCTCCACCGCCTCGGAGCTCGCGCCCAGCGCCGGATTCACCTCCACCAGGTCCATCGCAGACAGCAAGCCTACAGAGAAATAAATACACAACCGTTTAAAAATATATCTTTATTTCTTACATTTTTACCATCGTTGTTTTTATTGATGAGATATTCAGAAATATACCCCAGTTCATTCCTTAAGTATTTCCTATATTTTGCGTTCTTAGAAATATAATCTTTAGGATCGATTCAGTATTTATGTCTTCATACAGGATGGTAAGTGTGCGCGTGTGTTACCCGTGTTATGGATCTCCTCCGTGATGTACATTCCCTCTCTGTAGGTCAGTCCTCCGTTCACCGGAGTTCCTGTAGCTGGCGCGAGAGTGGGGTCGAACGCATCGATGTCGAAGCTCAGGTGGATGGGGCGCTGCTTCCTGTCGGAGGGAATTAGAGGTGATTTAGCTTCATATGGGGTGATTGGGAATTGTATCGATTTCCCATTGTACAGTGTGTACAGAAAGTACAGTGTGTGGGTGTGTAAAAATATGTGCACCTTGCCAGCAGATGATCCAGCGTCACTTCCATAACCCTCTGCATGCCCAGTCGGTCAATATCCCTCATGGTGAAGCACTGGATTCCGAGGTTCTTCAGAATAACACTGCGAGAAAAGGTGAACAGAAACGGACAGATTTTATATATACGTAGATATCTTTATAAAAGAAAAAGAAAAAGCTTTGCCGTTTTGCCTCAGGCGCTGCTATTAAATAGTTGTTCATGTCTTTGATAACTGTACTCCGTGCAAAGGCAAACATTCCTCACGCAACACGTCTATTAAAAGTGTCTAACTGCTGTGTGCTTTATTTGGAAACCAGTCTGTACAGGTAGGCCCGGATTATGTGTGCTCGTCCTTTCTGGAACGTCAACTGAAGAAAGGATGCAGGCTAAGCACATAGTATTGTTTACTAAACTCGTACAATGGAAGCCTAGGGGCAGTGCTCCAATTCCGTCATTGCCTTGACCGCATCGCTGCTTCGACGGAGTCCGGGTTGTCGTTTTAACCCGATTTTTCCGACCACGGCGTTAAAGCCCGTGCCGTGTCACGGAGGTCAGTCCCGTGCTTCCTCCGAGACCCATCACGCAACCGCGTCACGGGGAAGCTGAGCGTTCCGAGGAAGGGACCGACTGCCCTCTTCCAAACACATGAGCTTACAGATGACCGGCCACGATTGGTTAGTGTTGCTTTGACTGACAGGGAAGAGAGTAAAAAGATCCCTCCCACCCAGACAGCACTGCCTGCTGGACTCCCGGCCACGGACGGCTGTAACGGTCAGAATTCGAGTCTTTAAAACAAGTCTTTAAAACAAAAGTGTGATGATGTGCCTGTTCTGCTGTCCGTCTTGGCCTCGGAGACTAAAGGAAGATGGAGTTTGTTCCCGGTGAAATGAGATAATATCAGGTCGGTCTGATATTTTGTATATAGCTGTTTTTATCAGCCGTCTTTGTAGCTGAACCGAGACCCAAATTTGTATGGGATATGGTAGCGCGTTGCCGTGTCAGAAACATGAAAAGCATCTTTGGTTGGATTGTAATTTGGGCCGTCTTTTTATTATTATTATTATTATTATTATTATTATTATATAATATTGCTTCTATGTTAGATGACGGTGAATTTACCACAGAGTACATGCTACTTACTGCTCGCCCGGGTCCACGTCTCTCAGGCCGATGTAAACCAGATCTCTAGCTGCGAGAAACGGTTTCATCCAGGAGAAACCAGGAACCACTGGCATCTACGTGCGACAACAAGACAAGAGTAAGGGAGATGTTGGTTTGTAAGTAGACAGACTGTTCCAGTCGAGGACAGGACAAATGTTTGCGTTACGTCTGGCAACTTTCGAACGTTCTCTGAGGCGTTCAAATAGAGAGCTTCTAATTCAGTGTGACGCTTCGAGGGTGTGCGTTGGGTGCGCCACCTTGTCCTGCAGCTCTTTGAGCATGAACGCGACTGGCTGGCCGTGGAGGTTCCCAGATGGGGAGGTCATGGGGGTGTTGATGTCAGCGTGGGCGTCGACCCAAATCAGACAAAGATCCGGACGCTGCTGGGCGTGGCCCGCAACCGAGCCGATGGCCAAGCTGCAAAGAGCGAGACGGGTACAGTAGTGCTATTATCATACAAGGTCATGGATGAGGATTAAAGCATACGAATAATGAAAGACTAGGAGGACAATAGAGGATTTCGTGCAAGGAATTCTATGAACATAGCTGCATTTCTGATGCTGTCACGCAAAGCCACTTTCAGGTAGAAGGTCATGGGAACCTTTTACGTTACAGGTGCCTCGATACATTTCCGTTACCGAATATATTAGTCGTTTATCTGAGCAGGGACATTTAGTAAAGTGGCTCTTTCGCGCTAGAATTTGAACTCGCAGCTACCGCTTCTGTAACACCACAGCTGGCACCTTCATCCCGCTCTTTACTGACAAAGCTGTAGAAGATGCTTCAGAGGCGGGTGAGTGGAGAAGTCGATGCCCGTTTTTTTACCAAACCTCTATGTACAGTTTAAAGTCACACCCGATCCTCCTCCCCCTCCTCCTTCTAACTCGTCTCACTACATGTCTGTATTCTGTAAAGTTCATCCTGGTGACATTATCGAACTTCCTCCAACGTACATTAACATGTGACTCAAGACATCGGTGTTTTTTTTTTTCCAGCGTGTGGGATTGCGCATTTGTGACCCGTGTATCCTCGTCACACGCGGTATTGGTGTAACATCCGGACCGATCTGAGAGATACATACACACCCTTAACATGCGGCGTTCAAGACCTCCTTTAGGCCTGCTAATCCGAACGCAACAAGATTCTTCCTTTATTGCTTCATGCTGCGACATGCCGCGATGTGGCAAGGCATTTAGTAACACCAACCTTACAGACTGTTCCCTTTAAAGTACCCTTTTGGGTTCCTAACCCTCGTCATGCACATGTTCGCGTATTCCTTGCTCATAACACACCAGCTGATGAGTTGAATCGGTTGTGTAAGAGCAGGGGGAAAACCTCAAGGGTGCATGACCAGGGTTAGGAGCCTGTGGTGTAAACCGACCTAGATTTCAATCACATTTGTTATTGTTGTTATTGATTACAAGGTACCTGTGATCTCCTCCTAGCATGACAGCCGTATGCCCCGCCCCCACCGCTCGGCTCATGGCGTCCGACAAAATCTGATTGGCTCGTCCCACCGTCCGTGGGAAGGGAACGTTCATGAATCGGTCGTCCTCTTCCAGGTGCTCGAAACTCAGGTCTCCGAAATCATGCACAGCATTTTCTGGAGAGAGAGAGAGAGAGAGAGAGAGAGAGAGAGGAAAAAAGAAAACATCAAAAATACAAAAAAAAAAGAGAGAGAAATGCACGAAACCTTGAACAGTTCAGTGCAGTGACCAGCATAACGCATAGTTTGTAGTAAGTGTCTATTTTCAGCAGCAGCTTATCACTCTCTTTGAGCCCTTGAGCTATTTTTAAAAATAAATACCTTCTCCTGTACACCACCTCTGACCAAGCCCATGCTCGTTCCTCACTGGCGACCAGAGAACTGTTATTCGAGCTTGTTTTTTGGGAGACTGTGTGCCTTTGCATTTTCCACCCACCCCGTTTCATTTATCCCCCCCACAAAGCACCACTCGCGTTCCTCTAGGAGTTCGTCCCGATTCACTACTACTACCGGCCACGTCCTAACGAGTGGAACAGGGACGAGGTAAACAACAAGGGCTGGAGGGTCTGTTGGTGTGAACGCGGCGTGTTCGCTGCCGCATTTGATGAAATCCATCGAGTCGAATTCGATAAGGGTTACACCGGTTTCGTATTACTCGTCCTATCCCAACTGACACACCCCCCTCACGCCACCGTGTTCCTTTTACATCTGGACAGGAATAGACTCGAATGCCAGAGCCTTGGTTAAGGCATCGAAGGAGCACCGAGTGTCTCGCTTTTTGAAAGCTCTGATGGACTGGACATGCATGAAGCTGGTTCAGGGTGATTACTGCCCACCTCTGACTCACCTAAATTTCTCTCTCTCTCTCTCGGTCTCTCTCAGGAATAACCCCCAAAATCCCATCCGGACACGCTCATGTGTTCACCATGATTATGCCAATTCCTCTCTGGTGATTCAGAAGTTCCCGGTTTTGACTCACCGACGTTCTGTGTGCAGTTCAGACCGATTACAATTGGCGTGTGATTTTACTTGTCCAGCATCTTTTCAACACGTTATGAGAAGAATGTTAATATCCCATTTCAAACGCAACCGTTCGTTAGGTCATCACCGCAAAACACGTGACCTCTTGGCGAGTGACGATATTCTGAATTTTAAAAAAAAATAAATCTAATATTGCTCGTTATGAGACTATTATAGAGTACAACGAACACAAGACCATTAAGCCTATTTCAAGACCTGTGTACTAAATCAAGTCTAAAACAAAAACCGTGAAAATATCCGGAAATACCCTTGTAAAAAGTGTATTCGTGAGCACGCTAAGCCTCAATGTGACGAGACTCGTCTTCTTTTTTTTGCTTCACGCTGTACAAAGTCTCAAGGATAAAACAAAGGCTTCGTTTAAGTGACCGTTCCCTTTAAATGAGGTCCAAAGCAGATCATGCCAGCATGGAAAAAGCAGCTCACGCTTAAGATAGCCTGCGCTATTGGATTACAGGCACGACGCAATGTTTATCCATTCCCCAGCTGAGCAGACGCTTGCCGAGGCACAGACTCTGGTGACTTGCACATTCCAGGGGTGAACCTGGGAAGTGCCACTGAGCCAGAAACGAACGGGCGTTTTACCACAATCACGGAAAGGGTTTGTATCCGGAACCACAATTTCAGATCCGACGTAAATCGGATCTCAGGACGTGTAGTTTTCAGGGTTTAAATTTAGCCGGGATGGTGATTACTCGGCTAAAATTTAGGGCTGATTCAAGAGCTGAAACGCAAGCGGTTCCCTGACTGAAATGATCCGCGGCACGCACGATGCTATACAGTGCGAGAATATAAACTCGGTCTGTTTATGGAGATCATTAAAAAGATGATTCATAGAATATTTCCCGTCTTTCCACACAGCTTTGAGTCGACCAGTATTGCACATGTTCTCGCACGCAACGTGGCTTTTCCCCGCTCTGATTACATCAAATACGCAGCACGAGTTATCCAGGAACATCTTAATGTTGAGTTGTTTTAATGATTTAACGATTCCTTCAGAAGCTCTGGCCACTAATACTCATGTTGCAGTGGTGTATGACTGGAATGAGGTAAACAACGTAAGGAGTAGGCTGTGTGTGTGTGTGTGGGTGGGTGTGTTAGGAGGATTTGTTTGCTGGTTTTGTGTTACGTGTCTGTACTAACCATGTCCTTGATTTTCCAGTCGCATCCTGACAGGAATAGACAAGGACATCAGTGTGTGTTTAAGCTATTAAAACGAGCCTGTTGCAAATAAATGGAAATGTGAAATGGAGTCTGGCTCGGCGTACGTCAGGGTTGTGGAAGGTCTTCACAAAGCGTTCTCAACAGAGTACGAATGCCTTATTCATTCAAAAGTACATCCTTTCGACCTATAGTTTTTTATGGAAAGCGCGCGGAGTTTGTAACTTGAACTGTATCTTTGCATTTTTTTTTTTTACTCACCAACGTCATTTTGGACCAAGTATGTACCTTAAATCGTCCGGTAATCGTACATAGTCGTATACAGACTACGGTATGACTATACTGTGGTCTGTATATGACTATGTACGATTACCAGACGATTTAAGATACATAATTGGTCCAAAATGACAATATTCGCACTGTGATTATAACAGAGTCTACAACTGTTTTTATTTGTTTGTTTACCCTTGCCCTAGAGGATGTAACGCAGGCTACTTATTCGAGGATCCCATCAAGCTGTGGATCACCTAGGTTACTTTTAAATCCTTTGTATCTTACACTACTACTTACGCGTACCTTCACATATGACGTCACGCCTATAACACCCCTCTTCCTAAACAACCCAACCCAAAGCAGAGCAGACAGGACCAAACCGGCCGATCTGGCAACCGCGCTATGACGCATAGGCTACAGGCGTTACCCCCCCCACACACACACACAGACACAGAGGTGAAATAATGGCCATCCCACATGCATGAACACACGCACCGGAGAACTTTTAAGAAGTCTTGAAGTGTAAACACTTTTCAATGTGTGATGACGTCATCATCCGGTTTGCACACGAACAAGACAAAAAGTGTCCTAAACAGGTGCAGCAAGTGCTGGTCTTTGCACCTGGGACACTAAGCTTTAAGTTCTAAAAGAAAAGAAAAGCCCCCCCCCCCTCTCTCTCTCACTCACGGTACAGGGATCATAGGAAATGGCAATGACGCATCCGGAGTTCGTGTGACTCAAACCGGCGTGCGCACACGTGCGCTCAAACACACCATCAACTTTTACACGAAATGTGAACTCTCTGGTCTCTCTCTCTCTGGTCTCTCTCTCTCTTTAACCCCCCCAGTCTTGGAACCCGGAATATGACGCCCTTTCTCGGACTCACCCAAGCTGGCCAGTCTCTCCACCAGTCCGGCGTCTCTGATGGCTTTGGGTCCGAGCTCCACTCCTCTCCTTTTCTGAAGAAGCACAAACACACCTCATCTCAGTCTCGTCACGCAGGACTTCACTCTTGCGCGGCTTGATTTCTCCCACAGACATTTATCCGTGCTTACCTGTCCTTTGGAGAACGGAGCTCCGACAATAGCCACGGAGAGATGAGCGCGGCTCTGCGGGCAGCACCGGAACAAGCGCGACAGCGGCCCTCTCACTGCCATACCGGACCGGGGAGGGGGGAGGGGGGATAAATCTACCGGCTAAACGAAGGAATAAAAGATTCCCCAAGAACACCTCCCAACTCCGGAGGTCTAATCTCGAATCCCCTGTAGTCTCCCGAGCTGATGCTGACACTGGGAAACTAACTAACGCCTCCTCTTCTCTTCTAGATGGATCATCTAGGCTTAATTCATATTCATGAGGAGCCACGCGTTTGTTATGTAAATACACCGATCCCCACACACACACACACTCACTCACACACAGAGCAAAAATAACGGAATAAATAGAAATAAAAATCCGATATCGAAGTCGCGCCTTTTCCACCGAAAACCGGAGTTAAACATTTCACCGCGTTGCCCTCCCCCTTTTATAACTCCCTGATCAGGCCGCAAGACGCGCCTTCGTCTCGTCCAATCAGGAGCCCCGAACGCGTGGGTTTGCTCAAAAGTGGGCGTGGTTTGGGCGGAATCGAGAACTCCGAACTCGGAACACGAGCCGCATAGCGGCGTCGGAAATTTCCGCTCGAGCGCAGCTTGCAGGTTTAAATCGGGTCGCTGGGAGGGGCGCGCGCGCACACACACACACACACACACACACACACACCACACGCGCGCGCGCTCGGAGCTCCTTTCCCCGGTGTTGCCAGATCCTGAGGTCTTTTGAGGAGTCTTTATTGGGCACATAAAGTAGAGCACAGTGAAGTTGTTTTCTTCGCATACCCCAGCCTGCCAGGAAGCTGGGGTCAGAGCGCAGGGTCAGCCATGGTACGGCGCCCCCTGGAGCAGAGAGGGTTAAGGGCCTTGCTCAAGGGCCCAACAGTGGCAGCTTGGCAGTGCTGGGGCTTGAACCCCCGACCTTCTGATCAGTGACCCATTAACCGCTAAGCCTCCACTGCCTGAGGACATCACAGCTAAAGTATTGCCAGATTACACTTTTTTATTTTATTTGAGGTCTTCTGTTCGTGATCAGTTCCACATCGCTTTGTCATCCTCTCGGTCTGTACAGCCCAGCCTGTTCTTATCGGAGTACACATAATCTCTGTCCCTGTTGACACAATAATACTCTGTTCATAGTTAGGTCAAGCAATTATAATCTCTGTCCCTGTTGACACAATAATACTCTGTTCATAGTTAGGTCAAGCAATTATCAACAGCCAGACCTCCATCCTCCTCTTCCAAGGTGCCAATCCATTTCAGGGCCCAATCACATACATGTCCACAGACCCATTCGTACACTACGGACACAGTCGCCAATCAGCCTACCATGCATGTCTTTGGACTGGAGGAGGAAACCAGAGTATTCAGAGGAAACCCCCACAGCAGGGGAGAACATGCAAACTCCACACACACACACACACACACACAGCGCAGTGGCGGGAATCGTGTGTGCTAACTACTAAACCAGCATGTGCCTCCAAAATTTGGAGTCATTTGTCTAACTTGTTTATATTTTTCATTATTCCTCAGAAGTAAAGCTACTCTCGTAACTGATGTGGCGCCATTTCATTAAAATACCTTTTATTATTCATCTTTCAGCTGGAAATGTGAATATAGTGTGTCTTTTTAAATCATACAAAATAAGACCACTGTTAAAGCCAATCAAAAGTACACCACATGCTGGTGAAAGGAATTTAATTTGAAAAGACACACACACACACACACACAAGAATGCCAGTGAGAGGTCACGACCCCAAAGGTCAGAAGTTGTGAAAAGTGTGTGACAGATGGTACCGATTGATTAGGGGTCGGTTAAGAATAACACAACAACAACAACAACAACAACAACAATAATCATTCATTCAAACAGGAGAGTGTGAATGTAGATGAGAACGGTGTCTGATTACTTTAAGAATCACAATACATGATGCAATGATGCCCTCTGCAAACATCATCACGATTTAACACGGCTTTACTGCTGGCAGGGTTGCCAGATAGTTGCTTTTGATGTAATAATGAGCAGAAAATGATGTGCTTGACTGATCTGCATTAACTGAGGTGGATTTACTACAGTAATTTGCCATCTCAGCGTTATCTCAGGAAGGTTTTCAACCAACTGTGCTACTGTAGCTCTTCTGCGGGATCGGACCAGACGGGCTAGCCTTCGCTCCCTATGTGCATCAATAAGCCTTGTGCACCCATGTTTCCGGTTCACCACTTTTGGTAGGTACTAACCACTGCATACCAAGAACACCCCACAAGACCAGCAGTTTTGGAGACGCTGTGACCCAGTCGTCTAGCCATCACAATTTGGCCCTTGTCAGAGTTGCTCAGATCCTTACGCTTGCCCATTTTCCCTGCTTCCAACACATCGATTTCGAAAAACTGACTGTTCAGTTACTGCTTAATATATCCCACCCTATACAGGTGCCACTGTAAGGAGATAATCAATGCTGTTCATGTCACCTGTCAGTGGTTCTAATGTTCTGGCTGATCGGTGAAAATAATAATGACAATAATAGGAATAAGTATCATTCGTTCCTTCAAACAAGAGAGTGTTAGTGTAGATGATGACTGTGTGGCCTGATTCCTGGTTCCACACTTCCGACAAAAGGGGTAAGAATCACTATACATGATGCAACGATGCCCTCTGCATACATCAGCACGAATTAACATAGCGTTACAGGGTTGCCAGATAGATAGCTTTTTCAATCTTTTTTTGTGTGTATATTGAGAGCTCGGCAGAAAATGATGGGCTTGGATGAGATTCCTTAACTGTGGTAGATTTATAGTACAGTAATTTAACAACATGAGGTCCACTCAGTATCATCTTACTAAGTCTCTCTCTCTCTCTCTCTCTCTCTCTCTCTCTCTCTCTCTCCCCCAATGAGCGCGTTTGTCTTGTTCATTAGGGATCTAAAACCACTGGCGGAGATCTGGCGCCCTCTTGAGGCGAATGTGCGCAGGTACAACTCACCCGCTGTTTTTATGCACTCAGAAATTCTGGGACGCATGTAAATACTTTTCACGCAGGTAATAATATAACATGTCAAAAAGAAAAGACTTTTGGCCCCCACCGTACATCCTGCGAACACAGAGTCTGAGTAGGATTTGTATTTCTTTATTTTTTTTCAACTTCCCATTCCTAGTTTCTTTCTGTTGGCTTTTCAGTAGAAATTCAGGCCTCTGCAGAGATGATTAGTTCATGAGGATCAGCTGCGAAGCGCGCGACTGTGAGTAAGCGGAAGCCACGTGCACTATGGGTACAAAATACTTTTGCATTATAAAAAGCAATCACAGATGTAGAAAAAATAAATAATAATAAATAATTACAGACATGCGCGGTTACATGCATGCAAAAAATACCCAAATTAACTGGAAGGAACAAATATGTAAAAAAAAAATGTACACTCTCAGAAATAATGGCACCAGACTGTCCTTTTCCTTGTACCTTGTACCTTTAGAGAGAAGGTGTTTGTAGTAGCTTAAATTCTATCCTTAATTTTTTTTAAAAAGGTGAAAGATACATACTAAAGGTACAGGAGGTACAGGGTGTAGTCCTGATGGTGCCACTCCAGCGACATATAGAGAAAAATACAGACTACAGAACGCTTGATTATAATTGAAAATATTCCATTAATATCATTTCATTTTAAACCTGCAGGGGAAAAAAAAGAAGCAATTAATACTTCTAATACTACAACTTATACTATTACCAACACCACTACTACTAGTACTACTTATTATAATAATACGGTTCTGTAATTACAGTGTTTTGCCACTAGATGGAGACACAAAACTATCCTGAGATGATGACGCGCTGAAGGGGTGCTCGCTGAATTCGGGGGGCATTAAGGCCTGATACACGGGTGTGAGAGCTTGAATATTATATATCCTGTAAAGTGCATATTAATATGCATATATATATATATATATATATATATATATATATATATATATATATATATATATATATATATATATATACACAACACACACACACACACACACACACACACACACTCAAAAGTGTAAATCTCTACAGAAAACTAAAGACACAGTGTTTGTTGCATGTGAAGTGACTGAGGTTTATTTCTTATTTTGGAAGTCTATACTTTGGCGGACGCCCTAAATCAGCTAAAGTTCAATAACTTCTCATGTATTACTGTTATCAAGAAATGCAGTGTACTCTTATTTATTATTATTATTATTATTATTATTATTATTATTATTATTATTATTATCTGAGGTTTGTTCAGACTCAGCTGCAATCTCAGCATTAGTGGGATGGGGGAGTGCTGAGGGGGAGTGTGTGTGTGTGGGGGGGGGTGTTGAGAGGAGGGGGGCACCTCATGCGCACAAAACACACACACACACACACACAGTCGCATTTAGAGAGTCCAGGCGGCGCGCGCTCTTGAGTAGCGCGCACGGAGCGCAGTGCCAAATTGCGCGCGCAGAGAGAACGCACTTCCTCCGCGTCCTGACGCGACGTTTCTGTTTACCGGAGCAGAAAACTATCCGCTTTAGTCTTTCAACATGTTTTAAAACCCGGACGATGTGGACGTTACCAAAGCCCGGGTACCGCGACGGCGCGGAGGAGCAGATCGCCGTGAATGTGGGCGGCGTAAGGCTCGCGCTGCGCGGCGACATGCTGGACCGCTACCCGGAGAGTCGCCTCGCGGAGCTCGCGCGAAGCACGACGCGCGGTTTCGACGCCATCTCCTCGTTATGCGACGACTACGAGCCGGCAAAGGGAGAGTTTTACTTCGACCGGGACCCGGACTCGTTCAAGTGCATCGTGGAGGTGTATTATTTCGGCGAGGTGCACATGAAGAAGGGGATCTGCCCGATGTGCTTCATGAAGGAAATGGAGTTCTGGAGGATCGACTCGAGCTGCTTGGACGAGTGCTGCAAGAGCAACGTGCGCGAGAAGGAGGAAGAGCTGGCTGAAATAGCTGATAAGGTCAAGGCCATCCTGGACGACCTGGACATAGACGGAGGGCCTTTGGCGACCCGGTCCGAACGTATCCGGAAGTTTCTCTGGAGGCTCATGGAGAAACCGGAGTCGTCCTGGGTGGCACGCGCCATCACAGTGGCGTCCTTCCTGTTCGTGCTCACGTCTTCGCTGGTGATGTGTCTGGCGACGCTTCCGGAGCTGCAGGTGCAAGACGCAGACGGCCACGTAGTCGAACACCCGACTCTGGACGCCATCGAGACGGCGTGCGTGTGCTGGTTCACGTTGGAATACGGACTGCGTTTTGCCTCGGCTCCCGAAAAGACACGTTTCGTCCTGTCCTTCCTCAACATGGTGGACTTGGCTGCGATTGCGCCGTTTTACATCGTACTGGCTCTGACCCATCTCGGTGCCACCGCTGCGATGGACCTCACGGACGTCCAACGGGCCGTGCAGGCGTTACGCGTGATGCGCGTAGCACGCATACTGAAGCTAGCACGCCATTCATCTGGACTTCAGACTCTGACGTACGCGCTAAGGCGGAGCTTCGCCGAGCTCGGGCTCTTGCTGACCTACATGGGGGTTGGGATTTTTGTCTTCTCGGCACTCGGATACACTATGGAGCACAGCCACCCGGAGACATTGTTCCGCAGCATCCCGCACTCCTTCTGGTGGGCCATCATCACCATGACGACCGTGGGCTACGGGGACGTGTACCCGAAGACAGCGCTGGGGCGGTGCAATGCAGCACTCAGCTTCCTGTGCGGCGTAGTAGCTATCGCGCTGCCTGTCCACCCCATCATCAACAACTTTGTCGTCTACTACAACAAGCAGAAGGTGCTCGAGACTGCAGCCCGACACAAGCTCGAGCTCATGGAGCTGCACGGGACGCTCGGGCAGGGAATGGACAAACACCAGACGCTCAGGGTTTCAAGAAGCGACTCGCACATTGCGATGCTAACCAGCGAACGCAGGACGGTGAAGAAGAGGAGCGTATCTTAAAAAAAAAAAACGCAGGAGAAAAAACACCAACAGTAGCAAGAATCAGTTCCTTAAGTGACTCAGTGACTGAATTCTATCATAAAATGTTCAACACGCTACATAGTTTATGTCTCTAAATGGACTTCTGCCTCCGATTGCCTCCAAGATGTGTGACGTAAAACTGCAAACGATGCTATATATTGTACGAAAAGAAAAAAAAAACAAACAGTGGCTTTTGCATTTTAATGGAAAAAGAACCTTAGCAAGCAAAGTTAACGTCCCTGTCTGAAATGTGCATGAGTCTTACATGACGTCAAAATAAACCACACAAAAAAAAAACACACCCTGTGATATATGAATGATACTGTGCATGTTGTAACAAAAAGACACTTCATATTTTACGAAAAATAAAACGGTGTCCAAGACAGTCCGAATGTTTAGCCTCACTCACTGACTTCCTGACTGACTAAAGGTCAACTAGCGCAACTAGCGTTCTAGCAGGACCAACGCAGAAGAGAACAAGTTGTAAAAAAAAACGGCTTACTCAATGATCCTGACTGCCTCCTGCTGGCTGAAACGTGCATGTGCGGCAGTTTCGACGGGTGTAGCGTAAAAAGCGACATTTCGTTTGTTTCGACAGCAACGCGTGCGAGAAAATAAAAACAACGTGGCCGTAATGTTTTCGCGATATCCCTTCCTAACAGTCGACGAATAACTTCACAGAGCCAGCCGTACGCAGACTAGAACAACATCTAGCCCTGTCGTTAGCTAGCGAACTAGCTGGCTGGCTAGCCAATGAGAAGTCTGTGTTCACGAGCGGATTCCTATCTCTCCAGTATTTTCTTCACGAAATTAGGAAATCATTGACGGCTACGTGTTCAGATGGTTCACATAATCAAAAATCAAAGTTAGCTAGCTAACTAAGGGATAAATATTTACAGCTTGCAGGCTAATACCAATATTAGTTTCTGATATTCACTAGAGTTACGCAAATGAATTGCAGGCGAGTGTTGATTTTCTACATTGATAGCGGACTCGCGGTTGTGTGTTGGATTCCACGAAGCGAATCAGAAAATAACTCGATTGACAGCGCTCTGGATAAACTCAGCTAGCTTAGCGTATCACTTCTACAGCTTGCGGGTGCTAAACTAATTTTGCCGAACGTACGCAAGACTCCGTGACGCTCATTTATCTTGGCACCTGTTTTTTTTTAAATTATTATTTCAGCTCAATGTATGAGCTTCAGATCACGTTTGAAAATAAGATTGAGGAAATGTTTCAGCTCAGTGCAATACATGTATTTTTAAAAAAATCATTTATACGCTAAACTGCTCTCCGTACATCGAAAAGCATGTTTAACCCAATGTTTAGAAATGACCGTGTTAGTGTGTGGTACAAACTCCAAGTTATTTTCATCTTAAAACCTAGAACCTGTCAAGAATTTTTTCAAAAAACCCCAACACAAGTTGGGTCCACTCTTCTTATCGTCTTAGAACGTTTCTACTTTGAACCCTTTCTGATAGGAAAACACGTACTCTATATCGAGCCCCTTGAGGGGAAAACTGAAGAAGTCTTATAGGCTTTAAATGTTTAAAGAGCGCATACTGCAGAGCTCGGCTGGGGCAGCTCCAGGCATTTCTTCTGAGATGCCACTCGTAGAATTAGCTTTCTGCTCAGACTGTGAAAGCTCGTCCTGGATGGAGTCCATGTGCAAAAACAACAACAAAAACCACCCACTGGACCGAATGTGAACGCAGTCTGTCCTTAAAACACGCATAATCATCCTCTCGCCTGCTTCCTGCCACTAGGGATCGAGCATTTCTGTCCATTATGTAGAAATGTTATACGGGAAAGAAATGATAGGAGTGCTGTAGCACATAGCGCTCAGAAGAAATTCATTAACGAGGGGAATAATCTTTTTAGTGAGCACCACCTGGCCGGTTAAATTTCATGCCCTACTTCCCTTGGTCCATCTGTGAAGGTTCCATCCCACTGTAGAGATAAAAATGTCAATCCCGGTGAACCTCGTGAGCACCAGCTGCCGAATAATAATAGAAAAAACAACAACCTTTGACTACAACGTTTTGTGGAGTACACCGAATCTTCTCTAGTGTAAGATGATACATGAGATCACTGACCCACTGACTAAAAGTAGGTGGAGATCTATCCTTCCGTTTAAGCGATTTAAGACGTCTAGCTAGTAGAGTCGAAAAAGCAGTCCTATTTTTAGCGTTCAGAGTTCCGCTAAAGTCGAGCCAAATATCGCCGGAATGGGGGAAGGGTCAATGCACGTACGGAGAACTGATCTTTTATTTGGGATATGGTCTGACTTGGCGTCTTTTGCACTTTCAAAATTTATATTCGCACATCTGGGGTTGTCATGTCGCTGATATCGTTTTAATGGTGCTTCCAGGGTTCTCACTGCGTTCCTGGTAATCTCACTTCCAGGATGTTCTAGAACTCCAGAGTTGTCATTTCCCTTCCAGATTTCTAATTGCACTTCTACCGCCATTCTTCTCATTGCACCTCCAGATCTCTCATTACCCCCCACAGTATTTCTCATCGCAGTCCCACAATTCTCCCGGTACCTTTAGGACTTCCACAGCGATGCTCCCAGAGGGTTCCCGCGCGCACTTCTACAATTCCCGCTACAGCACCGTCAATCCCGTTTCAGTTCTAGAACTCTCACGGGCCTTCCGGATTTCTCACC
>CM022755.1:1712498-1724998 GCA_012411365.1 Ameiurus melas | reverse complement strand
AGATCAGAGAGCTGTCCATGGGAGAAAAATGAGCCATTTTGAAGCTGAGAAAAGAGGGAAAATCTTTTGACCCGGCACTTTTCAGACTTGCCAAATTGCCCCTTAATGTACCTGAAGTATCTTATGTCATACATGGCAACACCACTTTGTGGTAGTTTTGTGTCTTTTAAGGAAATCAGGTTCTTTTCTGCGGCCACATAATTTGCCTGAAATTTTACTTTGCTCTGAAGCAAGTTGTTCACGCCTGCCCCGGTTCTCCCCCAGCCAGAGGCATCGATTTCCAGAGCAAAATCACAGCGAACAAATGAACTGGTATGCATATTAGACGTGTATATGTGTAGATGTGTATGATCGTCTCCATGGTTACAGATAATCCCAGACACAGAGGGTTCGAGCAACACGCAGAGAGATTGGATTTTTCAGTCAAAAAAAAACAACAAAAAACAACAGCTTCCTGTTCTGTGAGTGTCATGTCCTTCCTATCCTTCATCCTTTCTCCTCCACGTGTATTATTTAAGTCCACAGTTTCGGGCACAGACTTGGCAAAACCGGACTCCTGTATCTGCATGGTTTTATGCCGCATGATTGGCTAAATAAGTGCATGAAAGTACAGGTGTTCCTAATAAAGTGACTGATGAGAGTGGCTCCCTGATGAACGAGCCAGAGATGACAGCGGAGGAGGAGTAACTCCTTGAGATGCCGTGAGCGAGGAACCCGGAGAGGAACCCACCTCTTCTGGGTGACACCTGAAGAAAGCGTGAGATCTTCGGCATGAACTGTGTTCCGTTTTGTTTTTGGGACGCGCAGATGTTTTAAGATATCTGTGTGGGACGGTCAGCATGCCGAATCTTCAGCGTTCATGAGGACTCGTTACGAAACAGTGAAATGACTCGAATACACTTTTTTTTTTTTTTTGCGCTCGATCACGTGAAACAACTCAAAGAAATTCTAAAGCAGGACAAATGGAGCACAAAAAGGAACTGGCTTCAGACCAGGATTTCTCCATCTGGACTATCTGTCCATCTCCTTCTCTCATTTCTCTCTCTCTTCTCTCATTTCTCTCTCAGTTCTTTATAGTGAGCGAGAGAGAGAGAGATGATTAGAATGATTAGAATAAAATATCCTATTAGATATCTCATTCAGGATCACAGTCGCGGTAGCTAATAAACGTTGTCCAGCACCTTCCAGAGCCTGGAGAAGGTTCCAGATGAAGTTTGATTTGTAATTTAATTACGAGAGCTGGTGTCTTAAATCATAACCCCCCTACATTACCAAACGATGCAATCCTGCACCGATGGATTTGAAACGGTTCTCTGATTCATCAGCAAAGATTCAGAAAAAAACAAAGCATGAACATGAAAACGGAAAACAAAATCGTCCTTTTCCTAAATAATCTCCACAGAAAGAGACAAAAAAGAAAAAAAAAAAAAATCCCTTTCCCACCCCTTTTTTTTTTTTGTGTGTGTGTGTGTGTGTGTGTGTGAATACTGACCTGTTTGATTGGAAATGATCAAAACAAAACAACAACCCACCCCATTTACAGCTTTTTCCCTCCCCTCCCCCCTCCGCTTCTCTTTCTAAAAAAAAAAAAAAAAAATCAGTTTACTTGATTGACAGCTGCGTTTTTTTTCCACTCTTTCATACAGCTCATGGTGTCGAAGTCTCTGTCTCCTCGTTCTGTTTTTTTCTTCAGTACTAAACAACACTTCTCGTCCTTCAGGAGTGAATATTCCACTAAAAAAGGACTAGCGTTTAAGAGCACGCTAGCATTTATGATCATTTTCGCCCTAACCACCAGATCGTAGTCTTGTTTCCCTTCATACGTTCATGCACAGTTCCCGAACTTGCGCGTACCACTAATTAGCGTGCTTGCTAGCTATGACGCTTCACTATGTTACTTTCACTAACGTGCTGTATCGCTAGTTTCTGCTAGCTGTGATTTCCCCTTACAGAGTTAATACACAGTCACATTTAAACAACTGCTATGATTACCTTTAGCTAGTCAGCTCTGTTAGCTGCCTCACTGAAGTTTTAGCTTGCGGATAATGAGAATGAGAATGAGATTGTTTTCTTTGCGTCTCATGTGTCACATCACTTCGCGTCTCAGTCACGGTGGCTACACTAAGTTAGCTAGCTACACGGCTACCTAGCGCCCATAGTTTCTAGAATATTCTAGTTTCCACATTGTTACTGTAATAATCCTAATATACTAATATTTTACACCGCAGCGCTATTAAAGTCTCTTTAAAAAGAGAGGCTGGCTGGCGAGGGAACGACTGTTAATAGCTGCTGTAAGAACGGGAAGTCGTTTAATGTCGTAACTATAAACGGATAAAAATGACGACAAAAAAAATGCGACAGAAGCGCATTTGCTTGGCAGTGAGGTTTATATATATAAAAAAAAGAATAATCCACTTCAGGGTGGTAACAGTAGCGTCATCACGCCATGTTGTGGATTATTTTCCTCTAACAACATGACTCGGAGTGTTTTATTTCTTACATATACTACGTTCATTAGGTGAAATGGGGTCTAAATACAACACACGAATAATATTTATTCGTATACATGTTTGGATTAAGGGTTATTTTAGACTGTGTGAATGTTTTATGCCACAAAATTTTGCACGAGTGCACACACACACACACACACACGCACACACACGCACACAGCTGTACAGCAGGTGGTCTTGTACCATTATTATTTTGACCTTTCCATATCCTTTACCTTTTCCATTACTCGCTGCAGAATCGCTCACTGCATTGATCTTTTCCTTTTTTTTTTCTCTTTTAGACCATGCGGTGCTGGATGTGCTGGCGTTTGCAGCATCCTGCCGAGCTGTTGAAAATGGAGAGAAGCCTGAAAGAGTCATGATAAGAAAAGTTCCCCCCCGTCCCCCACGCAGTAGGGTGTGTGGTAATGTGGGCGATGCGCTCGTACTGACAACCGCGTTGCTCTTTAAGCTCGGAGTGTGTGATCAATAAAACATGTGCTCTGTGCACAGTGCTGGTGTGCGGTACTGGTTTGAGCTGTGCGTACGTGGGAGGAATGGGAAAACTCCAGGTCTGCCTGTTAGATCTCTGGCGAATGGAGACGGGAGATAAAACACACTTTCGCCCAACGTTGAGTTTTATACTGATGAAACTCACCACTCAGCATCTGTCCTGAAAACTCTTACACTCCAACCCCTGATGATAACACTGATGTTAACTTTTGCCTTCATCAAATGCATATAAATAATGCTGTAGCTTTCAGTTATTTGTACGTAAATGCAGTGTGTGTGTTTGTGTTTGTGTTTGTGTGTGTGTGTGTGTGTGTGTGTGTGTGTGTGAGAGAAAAAGGTTCTACATCTCTCTCTGGCTCTTTCTACACTTCTCTGACTGAAATACAACTGTATGATATGACCTCTTGATGATATGATTTCTCTGTCTGCGTGCATGAGATGACGTTTTCAAGCTATAAGAGTAATCGCACTTATATACCCACTCACACACACACACACACACAAGGTGTAATTAAAAGCTTGAACTCTCCTGAGACTCGAATTTCCTTAATGTGTCAGAGCTGAGTGAGAAGCTTCCTCAACCTCCTTGCATACGCACACACACCACACACACACACACACACACACACACACACAAAATGAGAGTAGGTGGTTAATGAAATTACAGAACAGCAACTAAAAATGTGATTAAAGAGCTGTATAGTCAAACTGCTCTCATTCGCATTTACTAAGTGCAGTTAAAGTAATGAATGCAGTCACCAGGTCTGATGTTCCTCTGCTTCTGATTGGTCCATGCTGGATAAGGAGCATGTTTAGTTAACATCGTTGGAAGGAGTCTCCAGTCACAGAGCTTTTTTTTTTTTTTCCAATGAAGTTCCTTCTTTTAATTTTTTGCAGTCTTTACATAATTGATACAGTATAGAGGTTTATTTCAGACTATTCTGCTATGTCAAAAATGCGTTTAAAGAAGTCCGTGATCTCATACTCTCTGTTTTATATCTTACAGTCTTAAAGTCTCCTGCGTTTTATTGAGGATAAAATCATCTTCCATCTCTTTGTGTTTTTCTCAAACGTCCAGGATGTTTTGACACTGATTAACAGATTAACAGCGCTAATAGCTTCTCTCCCAGCGTCCATCGTGAGCATCTCAAATCGGTACTCTGACACGTCCTTCTGAAATCCAATATATCTGGGTGTCTGAGTCAGCGAGAAATGAAATAAAGTCCTCTAACACGTATCCACTTTTCTCCCTAATACAGAGTGGAGACGGACAAGGAGCCGGGGAGAAACATGAGCGCTGGCGTGTTTGGGTTTATGGGAAAGTGAAGGACAATTTAATCAGGTGAGAAAAAACTGCTGAATGAAGTGCAGATCGAACGAACGAGGAAGTGAGATCTTTCAGAAGATCTCCACGAGCATTTCTGCAAAAAAAAAAAAAAAAGTCACCACAGACTCAAGATCTAGCAGCACGAAAGGAACGGATTTGAAAAGTACCACAGATTTCCGCGCCGTAACTAAAGCAACCGAGCTGAATTTCTTTGCACAGGTACAGTGTGAGCTGAGACAGGACACGTGGGCAGAGCTAGATATAGTGCAGATCTCTGATTGGTTGAACGCAACGCTTACGTTGACTCGTATTCATTAATGGCTTGGATAGAAGAGAGATTTAGGAGAAAACATCACATTTTTATCACTGAATTTAATGTTCCAGATCCACAGTAGTATTTTCGCTTGTTTTTATCTTTCATACCTGTAATCTGTGTACAACCTCTTATGTTCAAATTCATCCTGATTACTTCCTTGTAGCCATATATACACTGACTTCATGGAGTAGAACATAGTGACACTTTACCTAGTGCGCTACGTGTCATGTTCAGAGTTGGTGCGTTACATCAAAAATCGACATCGATATTAATGTTCTTAATGATGTCATTAATTAATACTGTTGTGTTTATGTATTTAATATTGGCCTCGATTAGCATTCCATATTTTTTGTCTATTTACAGCCAAACAGAAAATTCAGCATGCCACACTGTGGCTATCTATCTGTGACACGCCTCTGTGTTACTTAAACTCCGCCCCACATGAGTAACTCTCAGGTAACTCCCGGATAGCGCTTAAGTCTGGAGATACATTTGAGCTGCTTAGTTCAGTTCTGAATATGGCTCTATATGCTTTAATCCTGGACGATTAGATGACCGCAGAGTAGGTTGAAGAAAACACCAGGTCATTTGGTCTGGGATTTTCTAAGGGGAGGACGGAGGAAAACACAGACGAAGCCGATCCAGGCGGATGTAAAATCCTCAAGTAGCACCTGCACATAATCTGGTCCGAATTTGAATCTAATCCCGTCAGAATACGGCTGTAAATGTGCGGCGAAACACGAGACTTTCTAGGGGTTAATCAAGGTCCAGTTGATGTTGATATTACAGTATTGTGGCTTCAGTGCAGATTTGCTCCTCTTTTAGAACGACGTAAATAACATCTCAGTAATGTTATAAATATGAAGCTGTATATAAGGTATTTACTCTAATCCCTACATTTAGACAGCAGTTCTGGGCGGGTTTTATGCGAAAACAAATTCAGTCATTTCATCATCAAGTTTATAAGACGCACCAACATGGGGTTCTCATCGCAAATGTGTACGAATCCTTTAGTGCGGTGATGAATGGTTACGTTGGGTGACGGTGTTATCGCTCATCACTTTCATTACAACATTATGTACATCGAATACCACATATTTTGCATGACGCCAGGTCTTTTATTTCAGCTCGGCTCGGTTCAGAGAGTTGCAGGTCTTTTCCTCGCAAAAGGCTAATAAATGAGGATGGGACGTGGCTGAATTATTAAAAGCCACACTACTGTTTCATTCATCTCTCTCTCTGATCACCATCATCTCACCTCCCACAGTGTGTGGATATAAATACCTGAGAGAGAGAGAGAGAGAGAGAGAGGTTTTAACAATTTAAATCTGGTAGACTTTGGACATGTGCCAAAACAAATAAATACACTTACACCAGGTTTATACACAAAGGACTCTCACATTTTGCTAATTAAAGGAAAGCTCCGCCCTTTTCATTCATTTTCATTAGCAGGGTGACATTGCATAGAGACATAGCATAGTTAAAACGAAACAAGCGCTAATTCTGTGATCTAGTCAACTCAGAAAATGGAAATATCCGATCTCCTTCTGGAAGACTGGCGATGCAACTCCATTCGATGTCAGATCTCCAGCTCATAACCTTAGGTTAGCTTCGACATCCCCAGCTCGTCGAACAGTGACAGTGATGTCATCTGAAGACAATTTTAAGTTACCAACCAGAATCGTTTTCCAACCTCATAGCTCAGGATGAATCCATCATGTAAAGTTTGTATGCTGTTAATAAGTACATTCTATATGACGATCATAAACCTCCACCCCTAGCTACTCAAATCGGAAAGCCGAGCCAGCGGGTTTGGGAAACGTTAGCATCTGTATCTCAGAGCCTGGTTTTTCCGTAGCGTTATCCTTCACTTTGTAGCCACGAAACCTCCTGTTTCTTTGTGTTTAAATTCCTAACAGGCCTGAAATGAGAGCAGGTGCCTGAAGGCACAGAGATGCGAGAGCAAAGCTGTGATATTAAAAATGTATCAGAATCCGCTCTCTCTCCAGACACGTCTAATTCCCTTGCTTGCTGGGCAGCAGAGGATAAAGTTGCCGTTAATATATCACACGATCCTGGAGGGGTTAAAGGATGTGCACACGGCTGAGGATGACTCTGTAGGTGCATTACGGTTTAGGCGTGTGATACATGGAGGAACTTGAAAAATCGTGGTTTGTGGTAAGAATTCATGGCTGGATTCAAAACAAAGGCAGACGTTTTTTCTTTGATGAGATGGATGGAGGGGTGAATCCATGCTCGTTTAGTCTCCCACGTTCTGACCCCTTTCGGTTTCCATACTCAGTCTACTCGTCTGACCCTTTTCATTTCCCATAGTCCTTATTTATTCATAGCTTTTTTTCTTGTTGAACGTTATGGCTTGTGATTGGTTCTACCTGTTCCTCATTTCCTGCCATCTTATTTAAGCCTTTATCTTTTCTAAACACCAATTTTCCTACAGTAGCTTGCCTAGCATATTACAGAAACTTTAACCAAACGATCATGTGGAGCGTCCGCTGTTACACTAATTAACACCTTCTGACCAATCAGAATCTAGAATTCAAGACTGTACGTGTAGTTATTTCTCCCTGAGGTATTCAACGACTGTGTTTGCAACCCAGGAACCTAATAACCTGCAAACTCGGTATGAAAACAGATAGGTTTGTGAGTTGATGGGGAACTCTTCTCTGACTCGAGCTCCACTGCATTACAGTTTGTTCGTCGTTCCAAGCCGCTGAGAGAAACTGTCAGTGCTTATCTCCTTCATATGGCAAGCAGCGTCCAAATAAATACTGCATGATTTCATCGTCCTACACCGACCACCTCCCGTCTCGGCCATGTCTCCTCACTGGGAACCGGCAGAGGAGTGTGACTTGCATTTATTTCTTCTTTTCGTCGGCCCGAATTTCTAGAACACATGGCTTTTTGGCAGTGCTACAGCTCTGTCCTTTGGCTCGGTTTGTATACAAATATTTTTGAAAACACAGTCTTTACCCATTCGTTAAAAAACAAAAATGCTGTGCTCAAACGTTATATTTATAGCAGGTTTAATTACGATATGAAACGGTGGACATTTTTGCAGCAGGCTGAGAAGGTCAGTCCAGACTTCTCTATCCGTATCCATGGGTGGAGCGGGCGGGCGGAGGGGGGAGGGGGGTGTTACGGGGGGGAAGTCACCAGATGTTCCCAAGTGAAATTTACAGTGCCTTGCATAAGTTTACACCCCTTAAATATCATTTTATTGTTTACATATAATTGTAGACAAATTAGAATGTAAACATTGTGAGTGCATAAGTATTCACCCCCATTGCTGTGAAATTCTGGTGCAACCAGTTACCATGAGAAGTCCCATAATTAGCTGGAGTTGACATGATCTCAGTGTAAACACGAGTTTGTTATAGAACTTACCCAAACAAACATGACCAAGGATCTATCGAAACAATGTTCTGGAAAATGATCAATCAGGTTATTTAGTTATAAAAAAAAAATGCATCCCAACCTTTGAATATCTTCGCAGAGTGACATTAGATTAGATGTATATTAAAAATGGAAAGAATACTCAACGTCCATGACGGTCCACCAAAATTCAGTGCCTGGATAAAGAATAAATTACTCCGAGAAGCCGAGCACTCGGCATGATGCTACCATCACCGTGCTTCACTGTTCTGGAAAACATATCAACCAATGATTGGTAATAATCTTTTTTTTTTTTTTTTAAATCTCACAGATTTCGAATATCAATGAATTTAAAAAAGGAAAGAATATGACACAACCTTGACTCAGCCCAGAGGGACAAAGAAGGGATTAGTCTGAGAAGCAGCCAAGAGGCTGAGGGTAGGTTTGAAGCAGCTGGAGAGACACTGCTTTGAAATACGTGAGCATGAATTCGAGTATATTTTTATTCTACTGACAAAACACACTTCCTCGCCTGCTGCATGAGTACGCTATTATTTCCCCCTCTAGTTCTACATCGTTAAATCTGCCTCGAATAATGTTTCCCACGGTTGATTTGATTGCTTTGATGTGTTTGTGTTTGCAACGCTACACCTTCGACACCATCCGGTTAATATGTTGCCTAAATGAAGCAGGGATGTGAAATCGATCCACATGTAAAGTATAAATGTTCGTGGTGCGAGGCCGAGACTGCTGAAGGCATCACCACTTGTGGAAACGCTTGAGATTCGAACGGCTGCACCGGTGACTCATTCAAAATTGTATTTCTTTTTCAAACCACGCTGAGCATCATGTCGGAGGTGAGCGGCTTTGAAAATTAAAAAAAAAAAAAGAAAAGAAAAAAACCTCTCTAATTCCTCCTGAGTTTTTTTCGCATTGGGCTTAAAATAATATCAGGAATACTGAGGTTGCCCAGACGACAGCGTTTTACAGGGGAGGAAAAACAACCGTAGCGGTTTGTCTCTTCCTGTTTGAAAAGCCGTGGCTCGTCGTGGGGAGAGCGAGAGAGAAACGAAGAGAGACGAGGAAACAAAAGAGGCATTTGATCCGTTTTAGTCCTGAGTGAAGTGTCTGTATCTGGTACCTGCTACAGGTGTGTGATGATGGAGTGCCGAGACTTTAACTATAATTAGTGTGTGTGTCTCCACGTATCTGTAGCCATCTACACGCCATACACGTGTGAGTTTGCCGTCCTCCTATTGGTGGATTTTAGACGAGTGTCGTAGCAGAGCGTTGTGATTCTGCTGGCGCTTTTTAAAAAAATGTACGCGATGTAATTTGAGGAGGGTTTTTATGAGTGTCTTTTTTTTTTGTCGTTGTTGTTGCGGAAAAGTATTTGAGTTGGCGATCGTACGAAATTAGTGAAAAGTTCGTAAATGAGACCTTTTAACTGTACTCATGTTCGATAATATTGCAGAGTTTGCTTGATTTTTTTTGCGTTAATTCGCTAAATCGTTAAATCCTGCAGGGGACCGTTATACACAAAGTAAATACCGCACTAATAAGTCAGGCCCTTCGGGATTTAGTGATTTTGCGATCACAGGAATTAACGCGAAATTAAAGGAAACTTGGAGGAGCGTGGGATTGACCAAAATCGCCGCAGGTTCGGGCCCGAGACACGTCGTGTGATGTCGTCATGACGCGCGTTCGGCCGAAGCCTTCTTCGATTCACGTGTGTCGAACACGAGTACAGCTAAAACGTATCGTTTACCAACAAACGAAACGATTTCGTGCGGTTCGAGAAGTTTTCCGCACAAAAAAGACCGAAAAGTCGCGCCAATTTTTTTAGCGAAATCATCAGCGGTTATCTTCGTTCGTAGATGTAGTGAGTTATCATAGACCTGAAAAAAAAAAAAAAAAAAAAAAAAAAAAAAAAATGCTGTGGGGTCAGCAAGTACGCTGTGAAAAATTCTAAACAGGTCCCCTGCTGTAGAGGTCTAACCAGAGTCCCCTGCTGTAGGAGTCACACAACAGAGTCCCCTGCTGTGGGGGTCTCAGCAGAGTCCCTGCTGTGAGGTTCAACAGAGTCCACCTGCTGTAGAGAGTCTCAACAGAGTCCCCTGCTGTAGAGGTCTCAACAAGTCCCCACTGCAGCGGGGGTCTCAACAGAGTCCCCTGCTGTAGAGGGTCTCAACAGAGTCCCCTGCTGTAGAGGTCTCAACAAGTCCCCTGCTGTAGAGGAGTCTCAACAAGTCCCCTGCGGTAGAGGAGTCTCAACAGAGTCCCCCGCTGTAGAGGTCCGGCAGAGTCCCCGCTGTAGAGGAGTCTCAACAGAGTCCCCTGCTGTAGAGGTCCACAGAGTCCCCTGCTGTACAGGAGTCTCAACAGAGTCCCCTGCTGTAGAGGTCTCAACAGGAGTCCCCCTGCTGTAGAGGAGTCTCAGCAGAGTCCCCCTGCTGTAGAGGGGTCCCGACAGAGTCCCCTGCTGTAGAGGAGTCTCAACAGGAGTCCCCCTGCTGTAAGAGGTCTCAACAGAGTCCCCCTGCTGTAGAGGAGTCTCAACAGAGTCCCCCTGCTGTAGAGGAGTCAGCAGAGTCCCCCCTGCTGTAGAGGGTCAACAGAGTCCCCCTGCTGTAGAGGAGTCTCAACAGAGTCCCCCTGCTGTAGGGGAGTTCAACAGAGTCCCCTGCTGTAGAGGAGTCTCAACAGAGTCCCCCTGCTGTAGAGGAGTCTCAACAGAGTCCCCCTGCTGTAGAGGAGTCTCAACAGAGTCCCCCTGCTGTAGGGAGTCTCAACAGAGTCCCCTGCTGTAGAGGAGTCTCAACAGAGTCCCCTGCTGTAAGTGAGTCTCAACAGAGTCCCCCTGCTGTAGAGGAGTCTCAACAGAGTCCCCTGCTGTAGAGGAGTCCAGAGTCCCCTGCTGTAGAGGAGTCTCAACAGAGTCCCCCTGCTGTAGAGGAGTCTCAACAGAGTCCCCCTGCTGTAGAGGAGTCTCAACAGAGTCCCCCTGCTGTAGAGGAGTCTCAACAGAGTCCCCCTGCTGTAGAGGTCTCAACAGAGTCCCCCTGCTGTAGAGGAGTCTCAACAGAGTCCCCTGCTGTAGAGGGTCTCAACAGAGTCCCCCTGCTGTAGAGGGTCTCAACAGAGTCCCCCCTGCTGTAGAGGAGTCTCAACAGAGTCCCCCTGCTGTAGGGAGTCTCAACAGAGTCCCCCTGCTGTAGGGAGTCTCAACAGAGTCCCCCTGCTGTAGAGGAGTCTCAACAGAGTCCCCCCTGCTGTAGAGGAGTCTCCACAGAGTCCCCCTGCTGTAGAGGAGTCTCAACAGAGTCCCCCTGCTGTAGAGGAGTCTCAACAGAGTCCCCCTGCTGTAGAGGAGTCTCAACAGAGTCCCCCTGCTGTAGAGGAGTCTCAACAGAGTCCCCCTGCTGTAGAGGAGTCTCAACAGAGTCCCCCTGCTGTAGAGGAGTCTCAACAGAGTCCCCCTGCTGTAGAGGAGTCTCAACAGAGTCCCCCTGCTGTAGAGGAGTCTCAACAGAGTCCCCCTGCTGTAGAGGAGTCTCAACAGAGTCCCCCTGCTGTAGAGGAGTCTCAACAGAGTCCCCTGCTGTAGAGGAGTCTCAACAGAGTCCCCCAGCTGTAGAGGGTCCCGCAGAGTCCCCCTGCTGTAGAGGAGTCTCAACAGAGTCCCCCTGCTGTAGAGGAGTCTCAACAGAGTCCCCCTGCTGTAGAGGAGTCTCAACAGAGTCCCCCTGCTGTAGAGGAGTCTCAACAGAGTCCCCCTGCTGTAGAGGAGTCTCAACAGAGTCCCCCTGCTGTAGAGGAGTCCCGGCAGAGTCCCCCTGCTGTAGAGGAGTCCCAGCAGAGTCCCCCTGCTGTGCGCTCTGACGTGTGCGTTAAGTCTGTCATCATGTTTCTCCGAGGTGCGAGTGTGTTTCTAATGGTGAATCCCACCATTAACCAGCACACATTGCGATCCTGTGGGTTTCCTGCTAATTATAATCCTCTGGTCGTATCTCATTATGCATTAGCGTAGCAGTTAGCATAACAATGGCGACGCGCTGAACTGCGCGTTCTGTTCAAATGCTTGTGACATTTGAGGGCAATTTATATTATTTATTGCTCATTTTAGTTACAGAAGCACGTTAGTGTTTATTTCTTGTCTCTTGTTTTTTTCGGTTCATGCTAGCAAGCTAATCAAACAGCCAGGAAATGTTTGGTGTCTTTCTGCACTAACAAGTAATAGAAGCTTCTAGATTATACACTGTGTGTTTACTAATCTAATCTAATCTAATCTAATCTAATCTAATCTAATCTTAATCGAAGGTATTAAAAAAATATGAAATTTTCTTATTTGTCATTATATAAATGAGTGTCGTACAGCAACAAGTCCAGCAACGTGTGAGTGTGTGTATGTGTGTATGTGTCTGTGTGTTGATGAATAATGGACATAACAGTGGTCTTGATA
>CM022755.1:1689998-1707498 GCA_012411365.1 Ameiurus melas | reverse complement strand
CACGATTGTTCCGACGCAGTTAATTGAACAAAATGTACGGACGGAAACAACGTTCAGTAGAAAGAAAGACAGCCTCCACTGCCACATATACTGCACATTACATTTATGGGATTTGGCAGACGCCCTTATCCAGAACAACTTACATCTATCTCATTCATACATGTGAGCAGTTGAGGGTTAAGGGACCTGCTCAAGAGCCCAACAATGGCAGCGCTGGGGTTTGAACGCACAACCTTCTGAGCAGTGTACCAACAGAGCAACCACCGAGCAACCACCGAGCTACCACCAGTTCAGTGAACGTGTTGTGAACTCACGACTTGCTGATCAGTCGGTCCGAACATTAAACACTGAGCCGAGTGAAACTGACTGGCACATCATTAAGTAGCGAATAAACCCCTCCAACCCAAAGGTTGTTGTGATGAACCGGAGTCCTGTAACAGCACATCCTGAAGTCTTTTATTTCTCTCATAACGTAGCAATTTGCCAAAGGGAACCATTTTCATTCATTAAAGAACGACACGTCGTACTTTTTGATCCATTTATAGTCATAGAAGCCTCTCTTTTGATTTGACTTGATTGTTAGAGAGCTCCGACACTGGAGACTCCTTCCATAGAAGGTACGTACGTATCTCCTTACAGAAAAACCGGATATTTCTGTTAAATAATAACACGGGTAGGAACGGGAGCTCGGGCTTGAGCCAGGAACCCTGGAGCTGCCACGGTTAATAATTCTGCACCTGAATGTATATCTATATTTATATCCATAGCGTACCTGTTAATGAATCATTCAGTACAGGAGAGAGAAGTTGTTTCCGATTGGGATGAAGGATGTTGAAAGGATTCGACACTTTGTACATACACATGAACGACATCAGGTATTAAATTTGAACATCCGCGAGTCTCACCTCGTATAGCTTCAGCAGCACTTTGTGCCGTTTCTCGGGAACGTTTCATTTGTTCATGGCCTGTTGAGCAACCTAGAAAAGTGTGTGTGTGTGTGTGTGTGTGTGCTGAATCGGAAGTCTATCCTTGAGAAAAAAATTGACTGTAATAGTTTTGCGAAAAAGCTTTCTCTGGGAAAAGAGATCTAATAGTGGCCGTGCGAATGAGCCGAGTTCGAAACGTCTGCATATCGAGAGCTCTGGAGAGGCGTTTGAATCGATTCTCCAGACTGTCGGAGGCTTCAAAGCTTCCGAGAGTGTCAGGATGTCAGGTGTTTAAAAGAACTTACCTTCGACGCGGTGTGGAGTTTGAAGCGGTTCGTTCTGAAATGTGCGCGGAAACGTTACGGTGAAAGAGTACGAAAGCTGAAACGACGCACCTTTACATCGCTTCATTTAAACAGGAAGAACGCGATGATGCGTCGTTCACCTTCTGTTTATATCGGCATTTATGCTCGCATTACGCTGCAGGAATAATATACGTGTAACAATGACGGGACAAAAAATAAACGAATCTGCTTTGGAATAAAGACACGCGACGATAATGTTGCGCGGTGTTATGTACGGACTAAATGACGTGCGTCGGAGGAAAGGAATCGCCAACGGGGCGAAGCCGGGTTACTTTCCTATAACAGCATGTCCTGAAGTGTTTAATCCTCTTCTTCTTCTATTACTAGCAACTTACCAGCGTTTACGTCCTTTAGAACACAAAAGCGTCGAAAGCCGTCGTCTTGTTTACCGCGGACCGTGACGAAACGCTGACGCTGGAGACTCCTTCAGGAAACGTTACGTCGACGTCTCCTTACGGAACGTTTCAGGACGCCCACGATGACTGTGAACGAGCCGTTACTATGGAAACGATAAAGTGTGTTTTAATGGAACGGGTGCATCGATGTAAAGCCGGGCTTTTGCGGCCGCGCTACTGTCCGAGCGGCCGTGATGGGAAGTTCATCGACACCTTCAGCGGCACCGGGGATAGAAGTGTAATGATCGTTTTTATCGGAAACGGATGTCTGTGGAGGGTGAAGGATCAAATCTAATCTAATCTAATCAAATCGAGTCAAATAAGGGGACAGGAGGAGCATTTTTGAGTCATCTTTGAGTCCAATCAAGCCAAAACCAAACACACACCTCATTCCTCATTATGGCACTTGCTGCATTTCTGCATTTATTAATCAGAGGTGTGTGCTTATATAACAGAGTCGTGTGTGTGTGTGTGTGTGTGTGTGTGTGTGTGTGTGTGTGTGTTATCTCCTCTTCAGGGTGGGTGACACATTCTGATTTGTATATTAGCCTCGAGTGACTCAGTAGCGCTCTGTGTACTGCACATCACATCTGTACTCTTTACGTGTCCTACATGGCAGACAAATAGCGGCAAAGAAATTGCTTTTTTCGTGCCCTAGTTACAAGACGACGAGTGTGTGTGTGTGTGTGTGTGTGTGTGTGTGTCGGTACTGTTTTCACACCCCCTCGTCAACTTCTCCCAACTCAGACGTGTGCATCGCCTACATCACGTCAGTGGACACAACTTGAGGAGTGTGCATCTGGAGCAGAGTGTTTCTTTTCAGCACACAACCCCTCAACAACAACAACAACAACAACAACAACAGTGTAGTTGAAAAGCAATTTCCTTGGAAATCTGCGTGTGTGTGTACGTACTAGACGTGTCTTGCCATGCTAACTGGCCAGTGTGGTAACACAAGCTTGTTTATTAGCTAGTGTGTTACGTCTGAAGCTGCAAGTAATGGTACATTTTCTAAATATTACGTATTTCATTGCCAAACTGTTCACTAGGCTAAATACGGCACACTACATATTAAACACTACACTGCATGCTATAGAGTACATTACACTATACGCTATATTCTAGCGTATACAGCGTATTCTATAGAGTATGCACTGAAAAAACAACAACCTTACTGTATTATTTATACACACTATTTGTCTCTCTCGTCTCTCATCAGTGCATGTTTTTGGAACACGAGTCTATTTTATTTCTGTATTTCAGTCCAAAAGCTCGTGCTTCATCCATCATACTCGACGTCATTCATTCGAGTTTAGAGATGCTGTAAGACTTCATAATGAACTGACCGTGGCAGGGATGATGTACTATTGGATAAATGATAGACACTTTTTTTTTTTTGCCATCTGTGATGATTGCAGTCCTGCTGCAGGATTTGAAACTCGGACTGAAGCGCCATCTGGTGGAGACAGAACGCTCAACACACGAACTCAGTGTGGTTGGGTTTGTGTTGTATCCATCCATACGTATGTGCAGTCTGTGTGCCTCTCTTGCGGCTTTAATGAGAGGGAAATGGAGGAAGTAGTGCATCTTTAAAACTCGTTTAAGGTCCATGATTGGGCCTTCGGGCAACTGATGTGTCAGTTATTGTCACAATTATTGGCGATTTTGGTTTATTTGCCAATGCAGAGTGCACACAAGGCAAACATGTTTAAGAAATCAGATGAGATGTATACACAAAAGGGGAAAAATAATAATAATTCGGGTGATATAATGTTATACTGAGCCAGCAACACCAACATGGAAAACTTTTACATGTAAAATAATAATAATAATAATAATAATAATAATAATAATAATAATAATAATAAATACTAGACATAGCAATGGTCTTGTGGAAGAGAAAATGTTTGTTGGTATTGTTGGTAAAATCTCATCTCGTCTTTCGAACCATTCCTCTCTCTCTCTCCTCTCTCTCTCTCCCCCCCCCTTCATTCCCTTCTGAAAACAGCTTTGTTTTGTTTTGTTTTTTAAGCCCCATTGTGCTCTTTGCGGACCGGATGTTTCACTTTCTCGTGAATGAACAAAGCTTTTGAGCGCGAGAATCCCTGCACCCACTGTCTCCCGGGGCAACGGGGGAACTAAAAGAGTCGGTTCCGATTCTGATTCAAAATGCCGGGAGGTGAAGACTCGATTCCGGAGAGTCGATTCCACAGGGTTGTTTTTCAAGGCATTTGATTTGCCTGATGAATTTTGAAACTGATTTCCAAACTCTGTGGCATTGTCTTGTTTATATATAACATTTTACACGAACAGAATACAGGATTTACTATTTAATAATAAATAATAATAATAATAATAATAATAATAATAATAGCAAAACTCAAAACTTCTTGGGCACACAGATTTGCTCAGAATAGTATCCCGCTGTTCTCTGTGGGGGAGTCGACTCTCGAAGAATCGACTCTCGAAGAATCGACTTCTGTGAGTCGACTCCGAGCGCAAAAGGCGTGAGCAAGCGCGGGGCAGCGCGTAGTGATTTCCGCGATGGCATGACGACTGTCGCGCGGGGAGCGAGTGAGCGAGCGAGCACGCGCGGGATTACTTACACAACAGCACGGGATGACGTGTAAGAGAAGTCAGATCGGCGGGGTTTTGTGTGCAGATCCTTTACCTTGCACAGCCGGAGCTCGTGCACTTTGAAAGATGGACCGCAAAGTGAGCGTCAGACGCGCCACCTCGGCCGGGTACCGCTTACCGGAGCGCCCCAGCGTCGCGCTGGCCTCTCAGTCCTCGGTGTCCGTGAAGAGACCTCCGCAGAGCGGCACGAGGAACACGAGCGATCCGCCGCCGGAGCGGGACCCCGACACCCGGGACCCGGTGAAACAGGACCGGGTTTGGAGAGAGCTGGTGCGCGCGGAGAGAGACGGCGTGAAAGAATGGTAACGTCGCGATGCCTCGCGACATTTTCACTGAACTGCGTGTCAGCGCTTACTTAAGTGACCCGCGGTTTCTCTGTTACCCGATACGGAAAGGTTCGCGGTTGACCGCGTGCCCCGTGCACGGTGTGCGTTACACGGTTGCTTGGCCCCGCGCGCGATCCTAAAGCCGTGGATACTGTACACAAAAGAAACACGGGTCAGGGTCAGGGTTGGGTCTCAGGTGTGGACACCACACTCCTTTAAAGCACACAGCTGGCCAGAAAAGTTTTGTTTAAAGCAACGTTTTAGATCAGAGCAGGGGTTTCCAAAGTGTATTTATTTATTTGAATAAATTTAAATAACGGATATGAGCTACATCCCTATCAGGTGAACCGTGTAGGAATGAGGAATTTTGTATATGTCCACCAGATCTACCAGACGCGTTTTTTTTTTAAAAAGGGGCAAAAATTATTGGACGAACTAACAATCAAAAATAAATGAACTGGTCGTTTTTAATACTTGGTATTTAAATCCACTTTAGTTAGTTTGAGGGCCATCTTGAAGTCACAAAAGGTTCTCCATGCTTTGTAGTCCTCACTTGACATCTCTAGTAATGTTCTGCTCCATGTTTGCTCTTCTGCCAGGAGAGCTTCCAGATGCTTCTCTGCTCTCTCGTCCTCTGAATTGTTATGATCTTTTGCATTGCCCGTATGTTTCATGGTGTCTCGTGATGTCTCAGCCCTTCTGAAACGTCTTCTTCTCACCGATTGGAAATATCAGTCAGTAAATTCATTCGGACGTGCAGTCAGAGAAAGGCTATCTAACTATCTTAGCTAATCGGTCCGTACAGGATGTCGCGCGGTTCGTTTGTGATCGTCGCGGCCAAAAATGCTTGATTTCGCTGCGGATTTTTGAAAAAACTTGCGGCGCAATCTGTGGGATTTGGGAATTTTTACATTTTTGCATAAAACTACTCGAATTGGTGAAATTGCAATCGTGCGAAATTGTTTCATGCATTTTTTCTCCGCGATGTTTGTTGGTAAATGAGACCTTTTTAGCTGTACTCTTGTTCACACGACGCGTCTTGGCTCAAACCTGCAGCACATCCGCATTCAATTTGAAAAATCGCAATATTAAAGTTTTTTTGATCTTGCGTTAATTTCTGCTGCCGCCATCAGGTGAAAGGATGAATTGCAACGTGTTGGCCTGCGGGCCTCCTATCATACATACTAACAGAGAACCTGCAGGCCTGGCCATTTCTGTCCACATCTGTCCACGGGCGTCATTTGACCCTGGGGACACACCTGGATTAGAGGAACCCCAAATAATTATTAACGGATATTTTTAAACAAACTTAGTGTAGAAATCCGTTCCCTACCATTACCGAGGAAACACTTATCTTAATGCGATTCGTTATTTTTTTATTAGCTAACTTTAGATGATATTGAATTCGTAATGATAGCAATGCTTAGCTGTGTTAGCTGTGACTTTTATCTAGCTTGCTAGATGACACAGACTAAGCAAAGTGCCGCAATGACCTCCTTTGGATGTTGATTAGTATTTTGTCCCACTCTAGATTGGCTCTAACCTGGCCTCCTCGCTGTGAAAGGGTGATGGCCCTGCATTCAGGAACGTCTTTCGATGTCAAAGAAATTGTACACCCCTTTCTAATCGCAGCACTGATGAATCTTTTCCAGTTTAATGAGTTTATTTAAATATTGGTCTGAACACGTACCATCAGGTTTATTTCTTGTAGACGTTAGACGGGGCATTTCTGCATTTTTGAACACCTCAGTGTCACTTTTCGGTTGAGAAAACAAACATCTCCTCCAAGAGCAAATCAGAAACCGACTCTAAGCGAACACCAGCACTGTGCACCAGCGACGTAGACGTGTCCACTAATGGTACAAAGTCCACTCTGAGGGACCTTTTATAACTATTTTTAAATCTTTTCCCCGTTTATGATTTACCTGTAATAGCTTGAGGTTTTTTTTTTTGTTGTTGTTGTTCTCAGGGAGAAGAACTGGAGTTTTCTGAAAGACTTTGATCAGCTGGTAAGGAGTCAGTCTTCTCATGCTTCTGTTTATCTACACGATGTTTAGTGGTATTTCATCTTTTAGGATCATCCCAGAACAGAGAGCTGGAGTTTTTACTGTCTTGAGTTTCACTGTTTGTAAGGGGGAAAAAAAACAATTTACACTGTCAAATGAATCAAGGTTCTTTAGAGCTTGAAGGAATTATATTTACAGATGACGGCTCAGGACAAATTTATTTCACAGACAAACTTCCAAAATGAAGCAGCACAGTGATATTTTCTGCGTTGGTTTTTGAACTTCCCCCTCGTAAGACCCAGTAACATTAAAATTGTCATTAGATTTCATTTGAGATTAGACACAATAGCTTTGATAAACACTTGGCTTGCTAATGCTACATGACCTGACATGCTAAGTTTGTAAGCTAGCATTATTTACTGTTGGGGGAAATATAGACTTTTTCAGTTTATTTATTATAAGACATTATTGTTATCTTCCACTGCGATAGAATGCTAAGCAATTATCGTTGGCCTAAAAGCCCAATTGGGTTAAAATAAGCATGTTAGGCGAACCAGTTCGAACCGGTTTGCATGATTTCATCTTCTTATGCAACTTAGCACTTACGGCTTCAATTCTTCCTCCTTTTTTCATCTCCCAGGGTAATCCCAGGACGGAGGCGCCGCTCCCCAGCTACGTCTCTCTGTACTCCGAGACGCTCCCTAACACCAGCAACCAGACGATCGGCAGTCGCATTTGCACCGAGCTTGGTAAAGAGCTGATGCGAATGGACAAGCTGCTAATGCTAACGACGACGCACCAAAAGACCAAACCGAGTCCCGAAATGCAGCCCTGCTGACCACAGGCCACCCGTGAGGTCCGAGCAAACTCGGTTAGACGCGTCTTTAGCTGAGGTTTTCTAATGAAGTTCTCAACAAAACGAAGCTTAATCGATTTTTTGAAATAGTTTTTTTTATTTTATTTATTATGGCCGTTAGTAAAACCGTTGTTCTTCAGGATGGTCAGAATAGTAGAAACTGTTTTAATGTTTAGTTCTTCACATTATAGTAAAAATACTTCCTCGACTACGAACAACTCCACCCCTCCACAGGTTATGCGATAGCTCATTACACAGCTAAGAAATGAGAGCTGCATATATGTTTAGATTTTAAGGCCCGTCTTAGCATACAGTGCCATCTAGGTTGTATATCTTTGGTGTGAAGCATTTAACATAACATACCTGTGCGACATTATTGACTTGTCTTATTTTTTAAATTGTGGCAGAAATGTGGGCGCGGAAATTCTGTAAAGCTTGTGTTTAGCCCCCCAGTACAGCAGGCTTCGCCACCCTTAGTACCTAGTACAACAAAAAGATACCAACTCTGGAGGCGGAGCTGAAGCCGTCCTTGGAAGTCAAATTCCTACGATGGAAAAGCACATAAAGTTCCTGAAAATGTTCCTGAAGTGGAAACGCTTATGTGTTATGTTATAGTCCGGAGCAGTAATACATGTATGTATCATACTCGTATGTTATTTTGGAAGATCGCGTACACATTTTTTTTTTTTTTTTTTGCTGCTGTCGGTGCTTATTACGTTCTTAAATTGGATTTACTTCATGTGTACAATAGAAACTGACACAGCTACAGCTTGTTTCTCACGATTGTTCAAGTTGAAAAATCTTTATTTGTACTTTTTTTTTTTCCTTCCCCAATTCATCATTGACATCGTTAACAGGTCGAACCATGTTGTTTTTGTTCTTGGCCCACGCGAATGTTATTGAGCGTGTGGGAGTTGATATCAGCGGCATGTCGAGGCATTCAGAGAGAAAGAGAACGTGGGCGACGGAGGTGGGATCACATCTAGCGTCTGGCATGTTCCTGTCTAATGTCTTCCAGTGAAATGCTTCTGATGCCGGTTCTGATTTTGCTTTGACTCATCGCTGACTGACTCACGCCTCCGTGGAAAACAGGTGCACAGAGGAATAATCAGAACACGATGAAGCCCACACTCACGTCTGTTTTTTTTTTAGTCTATAATCCAAGACAATTATCAGAAATATAGAGCGGTTTCTGTCAAATGTGCATGGAAGTATGCTTCATAATTTCTCTGCCAAATCTCAATAAAAGATCTTACTAAAGTTTTTTTGTGCCATCACTTTTGCGTTGGTAGAACGTTTGCACCTTATAGGTGTAACGATATACCAGTTTGGCTTTATACCGTGGTGAGGAAAACCAAAAAAGTTATAGCGTTAGTGTTTTTGCTCTAAGACAATTCCCAGATGCAGCGATACGAGATATTTCATGGGCTTTCATTGTAATTCCAGCGTCAAGAAGAATTTAACTGATGTTCGCTAGATGGAACCAATAAAGGAGGACATCGCTATTTGGCCTCTTACATAGAATATAACATTTTAAGAAGTTAGCTAGCCTGCTATGACAAGCTACATGACAAATACCTTAACTACATTAAAGCAACAAGATTTATTAAATTTACAAATAATAATAATAATCATTTAAGTGTTTTCGTGCTCATGCTAAACAATTTGGTCTGATTAGCAGTTAGTCGGGATCTAAAGAATCAGCTACAGAATTAAATTTGCCAGATTAAAACGAAAACTATGTTATGAATATAATGAAATAAAGTGTTTATTTGCCCCATTTTGTTATTTACAAGATGTAATAGCAGATTTGAGATGCTGAAATGTCACGAATTCGCTCCTGGGAAAGGTTGCTAGTCAAACTAGTTAGCTAATCTCTTAGCTAGCAGTTAAATCAGCTGTCCTGTTTGTTGGAAGAACTTTTATTATTTTTTTAATTTTTTATTATTTATTCGTGAAGTCTTTTTTCATGTGTGTAACGTGTGTGGGGTAAAACACTTGATTGTTTTACATGTAAAAAGTTGTATCGTGGGGGAAACAAACAGGCTAGAAAGCGTGCATGAGTAACAGCGTGCTCTGTCCACCAGAGGGCGCTGTGGGGTAACGGCTTTGATGGCGATGAGAAAAGCAGAACGATTGTGCTTGATTATGTTTCATAATTAATAATTATGCTTAATAATTCTGTCCCCAGGCAGCTGATCCCTGATTTAGTTGATTAGAGAAAGTTTGGCGTCGTTCCAGAAAGATGAAAGGGTAAAAATGAGAAACCACTCCAAAGCATGTCTATTTACAGACTTGTTTGTGTTTATTTGTTGTTGTTTTTTTTTTGTTCGTTCATGTATTTATTTATTTATTTCAAGATGCTACTGATGCTTAAATATTTCATTTCCATTTGAAAAAGCAAAGGAAGTAAGAAATAATATTAGAATAAAATGACAATTATTTGATATTTTCTACACTTAAACATAAATATATAACATAAATATATAAACAAATATATGTATATATATACACAAATATAACTTAAACATAAATATCTATGCTTAGTTATACTTATAAATGATTTTTAAGCTACTTCATTATTACATTATTATTATTAATAGAGTTAATCATTGGACTTTATATATATATATAGATAGATAGATAGATAGATAGATAGATAGATATATATATATATAAATACCAACAAAACTTTCATGTACTAATCCATAAAAAAACGAGTAAACAAACAAATCTGATAATGACTGTAGAATTTAAAAAAATATATATACATTATTAGACACTGACTTGCTGTCAATATATAGTGAGTTTATTTATTAGATTATTACAAGACTGCTCACACACACACACACACACACACACATATATATATATATATATATATATGATCTTATAATTACTACATGAGCTGAGCTCTCTAATCAGCATGTGTGAAAGCAGTTAATGTAAACACTGGGTTCTTTTCTCTCTTAAACAGAGGCTCATGGGTAAAGGAACGCTGTCGTCGTGTTTGATGACGTCAGAGGAAAATAGCGCGGAGGGAACTGCTGGAATACCGAGGAACCATGCAGCGTTCCAGAGCGCCGCTACATTTACAACTTTTTTTTTTTTTTTGGACTTTTCCCCCCATTTCGCTACACGACGTTCAGTCGAAATGTTTGAGGTCAGAAATGGACGCTGGCTCTGTGTGTTGTGTGTGTGTGTGTGTGTGTGTGTGTGTGTGTGTGAGCTGTAGACTCGGATTTTAAATCTCATGATAAACAATGAGAGATATATAATGACAACAGGCTGCAAATAAAAGTTCCTAAAGGAAATGTTGCGTCATGTTTCATGAGGAATTTTATACACACACTTGTATCACCAGTCCGGTTGTAAACAGCGTTTTATTTCTGAAAGTGTTTGTGTTTGTGTAGATGACTCTACAATGGGAAGTGGGCGCTAATTAGGACCTAACCGGAAATAACCAAAAAAATGAATGCTGGGTAGTTTGTTTGTTTGTTTGTTTGTTTGTCTCTTTTTTTTAAACAACAACGCCAGACTTTATCCATTAATGACATTCTAAAAGGAAATCTTTTGAGAAAGATGAAACATTTTGTTTTGCATATCAGATTCTTTCCCATGTAAGAGGCTCAGTTCAAAAACATTGACGCAGCAACTCTCGTCCCACAATGCACTGCGGGAGGCTGGAGTACAATTGATGTAGGTTACCCTAAAAAAAAATTTCAACAAAAAAAGTGCATTATGGGTACTTGGTAAGGTTCAAGCACTTTAATCATAAAGCTTTCAGCGTGAACGAGAGATTGAAGTAGTGATGGAACAGGATGAGAACGTTCTTATAGTGAAGGGACAACAATTCATCAAGACAATGGAGAAGAAGAAGAAGAAGAAGAAGAAGAAGGAATGTCTGGGGAACTGGAGCGATCCAGAAAGAAAGGAGGGGTGGATCTTTTCAGCATGGAATTCTTTAATATCAGATGCGTGATTTATTATAAAGATAACATTTAACATAAACTTCTCCCACAGTGCTGTTGCTTTCTGGATTGTGATTGGTCAGAAGGTGTTTGATCTGATTTTCAACCCTATGTAGAACCAGAGGGACAGGCTCTTAATAGAAATGTTCATAAAGAGTGCAGATACTAAACAAAATAAACAAACAGTACATTGTCTTCAATCTCTTATACACATACATACATATACATATATCTGTATCTTTCACCTGGAGGTGTGGATATAGTGGAGCTTTTACCGTCAAACTTTAAAAAGGTACATTACTTGCATTATTCTAGATAAAAAAAAGATATGCATTATCCAGTGAGAAGGAATGGTACACTTTAGTACCTTTTTCTGAGTGTGCAGGATGCGGGTACGAGTGGATATACGTATATAACAGGACGCGGGTACGAGTGGATATACGGATATAACAGGACGCGGGTACGAGTGGATATACGGATAGAACAGGACGCGGGTACGAGTGGATATACGTATATAACAGGACGCGGGTACGAGTGGATATACGTATATAACAGGACCGGGGGTGCAGTGGATATACGGATATAACAGGAGCGGATGCAGTGGATATACGGATAGAACAGGGCCAGTGCGAGTGGATATACATTATATAACAGGAGCCGGTGCAGTGGATATACGTATAGAACAGGACGCAGTACAGTGGATATACGGATATAACAGGACGCGGGGTACAGTGGATATACGTATAGAACAGGATACGGAGTACAGTGGATATACGGATATAACAGGACGCGGGATGCAGTGGATATGCATGTATAGAACAGGGCCGCGAATGCAGTGGATACTATATAACAGGGCGCGGTACAGTGGATATACGTTTATAGAACAGGAACGAGTGCAGTGGATATACGTATATAACAGGACGCGGGTACGAGTGGATATACGGATAGAACAGGACGCGGTACAGTGGATATACGTATATAACAGGACGCGGGTGCAGTGGATATACGGATAGAACAGGAGGCCGGTACAGTGGATATACGGATAGAACAGGACCGAATGCGAGTGGATATACGGATAAAACAGGACACGGTACAGTGGATATCGTATAGAACAGGACGCCGAATGCAGTGGATGATAACGTATATAACAGGACGCGGCGAATGCAGTGGATATACGGATATAACAGGACGCGGGTACGAGTGGATATACGGATAGAACAGGACACGGGTACGAGTGGATATACGGATAGAACAGGACGCGGGTACGAGTGGATATACGTATATAACAGGACGCGGGTACGAGTGGATATACGGATATAACAGGACGCGGGTACGAGTGGATATACGGATATAACAGGACGCGGGTACGAGTGGATATACGGATAGAACAGGACGCGGGTACGAGTGGATATACGTATAGAACAGGACGCGGGTACGAGTGGATATACGTATAGAACAGGACGGCAGTACGGTGGATATAGTATATAACAGGACCGAATGCAGTGGATATATACGTATAGAACAGGACGAGTGCAGTGGATATACGGATAGAACAGGACGCGGGTACGAGTGGATATACGGATAGAACAGGACGCGGGTACGAGTGGATATACGGATAAAACAGGACACGGGTACGAGTGGATATACGTATAGAACAGGACACGGGTACGAGTGGATATACGTATAGAACAGGACGCGGGTACGAGTGGATATACGGATATAACAGGACACGGGTACGAGTGGATATACGTATAGAACAGGACGCGGGTACGAGTGGATATACGGATAGAACAGGACACGGGTACGAGTGGATATACGTATAGAACAGGACACGGGTACGAGTGGATATACGTATAGAACAGGACACGGGTACGAGTGGATATACGGATAGAACAGGACACGGGTACGAGTGGATATACGGATAGAACAGGACGCGGGTACGAGTGGATATACGTATAGAACAGGACGCGGGTACGAGTGGATATACGTATATAACAGGACGCGGGTACGAGTGGATATACGTATAGAACAGGACGCGGGTACGAGGGAACCCACGATGGCGTATGTAGGGAAGAGAGAATTTAAAAAATCCAAGGCTGGTACAGTCTTGTCCACTCTCAGAAATAAAGTACTAAACTTTTTTGTTGTTGCTGTGAGAGTGACATGACCTGTTTTCGCACCTTTAGTGCCTATTTTCTCCTTATTATTATTATTATTTAAGGTAAAAGGTGGACCAAATGTACAATGGTGGTACGGAGAGTACAGTTTGGCAACTTTTTTTTATGCCCTGAGCGTGAGCTCGTAGCTTGTATTTACGGTAATTCCGGTATAAGCACTTGAACGCTGCACGGTCGAGGCAGTGAAGAAGCGAGCGGACAAAAGGCGCGCTGTGCTGCTGGGAAACCCGCTCATGGCATCAACCCACCCGCGAGCCTAACAACAACAACAACAATAATAATAACAATAATAATAATAATAAGAGGAAGAATGTCTCGTTTCCTCGATATCTCCAATGCGGTTTAGGCAGGAAACTAGCTCGCGAGCCGGTGGAGGAGTGTTTGATGGAGAGACTCGGAAAGAGGCGACGCGGCGGCGGAGGAAAAGCGCGAGGCGCCGAGCGCGTGAACACACCGCCGTCCGGAGAGGAATAAACGCCTGAAGAGAGAGAGAGAGGGAGAGAGAGAGAAGAAGGGAGGGATAGAAAACGCCCTTCTCAACACCCCTCTCCAAAAGAAAAGAGAAAGAAAAGAAAGACCCCGACATCGGGTGGTTTATCAGGGGAACTTGGGCATGAGTTGGGGTCCTGCCCGACTTTTCAAACTTAATTGGAGGAGCATTTCCGGTCGGATTAATGCACGCTTTTTTCCCCCTGCTGCTGGAGTGAGAGATCCTAGAAAACCCCACAGGCCAAAGAGGAGCTCCATTTGTTGTTGTTGTTGTTAGTGTTTGTGGTTTTTGTTGTTGTTGTTGTTGTTGTTGTTGTTTTAATGCAAAGTCCTCGTTTAGCGTAGTCTGATCTGAGGATCTGATCTGAGGATGTCTTCGGGAGCAGAAAGCAGGATGGAGAAGCGGCTGAAGAAACTGGAGGCCATGATCAGAGACCCGCGCTCTGCCATCAACCTGGAAAGTTTGCTGGTGAGTTCTCATGAATGTTTCATGCACGACAAGGAACGTGGTGGTGTTGTTGTTGTTGTTGTTGTTGTTGTTGTTGCCCGGTTTCGGTGTTTCCGGTTCACAGAAGAAGAAGACAAAACCGCTGCATTGCAACAATGTAACTGAAGACCACCCCGCGGTAGACCCCCCGTGTGTAATCTGTTTTTTGTTGCTGTGTGTGTGTGTGTGTGTGTGTGTGTGTGTGTGTGTATCATCTTGGCTGAAACGGTAGTTTAGAGCGAGCTCGCGCGTCAGGGTCTTGCCGTTTTGGACAGACTGTTCCGTCTTCGTCGCACACCAAATATAGTCATAGTGTCGGCCAAACTTTCCCAGTGTGCCTCCTGCTTCCTGCAGGCTGTGGTGGTGGTGGTGGTGGTGATGGTGGTGCGCTGTTTATATTTTACCGCATGTCTGTGAACTTTTTTTCAGAAGCACCCTGCACGCGGAGCCGATCGGGACACCTTTTACATACCTAAAAGCACGCGCTTTACTCAATCCACGCACGCACGCACGCACGCGAGTGTTTATTCTGTTTACGATGTACGGGCTTTCTCAAAAACAAAAAACAAAAAACGTGTCCGGGCTCGTGCCGATGTCTGGACCTGTCAGGAAGTCGTGCTGAGTCAGTTTCCCAGCAGCAGCCCGAGGATAAAGATCTTTTCTGATACTGCTTCCACTTTCCCCATTCCCAGTTCTCATTCCCGTATCAATAGCAGATCCGTGTGTGTTTGTGTGTGTGTGTGTGTGTGTGTGTGTGTTGCTATTCGATTCATGAGAAATGCGGCAGTTTTATGTATCAGGTTCTCTCATGCATGATCCCTGTCCTGACCAACCGCGTAAAACACATCCTGGATCGGATGAGTCCAATCTCTCCGATCGGATCTCGATTCAGTGTACCGAGCACGGATTTGTACCCGTCCTCCGAATTCTGCCTCAGATCGGATATTGTCTAACCGGCTACATTCGAATCAAGTCGCTATCTGCTATCTGCTCCTCGCGCGTTACGCGCGCCAGCCGTCGGGTCGGTTTACCTGGTAAGAGATCATCACTGTCATGTGACCGTGGGTTGTTTTTTTTTTTGGAATTTTTTTTTTATTTTGTAGCCAGGCCAGAATTCATCATTCGTCGCTTGAACGATACACGGGGGCGGTCCGAGGAGTCCAGATGAAATAAATGGCTCCATCGGTGCGTACAGGGAACCAACCGTGCACCCTGAGTCCCTTTAAACATGTTTATGATGCACCGAAGGTGTCTAGTGATTGTGGAGCTCACTTGCTGGTTGAGGCTGTAAGTCAGCGACTGTGTGTGTCATCACTGTTCGCAGTGAAAGTTTAGTCGTTTTCCATTCAGAGAGAGAGAGAGAGAGAGAGAGAGAGGCGTTCCGAGGCATTGCGTAAGTCTGTTCACCTAAACAGAGACTGTACGAGATCACGCCAATGGGTATAAATATTTAAGACACCAGCTGCTTGTGTTCGGGAGATTCGTGTCAGTCGTGTGGAACACTCTTGGACAGAATGGTTCTTTTAAAGGTTCGCTGCAACGTTCGTGTTTTATTAGCTTCTTAAAAACTTGGGAAGCATGGTTTTAGGGTTCTGCGTGGAACCTTTAATGGTTCCTCGTGAGGGAGAACTGGACGCATCTAAAGTTTGTTGTTGCACTGACGTTTTAAACGTAATGCTGCTACGATCATCCATTCATTCATTCATTGGTACCAGGGAACCAGGAGCTCCGAATTTTCATCAGAATGTTAGCGAAAGTTGTTTTCCGACTCTCTTCCTGCGCCCGCTAGGTTTTACGCTAGGTTTTACTCCGCTCTTCGCTAACCTCTACACTCCGATTGGCCCCCGCTAATCCAAGCATTTTTAATTTTGGTAAAGAGTCCGCTGTTTAGTTCGTATCCATCCACGCGGTGTTTGGAGGAACTCTCGGGAAGCGTCGGTATCGATCCGGCGCACGGTTCACCGTGCGTTCCGCTCTGGAACACCCCTCGTCGTGAATGCAGGTGTGAAAGCGATGTGTGTGCGAGCAGGAGAACACGTTCGCGTCTGCACTTTTTTCCACGTTTTCGAAACTTCACCTATACTACACTGTACTGAAGTATAATCTATATATTTGTGTGTGTGTGTGTGTGTGTGTGTGTTTGGTGTATCCACTCATTAACCCATTCTTCACAAGGCTAAAAAGGTGTGTTTACCTGGCGTTTGTGTGTGTAGAGCGCTTTACTCCTTGTAACGCATCCTGTATCTCTGTGTTTCCTGCTTGAACACACCTCATTTAGTCCACCCGCATTTTAACACACCCTTCACGAGCTTCAGACGGAGTGATGGTGTGTGCTAAAGGTGTGTTACAGCTGTATCGTCTGGACTCGTCAGAGAATACAGAGAATCTGGTTCTGTGTGTGTGTGTGTGTGTGTTCGGGTGAGTGGGTGTGTGTGGGTGTCTTCTATATATTTTTCTGATTGTTATCCCTAAACTCGGCAAAACAGGCTCGCGTAGAGCTGACTCGGTTGCCATGGCGATGTCGGTATCAGATATCAGCTGATGCTCAAAGCGCCGACATTAGCATCAAACTCCCCATCTGATTGCGCTTTTCCGAATCCGAACCCGGGAATATCGGCAATTACGCGATTGTAATTGCCGATATTACAAGCCCCACCCCCTTCCCACCATCTCGCATTATTAATAAAGGAGATAAATGTGTGTGTAAAAGAGTGTCTCGGGCTCACGTGTAATAAAATCCGTGAGTCTACATCAGGTGGCTGTATTCATTAGGGACGTCACTGGAAAATGTGGACGGGAAAAGAAAAGGGGTCAGAAGCCGCCAAATATTTGACCTGGACATCGCCATCGCATTAATGATCCCTT
>CM022755.1:1664998-1684998 GCA_012411365.1 Ameiurus melas | reverse complement strand
CATAGTCACCAATAAAACAATTGGTAACACACTACGCCGTGAAGGACTGAAATCCTGCAGCGCCCGCAAGGTCCCCCAGCTCAAGAAAGCACATATACATGACCGTCTGAAGTTTACCAATGAACATCTGAATGATTCAGAGGACAACTGGGTGAAAGTGTTGTGGTCAGATGAGACCAAAATGGAGCTCTTTGGCATCAACTGAACTCGCCGTGTTTGGAGGAGGAGGAATGCTGCCTATGACCCCAAGAACACCATCAACACCATCAAACATGGAGGTGGAAACATTATGCTTTGGGGGTGTTTTTCTGCTAAGGGGACAGGACAACTTCACCGCATCAAAGGGACGATGGACGGGGCCATGTACCGTCAAATCTTGGGTGAGAACCTCCTTCCCTCAGCCAGGGCATTGAAAATGGGTCGTGGATGGGTATTCCAGCATGACAATGACCCAAAACACACGGCCAAGGCAACAAAGAAGTGGCTCAAGAAGAAGCACATTAAGGTCCTGGAGTGGCCTAGCCAGTCTCCAGACCTTAATCCCATAGAAAATCTGTGGAGGGAGCTGAAGGTTCGAGTTGCCAAACGTCAGCCTCGAAACCTTAATGACTTGGAGAAGATCTGCAAAGAGGAGTGGGACAAAATCCCTCCTGAGATGTGTGCAAACCTGGTGACTACTACAAGAAACGTCTGACCTCTGTGATCGCCAACAAGGGTTTTACCACCAAGTACTAAGTCATGTTTTACAGAGGGGGTCAAATACTTATTTCCCTCATTACAAAGCAAATCAATGTATAACATTTTTGACATGCGTTTTTCTGGATTTTTTTGTTGTTATTCTGTCTCTCACTGTTCAAATAAACCTACCATTAAAATTATAGACTGATCATTTCTTTATCAGTGGGCAAACGTACAAAATCAGCAGGGGATCAAATACTTTTTCCCCTCACTGTATATATATATATATATATATGAACGTATGTTTTCATGATTGTGGAATGTAGTGATTAATCGCGATCACCTCAAATAATTAAAATAGGATTTCCATTTTGTGGTGTTTTAAAAAAAATATATATATTTTTTATTATATGTGATGGGGGGGGGGGGATCCTCTGAAATAAATATTTGTGTATTTATTGTGTTGTCGTTGTTGCACTAAATCATTAAACGTGTGTGTGTGTGTGTGTGTGTGTGTGTGTGTATACAGAGTAGCAGCTAGTGATGATGGTGATGATGATGATGACGATGATGTAGGGAGGTCCTGTGTGTGTTTGATGCATTTGCGGTTGTGTTAGTGTCAGCTTGTCAACAGGATAAGTTGTGTGTGTGTGTGTGTGTGTGTGTGTGTGTTTGTGGTAACTGTCCACTTGTCAGCAGGATGAAGGATGTGTGTGTGTTTTGTTCCTTGTAGTGAAGCAGTGCAGGTGGATGTATAGAGACGAGCCGAGGAGCTGTGTGTGGGAGTGAGAAGATATTTTGCTCACTCTCGCTCTCCTGAACACACACACACACACACACACACACACACACACCACACACTTTATCATCTTCCCTACTGCAGCGTTCCTTATTCCCCATGACAGGAATTTGATTGTTTTTAAGGAATGATCTGGTGAGTGGAACGTCATTAATCACCCGGTGCAGTTGGGTTCAGTTTCCTCCTGGTGTTAAAGGAACGGCGCTGTATGCAGCGGACGGTCCGCGGGATGAGCACTGCGCACACTGCGGGACTGAATCTGTACTCATGTCAACTAGAGCTGCGCAGACGCGTGATCAATTATCTCACAGTATACTTTTCTGAGATAGTACTGCGGTCTGTTTTAGTTATAAACTTTAAATAGAAATCACTTCATTAGATGTTAGACTTTTGAATACTTCTCACTATATATATTATTTACAGATATATATATATATATATAGATATATAGATATATATATATTTCCTTTTCAGTCTTCAGTGTTTTGTTGTTTTTGCATTTATTTACATTTTAATTGACTTATTTATTTAACTTAAATATCGTGATACATTTAATGTATCATAGAAACGTCTGCAAGTATCGTGATATTTCTTTGTTCCATCACACACCCCTAATATTAATCTCGTTTATTTTATTAACGTTAATCCTTTTTTTTTTCTTCTTTTTTTTTTGGTCATATCGGACCCCGTAATGGTAAACTACATTATCATGTGTACTTTGGGCCACACGTCCGACCCGACTCCAGCTGCATGGTGCTAGAGACGGACCGATGGTGGATTTTACCGATCACTAAGTCGGTCGGTATCTACCCGCCGATAACCGATTCATCGACCGATAATCTTGACCACGGACACTGAATGAAAACGTAACGCTCTAAAGTGAAATCTTACTGAACTTTATTTCAGAAACAAACTACTGACTGTACCGTGAATATGTACTGTACTCTTTTTAAATTAGATAAATATATCAATGTGAGCTTTTAATAGATATTAAAGTAGATGAAAGATCTATACGTTCAAACTGAACCGAAAACTAAACGAACCCTCCAGATAGCAACGGAAAATAGAGACGTCCAAAACGAATCAAAAAACGCTTGAAATAACGCGACAAAATTAGCCAGCGGTCATATTTAATTCTCCTCTAGAGGCCGCTCTCCGTCGACCGCTACGTGATGCTAAACCGGAGGCTATCAGCTTCCGATACTTGTTGGCTTCGTAGCGCTAGTGGGAAAAACTCGAGAACCAAACATGCCGTCTGAACTGATCAGTCCAATCTAAACATTAACGATATTAAAGGTGAAATCGGGATGAATGGCAGGGAAATGATCTAATTATTTAATTAGCCCCAGGGTAATTTTAGAGCTTAATCATCTTTAGCAAAGTGTATGTGTTTCTCTCTCTCTCTCTCTCTCTCTCTCTCTCTCTCTCACACGCCATGTCTCGTGTCGAATGAGCTGAATAAGCGTTTCTCACTGAACCGTGACGGCTCTATAGTGAAGGTGGGAGGAGAGAAAGTGCTGAGCTGCGTGTGCGAGACTTTACAGACTGAGCTGTAGATCACTCTGTGAATAAAAGAGTGTCTTACTGTGCAGTTTCTCTCGTGTGTGTGTGTGTTGTGTGTGGCACAGACACTGATTTGATCATGTACTCTTTAACTGTCGGCGTGATCTTGACCTCGATAAAGCGGGTATAGCTCAGGGGCGGGGAATGGGCTCGCTAACGATCCATACACCGTGTGCTGTAAACATCAGGTTCCGTCTCCGACGCTCCAGAACAGGAATTCTGGCTTTGGACGACTCGCTACAAGAAATTCGATGCTTTGGGGTCTAATTTCAGCAACAATTTGACAGGAATATAATAGCGTGATAGTTCATGATCCATGTCATTAATCACGAATTGCTTAAAAACGTAAAGTATTGATGGGGGGAGGGGAAATGAAACGATCGGTACAACATGGTGTCACTTGTGGGCGTGGCCTGTTTGAACTTTCCATGAGAAATGGTACTAGCTATACGTATCTTCTAAAACTAACTGGTTCCACACATCAAATGTTCCCACCACAGACATTTCAACCGAGGAAAAGCCCCGCTACCGGCCGTGTAGCGATATGAAATACTGCGTTTTATAAACGCTACGTTTTTCTTCACGCCGCTTTTATGATCCTGGTGCAGTGTATGATCATTGCACTGTTTAAAATTGGAAATACAAAAGGGTTATTTGTATTATTATTGTATTATTACAGCCATTGGGGCATTTTTTTTTTAAATTATTATTTATATATATATATATTTAAAATAAATTCCTAGTTTTATTATAGTTTATTTCAAAATTTATTACAATTTCTGGGATATAAGTAGCTGCTTGTTGATCCTATTTTGAATGTGACCGGTGATGTTTAAATCTAAACAATGACAGTAACATATAATAACTACTACTCTAACTATACATTATAACATATAATATATACATTAATGTGTGTGTGTGTTACTATTATGTAATAACATATTTGTTATTTATGTATATTAGCTATAACGACTTAACAAAGGAATTAATCAATTCTATTGCCGTAATTGTGCTTGTTGTAGATGTATTAAGTCATTATGGTTAGAAATTATTATTTATCATAGTGATATATATATATATATATATATATATATATATATATATATATATATATATTCGTATAGTTACTATAATATTTGACAGTGTTAGCTTTCTGTGTATTAGCCACACAAGCTGTGTGTGTTGCAGCAGGAGTAAATTAGCGTAATTAAAGCCTTCACGCTAATTAAATTAGTGGTGATGGTGTAAAGCTGCAGGACCTCAGGATCATTAATGATGAATGACGTCTCAAAGATCAGCAGCTGTACGTCGAGCAAAACATCCTGCAGACGCAGTGTGTGTGTGTGTGTGTGTGTGTGTGTGTGTGTGTGTGTGTATTGATTTGTAATATTACTGTTACTATCTTTTTCGCTTCTGATCGGCCAATCTCACGATGCGCTCATGGCTTCGTGCATCATCACATTCAGCACGTTTGCTAATTGCTAAGTCTCAGTTCGGGTTCAAATTAAAAAAAAAAACGACCCTACCTCGGAGACACTTTAAAGGGAGCTCGCTTTCTTTTAACTTCTGTTCGTGTTTGAAAGAATGTACTTTTTGCGTCGCGTTTAGAAAGTATCTGCGTTTTTGCCGGCGGTGTGTTAGCGAGCCTAGACGTCAGGATGCGTACCGCGTGTTGTGGAGACGTCTTCGAGTATCGTGAGATGATTTTTCCGTCGTGTCGCTCGTCTCTGGATTCCGAGGATTAAAGAACACCAGTCGCTGAGAAATGGAGTCCATCTGAGAGTCCACACACACACACACACACACACACACACACACACACACACACACACACACACACAGTGTTTGTCATCCTTGCTCCATTTAATCCATTAAGGAGACAGGAGTGCAGGATGGACTGAGATTAGATCGACATTAGATGGACAAATAGCTTGATGTGTGTGTGTGTGTGTGTGTGTGTGTCTCTCTATCTCTTTCACTGTACCTTCGTGACTTTTTCCTGATGCACATCTCTATGGAACATTAATCTGGTCAATTAATCTGTAATAAACGAGTGAAGAGGGAAATTACATGCTGCCCCGCTTCTGATACGACATGGACATGGATCGAGAGATGGACAGGGTGATGAACAGGGACATGGACATGGACAAAGAGATGGACAGGGAGATGAATAGGGACATGGACAGGGAGATAGACAGAGGGATGGACACGAGATGAACAGGGACATGGACAAAGAGGTGAACAGGGACATGGGCATGGACGGAGGGATGGACAGGGACATGGACAAAGAGGTGAACAGGGACATGGGCATGGACGGAGGGATGGACAGGGACATGGACAAAGAGATGAACAGGGACATGGGCATGGACGGAGGGATGGACAGGGACATGGACAAAGAGATGAACAGGGACGTGGACAGGGACATGGGCATGGACAGGAAGATGGACAGAGGGATGGACAGGGAGATGAATAGGGACATGGACAGAGGGATGAAGGGAACAGGGACGAGTGTTGGTCTATTTATAGACACAGAACTATATAACTAATAATTACATCCTACGACTTCAAATACTTATGTCCACCCACCAGTTTCCCCTTTTCTCTCTCACTCTGTCTCTCTCTTTCTCTGTCTTTCTTGCTGTTTCTCTCTGTTTTTCTGTCTCTTCTTTATTTGTCTCTCTCTCTCTCTGTTTGTGTCTCTGTGTCTCTCTCCATCTTTCTTCATCTTTTTTTTTCTCCTTGTCCCCCTTCTCTATTCTTTCTCTCTCTCTCTCTCTCTCTCTCTTTACTTTCTTCTCTCTATGTTTCTGTGTTCTTATTCTCTTTCTACCTTGTATCATTTCTTTTTTCAGCTTCTTCTATCTTTTTCCATGCTCTATTTTTGCTATTCCCTCTTTCTTCCTCTCCTTTATACCTTTTTATTTTTCCTCCATCTTTCCGTCCTTCCACTACAGTTCTCGCTCTTTTTTCTGACTCTCCTCCTTTCCTCATTCTCTTTATCTCCCTTCCCCCTCACTCCCTCATTCCCTCACTTATTGTGTGTGTGTGTGTGTGTGTGTGTGTGTGTGAGCAGTAGGGAGAAACACTGCCTTATAAGGTGCTGTGATAGTGGCCTTGTCCATTTTTACACACACACACACACACACACACACACAGCGTTCCTCCTCTCGCCCTCTCGTCCTCCTCACAGAAAAGCAGCAACTTTCTCTCGCTCTCAGACACTCGACCACTCGCTCACTCGCTCACTTCCCCTTAAAGAGAAACCAACCGGAAACTGAACTAATAAAACTGGAACTTTTAAATTATTCAGGAACTTTTAAAGTCTTCATGTACTTTTCCACAATTTCTCCTCTTCCATGTAAAGTGGGCGGGGCTAATACTGGGTAAAGCTCGGGTAAGCTTCGAGCTAACCAATCACATCGCTCGTCCCTCCTTCATATGTTTAAGCAATAAAAGCACTAACCTGGCGAGCGAAAGTCAGCTGAGTGAAAGATAAAGAAAGTCACGTTATGAAGAAAAAATATGACTTTATTTAACACGTGGACATTTTTTGTTCATTAATTAAGGAAAAGCAGGAACAATGTCGTGACTGGTTTAAAATGTGAGGTTTGGTAGTTTGAGGCACAGTTGTGCGATGGGGAATTTCTGTTTTTAGTTTTTTTGCTGTTTTGAATTGAAGTGTTTAACTAAATCATTTCAGGTCTGGTATTTTGAGTTGTGGTGTTTTTAACTTTCAGTACTTTAAGTTGCTGGGTTTCGAGTCGCCGCGTTTTGAGTTGCCGGATTTTTTTGTTGCCGGGTTTCGAGTCGCTGGACTTTAAATTGCCGGGTTTCGAGTCGCCGGGTTTCGAGTCGTCGTACTTTAAGTAGCCAGGTTTCAAGTCGCTGGACTTTAATTTGCCGGGTTTCGAGTCGCTGTACTTTAAGTCGCCGGGTTTCGAGTCGCCGGGTTTCGAGTCGCCGGGTTTCGAGTCGTCGTACTTTAAGTAGCCGGGTTTCGAGTCGCCGGGTTTCGAGTCGTCGTACTTTAAGTCGCCGGGTTTCGAGTCGCTGTACTTTAAGTAGCCGGGTTTCAAGTCGCTGGACTTTAAATCGCCGGGTTTCGAGTCGCCGGGTTTCGAGTCGTCGTACTTTAAGTAGCCGGGTTTCGAGTCGCCAGGTTTCGAGTCGCTGTACTTTAAGTCGCCGGGTTTCGAGTTGCCGGGTTTTAGTCGTCGTACTTTAAGTCGCCGGGTTTTAGTCAGTCGTACTTTAATTGCGGTTTCGAGTCGCCGGGTTTAGTCTAGTTACGTGCTTTAAGTCGCCCGGGTTTTGGAGTCGCCGGGTTTGAGTCGTCTACTTTAAGTAGCCGGGTTTCAAGTCGTCCGTACTTTAAGTAGCCGGGTTTCAAGTCGTCGTACTTTAAGTGCCCGGGTTTCAAGTCGTCCGTACTTTAAGTAGCCCGGGTTTCAGTCGTCGTGCACTTAAGTAGCCGGGTTTAAGTCGTCAGTACTTTAAGTCGCCCGGGTTTCAGTCGTCGTACTTTAAGTAGCCGGGTTTAGTCGTCAGTACTTTAAGTCGCCGGGTTTCGAAGTCACGGGTTTCAGTCGTCGTACTTTTAAGTCGCCCGGGTTCGAGTCGTCGTACTTTAAGTAGCCGGGTTTGATCGCCAGGTTTAGTCGTCGTACTTTAAGTCGCCGGGTTTTAGTCGTCGTACTTTAAGTAGCCCGGGTTCAGTCGTCGTACTTTAAGTCGCCGGTTTCGAGTCGTCGTACTTTAAGTAGCCGGGTTTCGAGTCGTCGTACTTTAAGTAGCCGGGTTTCGAGTCGTCGTACTTTAAGTAGCCGGTTTTGCGTCGCCGGGTTTGGTCGTCGTACTTTAAGTCGCCCGGGTTTAGTTTACGCCGGGTTTCAGTCGTCGTACTTTAAGTAGCCGGGGTTTCAAGTCATGCCGTACTTTAAGTAGCCGGGTTTCAAATTAGTGCCGGTACTTTAAGTAGCCGGGTTTCAAGTTAATTCCGTACTTTAAGTAGCCGGGTTTCAAGTCGTCGTACTTTTAAGTAGCCGGGTTTCGAGTCGTCGTACTTTAAGTCGCGGGTTTGGTCGTCGTACTTTAAGTAGCCGGGTTTGGTCTTCGTACTTTAAGTCGCCGGGTTTCGAGTCACCGGGTTTTCGAGTACTTCTTACTTTAAGTCGCCGGGTTCAGTCGTCGTACTTTAAGTAGCCGGGTTTAGTCGCCGGTTTGAGTCGTCGTACTTTAAGTGGCCGGGTTTGAGTCGTCGTACTTTAAGTAGCCGGGTTTAGTCGTCGTACTTTAAGTCGCCCGGGTTTAGTCGTCTTACTTTAAGTAGCCGGGTTCAGTGCGTCGTACTTTAAGTAGCCGGGTTTCGAGTCGTCGTACTTTAAGTAGCCGGGTTTCGAGTCGTCGTACTTTAAGTAGCCGGGTTTCGAGTCGTCGTACTTTAAGTAGCCGGGTTTCGAGTCGTCGTACTTTAAGTCGCCGGGTTTCGAGTCGTCGTACTTTAAGTAGCCGGGTTTCGAGTCGTCGTACTTTAAGTCGCCGGGTTTCGAGTCGCCGGGTTTCGAGTCGTCGTACTTTAAGTCGCCGGGTTTTGAGTAGTCGTCTTACTTTAAGTAGCCGGGTTTCAAGTCGCCGGGTTTAGTCGTCGTACTTTAAGTAGCCGGGTTTTAGTCGTCGTACTTTAAGTAGCCGGGTTTCAGTCGCCAGGTTTTGAGTCGTCGTACTTTAAGTAGCCGGGTTTCGAGTCGTCGTACTTTAAGTAGCCGGGTTTCAAGTCGCTGGACTTTAAATTGCCGGGTTTCGAGTCACTGCGTTTGGAGTTGCCGGATATTTTTTGTTGCCGGGTTTCGAGTCGCTGTACTTTAAGTAGCCGGGTTTCGAGTTGCGGGTTTAATTCATTCCGTACTTTAAGTAGCCGGGTTTAGTCGCCAGGTTTCAGTCGTCGTACTTTAAGTAGCCGGGTTTCAGTCGTCGTACTTTAAGTCGCCCGGGTTTCAGTCGTCGTACTTTAAGTCGCCGGGTTTCGAGTCGTCTTACTTTAAGTAGCCGGGTTTTCAAGTCGCCGGGTTTAAGTCGTCGTACTTTAAGTAGCCGGGTTTCAGTCGCCAGGTTCAGTCGTCGTACTTTAAGTAGCCCGGGTTTGAGTCTACCAGGTTTCGGTCGTCGTACTTTAAGTAGCGGGTTCGAGTTGCACAAATAGCGGGTTTAGTCGTCATTACTTTAAGTACCCGGTTTCGAGTCGCCAGGTTTAGTCGTCGTGCTTTAAGTAGCCGGGTTTCCAGTCGTCGTACTTTTTAAGTAGCCGGGTTTCGAGTCGTCATTACTTTAAGTAGCCGGGTTTCAGTCGTCGTGCTTTAAGTAGCCGGGTTTCGGTCGTCGTACTTTAAGTAGCCGGGTTTCAGTCGTCGTACTTTAAGTAGCGGGTTTCGAGTCGTCGTACTTTAAGTAGCCGGGTTTCGAGTCGTCGTACTTTAAGTAGCCGGGTTTCGAGTCGCCGGGTTTCGTCGTCGTACTTTAAGTTCGGGTTTGAGTCGCCGGGTTTAGTCGTCGTACTTTAAGTAGCCGGGTTTCAAGTCATCGTACTTTAAGTCGCCGGGTTTCAAATTCGTCGTACTTTAAGTCGCCGGGTTTCAAGTCGTATTCTTTAAGTAGCCGGGTTGGGTTTCAGTCGTCGTACTTTAAGTAGCCGGGTTTCGAGTCGTCGTACTTTAAGTCGCCGGGTTTCGGTCGTCGTGACTTTAAGTAGCGCCGGTTTCAGTCGTCGTACTTTAAGTAGCCGGGTTTCGAGTCGTCGTACTTTAAGTAGCCGGGTTTCGAGTCGCCAGGTTTCGAGTCGTCGTACTTTAAGTAGCCGGGTTTCGAGTCGTCGTACTTTAAGTAGCCGGGTTTCGAGTCGTCGTACTTTAAGTCGCCGGGTTTCGAGTCGTCGTACTTTAAGTAGCCGGGTTTCGAGTCGTCGTACTTTAAGTCGCCGGGTTTCGAGTCGCCGGGTTTCGAGTCGTCGTACTTTAAGTCGCCGGGTTTCGAGTCGTCGTACTTTAAGTAGCCGGGTTTCAAGTCGGCGGGTTTCGAGTCGTCGTACTTTAAGTAGCCGGGTTTCGAGTCGTCGTACTTTAAGTAGCCGGGTTTCGAGTCGCCAGGTTTCGAGTCGTCGTACTTTAAGTAGCCGGGTTTCGAGTCGTCGTACTTTAAGTAGCCGGGTTTCAAGTCGCTGGACTTTAAATTGCCGGGTTTCGAGTCACTGCGTTTTGAGTTGCGGTATTTTTGTTGCCGGGTTTGATCGTGACTTTAAGTAGCCGGGTTGAGTTGCGGTTTAGTCGTCGACTTTAAGTAGCCGGGTTTAGTCGCCAAGTCGCGTACTTTAAGTAGCGGTAGTCGTCGTACTTTTAAGTCGCCGGGTTTCGGTCGTCGTACTTTAAGTCCTGGTTTCAGTCGTCGTACTTTAAGTAGCCGGGTTTCAAGTCGGCGGGTTTCAGTCGTCGTACTTTAAGTACGGGTAGTCGCCAGGTTTCGAATTCGTCGTATTTTAAGTAGCCGGTTTCGAGTCGCCAGGTTTCGAGTCGTCTACTTTAAGTAGCCGGGTTTCGAGTCGCTACTTTGGTAGTCGGGTTTCAGCGTCGTACTTTAAGTAGCCGGGTTTCGAGTCGCCAGGTTTCAGTCGTCGTCCTTTAAGTAGCCGGGTTTCAGTCGTCGTATTTTAAGTAGCCGGGTTCAGTCGTCGTACTTTAAGTAGCGGGTTTCGGTCGTCTACTTTGCGTAGCCGGGTTTCAGTCGTCGTACTTTAAGTAGCCGGGTTTCAGTCGTCGTACTTTAAGTAGCGTTTAGTCGTCGTATTTAAGTAGCCGGGTTTCAAGTCGCTGACTTTAAGTTGCGGGTTTAGTCACTGCTTTGAGTTGGGATATTTTTGTTGCCGGGTTTCGAGTCGCTGTACTTTAAGTAGCCGGGTTTCGAGTTGCCGGGTTTCGAGTCGTCGTACTTTAAGTAGCCGGGTTTCAAGTCGCCGGGTTTCGAGTCGTCGTACTTTAAGTAGCCGGGTTTCAAGTCGGCGGGTTTTAGTCGTCGTATTTTAAGTAGCCGGTTTCAGTCGCCAGGTTTCAGTCGCTGTACTTTAAGTAGCCGGGTTTCGAAGTCGCCGGTTTTAAGTCGTCGTACTTTAAGTAGCCGGTTTCAAGTCGGCGGGTTTCAGTGTCGTACTTTAAGTAGCCGGGTTTCAGTCGCCAGGTTCGAGTCGTCGTACTTTAAGTAGCCGGGTTTCAAGTCGCCGGGTTCGAGTCGTCGTATTTTTAAGTCGCCAGGTTTAGTCGTCTACTTTAAGTACCGGGTTTGAGTCGCCAGGTTTCGTCGTGTACTTTAAGTAGCCGGGTTTCAAGTCGCCGGGTTTCAGTCGTCTACTTTAAGTCGCCAGGTTTCGAGTCGTCGTACTTTAAGTAGCCGGGTTCCGAGTCGCCGGGTTTCGAGTCGTCGTACTTTAAGTAGCTGGGTTTCAAGTCGGCGGGTTTCGAGTCGTCGTACTTTAAGTAGCCGGGTTTCAAGTCGCCGGGTTTCGAGTCGTCGTACTTTAAGTAGCCGGGTTTCAAGTCGCCGGGTTTCGAGTCGTCGTACTTTAAGTAGCCGGGTTTCAAGTCGCCGGGTTTCGAGTCGTCGTACTTTAAGTAGCCGGGTTTCGAGTCGTCGTACTTTAAGTAGCCGGGTTTCAAGTCGCCGGTTTCGAGTCGTCGTACTTTTTACGCCGGTTTCAGTCGTCGTACTTTAGTAGGCCGGGGAGCCCGGTTTGGTCGTCGTACTTTAAGTAGCTGGGTTTCAAGTCGGCGGGTTTCGAGTCGTCGTACTTTAAGTCGCCAGGTTTCAAGTCGGCGGGTTTCGAGTCGTCGTACTTTAAGTCGCCGGGTTTCAAGTCGCCGGGTTTCGAGTCGTCGTACTTTAAGTAGCCGGGTTTCAAGTCGCCGGGTTTCGAGTCGTCGTACTTTAAGTAGCCGGGTTTCGAGTCGCCGGGTTTCGAGTCGTCGTACTTTAAGTAGCCGGGTTTCGAGTCGTCGTACTTTAAGTAGCCGGGTTTCAAGTCGCCGGGTTTCGAAGTTGTTTAAGTAGCCGGGTTCAGCGCGGTTAGTCGTCGTACTTTAAGTAGCCGGGTTTCAAGTCGCGGGTTCGAGTCGTCGTACTTTAAGTAGCCGGGTTTCGAGTCGTCGTACTTTAAGTAGCCGGGTTTCGAGTCGCTGTACTTTAAGTAGCCGGGTTTCAAGTCGCCAGGTTTTGAGTCTCTGTACTTTGCACCGCTTAGTGTTTTGGTATTTTCATGTTGCAGCATTTTGAGTTTCAGTATTTTGAGTTGTGGTGGTGTTCGATGTGCTTTTCTTGATCATCCATTGCTCTGCATTTTGATCTTGAAAGCCTCACTTGGCCCATTTGCCAGCTATAAACCTGCACTTTAGAGCTCAGCTTGCTAATGTGTTCGTTACTTCACAGATCTCCTGGCGCCGTGTCGGTCCCAGCCCTGGACTGATCCCAGCCCTTACAGTATTTAATTTTGACTTCTTTATCGATCCAGATGTTTTTCCAGCAGTGTGAGTTGTAAAAAAGTCTTCGAAACACTTGACCTCTCTCTGGATAATGCAGCTCGCACAATTTATATGATGAGCTTTTATATCTAATGAGGTCTTTTTAAGCGAGGAGCAGAAACCAGTGTGTGTGTGTGTGTGTGTGTGTGTGTGTGTGAGAGAGAGAGAGGGAGGGAGGGGACTGATGATGATGGTTGATATGAGACATCAGTGTTAACACCTCTGTCTGAGTGTGGGACGATTTAGCACATTGTGTAACCGTGTGTGTGTGTGTGTGTGTGTATAGAGACACTGCGAGTGACTCATGCTGTACTCTGTGAATAAGTGGAGTTGAGAAGTGCGCTGACATTGTTCTGTCATTTGTTTATCATCTGTCCATCCTTCCGTTTTATTTATTTATTTTTCTCCACCCACAGCTCATGATGATGTAATACGTGATGACGGACAGCGTCAAATCCCCCGTGAACCGACCTATAATCATTCAGGAGGGGCGGACCCGTGATGCGTTTTTGAAAGCGGTTGAAGATTTTCCTGTACGTCGTGAATCGCAGAAACCCTCGAGTGTCGAAACGGAGTGCTGAGGAGTGCTGATGTCGTGCAACAGCGCACGCACTCCTTCTGAGATAATTCCCCTTTGTAACGCGTAAAGCCGTTCTTCTCTTGCGATTTTAAAATGGGATTTTCATACCTGCCCCCTTCCGCGCTGGCGTTACGGCCCCTGTCGCCGTCATCGCTGCTTACGGTTATACCCGATGTCTGTGGTTATGTACCACATTCATTTAGCCCCCTGAGCTTGCTGCAGTTTTCTAAACGTGACTCGTGACTGCTTCAGGAGCAGATCCTGTCTCTGCCGGATCCAATCGCATACGTTTATGTCAATTAGCTGCAGGAAACTCGGTAAGAAACGGTACGTTTACGCCGACCCGCGTAGCTCTTTCGTCTGGTGCGTGAACCGATGTCCAAAAACCCCAAAATTCGATGTGAGAAACGAAGCTTAACGATGATCGGATGGAGAAGGGCTGGCCGATCTTTCTCGATCAATTCGAGGCAATTTTCTGGACGTAAACGCCAGACCGCCGTTTTTGAAGAGGGCCGTGGATCGCGTCTCTGGACCGCTCCCGGGCTCGGAAACCTCTCGGGGCAAGCGCACGTGATAAAATCGTCACGTCGTGATGACTCGCGAGATTTTCGTAAAAAGGCGTCTCGGTTGTAGGCGTTAATCAGAAGGAAGCGTCCGGACGACGCTGTCAGGATTCTCTGCTGGCGCTAACGCTCTTGTCGGGACTCGGGCGGGACTTGGTGTCTTTTTCCCTGATTAAGAACAGAACAAAACGTCGTGTTGTGATTGTGTAACGTCGTGTCGGAGCGATGTTGGTGTCGGATGGAGATTTGGGGCTTTGGAGTCCCTCTCTCGCTCGCTCGGTTCCCCCTCCCTCCTTCGCTCTGCCTGTTGTTTCTCCACGTAATCGTTCCAGCTGCTATTTTTAAGCGTGGAATCTGGTATAAAGTGTTGGGTTTGGGTCGTGCCTTTTATAGCCGTGGTGCACTGGTGGGGTTTTCTGCCCGTAGCTGGAGCAGCTCCTTTTCCATTAACGGCTGATTTACATTTACTCGACTCCAACCGATAGCCAGCGCCCACGCCATCGCGCTCGTCATCTCGTACATCACTGAGCGGCCGCGCCGAGTCTCCGCTGTCGTGTAAAAGGTCAAGTCATTGTTGCGGGATGAAATTTTAATATCAGCTCTAAACACACGCGCACACAGACTGCAGGAGGCGAATATACAGTCGTGTGAAAAAAATAAATACACCCCATGGAAATTGTTGGCTTTTTTGGGGGGGTTTTTAAAATATATTTGGACGAGCAGACACATGATCCTCTTTGAAACCGCGCCTATTAATAAAGTTCATCTACTAAAAAAAACCACAAGGAAAAATAGCTTTATTTTTAGTCATTTACTCAGCAGAAATATCAATAGATGTGATGTTCTTCTGTGGATAAAGTATGTACACCCTTGGCCTCAGAAGCCAGCATTGCCCCCTTAAGCAGAAATATCTTCTTGTGGGCGTTTTGCATAATCACCCACCAGGTTTTTTTTTTTTTTTTTTTTTACATTTTTGGCCACTCCTCCGTGCAATGTTCTTTCAGTTGCAAGATGTTTTGAAGGTTTTCTTGCGTGTTCTGCCCGTTTCAAATCCCCCCCACAACATTTCAATGGGATTCAAATCCAGACTTTGACCTAGGCCGTTCCATGACCCTCCGTTTCTTCTTTTTGAGCCGTTTGTTAGTGTGCTTAGGATCATTGTCCCGTTGAAAGGTCTCACGTCATCTTCAAGCGCTCTTTGATATGATGCAGGATTCATAGTTGAAGCAACAAACGCAACCTGTCCAGTGCAGTGAGGCAGTGAAGCAACCCCAAACCATAACATTTCCACCACCGTGCTTCACAGTTGGTATGAGGTGCTTCTCCTGAAAAGCTGTCTTTGGTCTGCAGTAAACATGTCTGCTGTTACTGTGGCCAAACAACTCTATCTCTGATTCGTCTGTCCAGAGCACATTATTCCAAAAGGCCTGGTCTTTGTCTGTGTGCTCGTTGACAAACTGTAGTCTTGCGAAGGGTTTTTCCTGACACGCCTCCATGCAGGTCAAATCTGTCCAATCTCTTTCTGATTGTACAAGCATGCACTTTCACACCAACAGCTGCGAGACTCACTAGCAGATCCTTTGATGAAATCTTGGGGTTCTTGGAGACTCGCTCTCGGGCTGAATTTGCCGGGACGGCCGGTCCTGGACTACTCGGCAGTCGTTCGAAATCCGCCCCATTTGTAGATGATTTTCTCGTACCGTGGAATCATGCATTTCATATCATTTGGAGATCGTTTTAAATCCCTTGCCAGACTCATAAGCATCTACGACCTATTTTCTGAAGGCCTTACACAACTCTTTAGATCTCGGCATGATGACCCCACACACCTCAATAACAAAGGGGACACCCGACACTAGATATGAGAGGGGTTTAAATAAGACGGTTTCCACCTGCAGGTTCTAATCACTGGGATCTTCAACACCTGATTCGAACTTTATGGATTTGAAGGCGTAATACGTGGAGGGGTGTACTTACTTTTTCCATATGACTGGTCTGTTTTTTTTGTTCAGTTTAAATTTACAAAATATAAATTTTATGTGTCATTTGGTAGCGTGCATCAGCGTGTTCTGCCTTCTTTGTGTGTGTGTGTGCATACGAGTGTGTGTGTGTGTGTGTGTGTGTGTGTGTGTGTGTGTGTGCGCGCGCGTCTATGTGAGTGTGAGGGGAGCCGGTTAAATACTTTTAAACACTTATAAGGCTGACTACTCCAACTCAGGTCTGTTGTGGTTTACATACCAGACGAGATCGCCATGGAAACGCTTACTGGGGGAAACAGTCCAACACACACACACACACACACACACACACACACTCTCTCCCTCTCTCTGTGTCACATTGATTACAGTCCTCATTTCACTGTTCGAACCCACTGTCCTAATACTGCATGTTTAACATACTATTTTAGCCATCCGGAAACACACACACACACACACACACACACACACACACACACACACACAGAGGAAATAACACATTCCGCTCGAGACTCCAGAGAGTGTCATGGTGTTCTATGCTTCCATCATTTCCTGTTTCACTGTCTTTTTGCGGGATGAGATTTCACACACACCACACACACACACACACACACACACAAACACTTTGTCCTGACCTTCCATTGACATAAATGATTAATTTAGATAATTAATGCTACGCTTTATCTGACACTAACCCTAACCTTGACCTCAGTACCCCCCCACACACACACACACACACACGATGTTTCACGTTTAAAGGAACCGAACTCTTCTCTTCGTCTCTTTCAGGATGCCATGAGCGCCGTGGTTTTGGATCTGAACTTTCCCGCCTTACGCAAAAACAAGAACATCGAGACCTTCTTGAACAGATGTGAGTATTGGTGCGAGCTGTGAAGTTGAGCAACAGCTGGCTCCTGTGCTTTTTACACCCACACACACACACTCACACACGCACGCATGCACTGGAAACGAGGAATTTTGGGAATGGGATCTCTGTCGTACGAGCGGTACCGTGTGTCGAAACACAAGCTAGCTCGCTGACTTTCATCTGTGTCCACGTTTAAAACGTTTCTTTCTCAACATGGTCATTACAAACACGACATTTGTTTCAGTGTTTATAAATGTTTCTGCTGCGCACACACACACACACGCGCGCGTGTAACAGGAAAAAAAGTTTGATTTCGACATTTTCAGAAATTTCTATTTTAAGAAAACCTGGTTCGACGTCGTGTCCTAATCATGTGACGGGAATTTTTCAGAAATGTATTGATTTGACTTTTTTATTATTATTATTATTATTATTTTGGCCTTGTGGGGTGCCAAAGTTTATTCATTTTTTTTCTTCTTTTTTTTTTTTTTTTTTTAATTTATTATTTATTTTTTTGCCTTTGTTTATTTATTCATTTTCATATGATTCATTTACATGTGATTCATTTTCATGTGATTCATATTCATGCATGTGATTCATTTACATATTATACATTTTCATGTGATTCATATTCATGCATGTGATTTTTCTTCTTTTTTTATAATAAATAAATAATAATAAATAAAAAGCTTAAATCTCTTCGGAACGCTAAACGACTGCATAAACACCGACGCACACCGAGACGGAGGAACGCCCGTACAGTGGCTGCTGCTCTTCCGCGTTATTTTGGTCCAGATTTATCAGCTGTGAGCTTTAAGGATACATCAGTGAGGTTTAAATAAATAAATAAATAAATACATACATTAAAAATGTAACCAAGTAAATAATAATCTCAAAATAAGGAAATATAAAAACGACGGACGCGCTCTTAAATGACGTTTAAAACGCCGCGGAGACGTCCATCTGTGTCTCGGTTTAGTTTGGATAAATTCTCCATCCGTCCTGCATCCCACTTTCCCCCGTCGCCATGGCGACTGTAGTGTTATGCAGCGCAGTGGGAGAATGACTCAACGCTCCGACAACCGGGTGTATATTTATTTATTAAATTCATTATTTATTTAGTGTAGAAGCATGCGGAGGCTTATTTGTGCTCGCGTTGGTCTGATTTTTATTTATTTATATATATGTGTGTGTGTGTGTGTGTGTGTGTGTGTATATATATATATATTTATATATTTTTTTTTACACAAATCAGTTGTTCATTGAGCAAGTAAATAAATTTGGAATAATTTTTAACCCTCACTATTCAAGCGGGTAAATTGCCGAGAAAACGGTCGCTAGGCAACTGGGAACATGGAAAGACTTCGTGCAGCTCGTTTATTGTAATGGAGGCCAGGTTTAGCTAGCTAGCGCCTAGCTCTAGCGTGTTTGACGTCTTTAATACGGACAGTAAAGTGGAAACATCCAGATTTACCTCAGATGTGTTGGAAAAATATCAAGAAAAGTTTGAAATTGCGCCTGTAATTGCACTTAGCATCAACCGCTAACAGGCACGTGCGTGTGTGTGTGTGTGCGCGTGTGTGCGTGTGTGTGTGTGCAGATGAGGCAGTAATGGGTGAGATCAGAGATCTGCAGATGAAGCCGGAGGACTTCGACAAGGTGAAGGTGATCGGCAGGGGAGCGTTCGGAGAGGTGCAACTGGTACGATTGTAGAGATACGAGAGATCTTTTTTCTTCTTCTTTTTTTTTTTATTTATTTTTTTTTACTCACTTTAATTTTTGTCAAACTTGCCTTTGAAGCATGTCAACATTGTTGTTGCATTAGTTTGAGAAAATTGCTGGAGATAAAAAGAGAAAGTAAATTCTTGGTGCTGGAGGTATGACGAGTGTTATTGCATCGTTAATAAACCAGCCAGTCAGGTTCCAGTATGCAAATGAAGAAAGGAGGGGTCATATGTGTTCCTAATTTACATATTCTCTATTTATCGTTTAGGTGTTTCTGTTAATTTGTCTGAATGAGAAAGTGTGTGTGTGTGTGTGTGTGTGTGTGCAGGTGAGACACAAGGCATCTCAGAAGGTTTACGCCTTGAAGTTGCTGAGTAAATTTGAGATGATTAAGCGCTCGGACTCGGCGTTTTTCTGGGAAGAGAGAGACATCATGGCGTTCGCACACAGTCCCTGGGTCGTACAGGTCAGACACACACACACACACACACACACACACACACACACACACTCTGAGCTGTACACTTGTATGGTAAAAAACAACACACAAACACTACTAATGAACGTCCTCCTTTCTCTCTCTCTCTCTCTCTCTCTCTCTCTCTCTCTCTCTCTCTCTCTCTTCTCTCCTCCCCCTCCCCCCAGCTGTGCTGTGCGTTTCAGGACGACAGGTTCCTCTACATGGTGATGGAGTACATGCCGGGCGGAGACCTTGTCAACCTCACTAGCACGTACGACGTTCCCGAGAAGTGGGCCAAGTTCTACACGGCGGAGGTGGTCATGGCTCTGGACGCGATCCACTCCATGGGCTTCATCCACCGAGACGTCAAGCCCGACAACATGCTGCTGGACCACAACGGCCACCTCAAACTCGCCGACTTCGGCACCTGCATGAAGATGGACTCGGTAAGGGGCTGCGTTCCAAATCATTCCGAGCGATGCGCTGGAAACGACGACACTGACCTCGGCTGGTCTCGCTGGTGTAGCGGCACAGGGGCTGTGTTCCAAATCGTCACACGATCGTCAAGACGTTTGGGGAGATTGGAGACGGGCACGTGTCAGGGAAATTTGCCGGGAAGAAGCCTGATTAGTGACGTGTTTATGGTTAATAGCGTCGGGAGTACACTTGAAGAACAGCTGGAACTAGCTCCCGAGTAGTCTCCGGGATTAGGGACAAGGCCTGCGTCTGTGTCTCCCCAGCAGTAGGGGTCGTGTTCCAGATTAGTAAGATGGTTACGGTTAGCATTCTGGCAAAGGAACACGGCCGGTTTGAGCATCTCCGTAGAACATCTTGTAATCGCCGACTTTGGCCTGAAGGTTCACTTGGCTGAGAGGACGTTTGGAACAGACCCATTTCAGATACACCTACACTGTTTTTGGCTGATAAATCCGGCTAAGGCCGTGTTTTCGAATTCCTGAGATCTTTTTAGTGAACGTTCCGTTTCTCTTTGCCTTGCTTTTTTTAGGCCGTGTCTCGGCTGCGTCTTTATCGAACCCCCGTCCCGGCCGGTTACGTTTAAGCTCGTTTGATCCGTTCCTCGTATCGGCTGTGTTTCATTTAAGCTTCGTCTCGTCGCGGCGGCCCGCGTTTCACCGAGTTGCGTGGACCGCGCTTCAGCTGAGCTCACGTGCGAAATAGTCAGCATTTCTAGTTTCCTGCACGTTTCGAATAAAAATGTTTCCTATATTCCAAA
>CM022755.1:1622498-1659998 GCA_012411365.1 Ameiurus melas | reverse complement strand
CGTCTGGATTCCGACGGACAGATGAAGGAGCTTCAGGATCAGCTGGAGGCGGAACAGTATTTCTCAGTAAGACTGTTTAGCCACATACACATGCAAAGAAATGAAAAGAGTAAGGGTTAAAAAAAAATAAGTTATGACCAAATAAAGACAGATGGAAATGAAAAGGGACAGAAGACCTGTAGAGTGTGGAGAGCCATAGGGGTTAGAATACAGGAAGTTATGACCAAATAAGGAAAGTGGGGTAACCAGAAGCCTCAGGAGGTATAAAACAGGAAGCTGTGGCCATATAAGGAAAGTGGGACAGGGTCAGGTGGTTTGTAGAGAATGGAAAGGGTATAATAATAATAATAATAATAATAAACTTTATTTTATAAAGCGCCTTTAAAGTGGCTTCTCAAAGCGCTGTACATTAAAAGACAAATCACAGAATAAATAAAAACTTAAATAACATGAATAAAACTAATAATAAACAAATATAAAACAGTCAAAAGATATTAAGAATCAAAAGCGAGTTTAAAAAATTGTGTCTTTAAAAAAGACCTTAACCAAAGGACTGAGCTTCCCTGAGTTCAGGGGGAAGAGAGTTCCAAAGAGATGGAGCGTAGACAGAAAAAGCCCTGTCACCCATAGACTTAAGGTGGGTAAGTGGAACCGTCAGTAGATTCCCCTGTGAGGAGCGCAGTCTGCGATGTGGGGTGTATGGGATTAATAAGTGAGTCAAATATTGTGGAGCCAATCCATGCAATGCCTTGTATGTTAGCATTAAGATCTTAAAATCCACCCGGAACCTGACCGGGAGCCAGTGTAGGGACTTCAGAACAGGAGTGATATGGTCATATCTCCTGCTTCCCGTCAGGATCCGGGCGGCAGAGTTCTGAACATACTGCAATTTGCTAATTGCAGTTTTAGAAACTCCAGCTAAAACGGCATTGCAATAATCCAATCGCGTGACCACGAATGAGTTTATCAGCTTTTCGGCGACAGATAAGTTAAGCATTGGTCTTAATCTGGCAATATTTCTGAGATGAAAAAAGGAAGCTTTCACAGTGCTCTGAACAAAAGAATCAAAAGTGAGGTTAGTGTCAAAAATTACACCAAGGTTCCTCATCTTGCTTTGGAACTCTAGAACAGAGGCGTCAACGGATAGAGACAGTGGAGCCGCTTTGCGAACCTGATGACGGGAACCTATGAGCATGAACTCAGTTTTCCCGCTGTTCAGGCACAGAAAGCCAGGTATGGAAAGCCATTGGGGTTCAAACAAAACAAAACAATCCAATAAGCTACAAGTATAAATAAAGGAAATGGGAAACAGAAAGGGTCACTTGAGGTGTAGAGTATGGAGACATATTGGATAGAGAACAGGAAGTTTTGCCCAAATAAGGAAAGTGGGAGACTGAAAGGTTTAGATTAGGTGTAGAGAGTGGTGAGCTTTAAGTGTTGGAGTACAGAAAAACTATGACTAAGTAAGGAAAGTGGAAAACGGAGACACCTTAGGGGTCACCGAACAGGAAGATATGACCAAATAAGGAAAGTGGGTAATGAGACGCGTCAGATGGGGTGTAGTGTGTGGAGAGCCATATGAGTTCCAGAACAGGAAGCTACAACCAAATACGGAAAGTGGAAAACGAAAAGGGTCAGTGGATGCTACTAGTAATTTTAATAAGTGTGTGTGTGTGTGTGTGTGTGTAGACGCTGTACAAAACTCAAGTGCGGGAATTAAAGGAGGAGTGTGAGGAGAGGAATAAGCTTTATAAAGACATGCAGCAGAATCTGCAGGAGCTGCAGGAGGAGAGGTGAGCACTGTGTGTGTGTGTGTGTGTGTGTGTGTGTGTGTGTGTGTGTGTGTGTGTGTGTGTGTGTGTGTGTGTTGATCATAATCTGGAGATGAAGACGCTCATGAAAGAGCTGCTAACTGCTGTGTGTGTGTGTGTGTGTGTATCAGGGACTCCCTGGCCGCTCAGTTGGAGATCACCCTGACGAAGGCCGACTCAGAACAACTGGCTCGCTCCATCGCTGAGGAGCAGTACTCTGATCTGGAGAAGGAGAAGATCATGAAGGAGCTGGAGATTAAGGAGATGATGGCCAGACACAGACAGGAACTCTCCGAGAAGGACACCACAATCAGCCTGGTCAGTCGGGGCAGCGTGAAGTTCTGATGTGTCAGATTTCCTACAGAAATTGATTATAGCGTTCTGTCTAACACTAAAATCCTGCGTTTAGTTGGAGGAAGCTAACCGTATGCTAACGAGTGACGTCGCGAACCTCGCTAACGAGAAGGAAGAGCTGAACAACAAGCTGAAGGAGGCACTGGATGGTGAGGTGTTTTTTTTTTCTTCTTCAGAATTCAGTTTTTAATAGTCTATTGAATACTTTCTCAAATATATACACACACACACACACACACACACACACATTTCTTTATCTGTCTCAATTCTTAATTCTTCTACGATTTCTCAGACATGCAGAAGCTGAAAGATGACGAACAGTCCATCACACAGATGAAGCTCGCTTATGAGAAGCAGCTCCAGTCAGAGAGGACTCTGAAGACACAGGTAAAGTACGGCAAGCGCTGAGGGACACGCCAGATTCATTCAAAAAAGCAAACCATTTCTACAGACAAGTGCACTAACGTAGATGGCTATTTAGCTAACTAACGCGAGCCTGTTGAAGTAATTTAAGCTTGAGCTCAAATATAAAAATATATTTTTTTTTAGAAATGACTAGCATTTCCTGTCAGAAACTGAGCTAATATAGCTAACTAGCTAGATAGCAGGCAAGTCGCATAGCGTTAAGTTACATATACGTCCGGTATATCTCGCCTCAGATTACAAACTCATTTTACCTAGCGAACTAACTAGCTAGCCGGTTCCGGTTTAACCGTGGTCATTGTAACCATGGTGACAACATACTTCAGTAGTAAACTTGTTTTTTTTTCTTGTTCTTCTTTAAAAAAAAAAAAAATCAGGCTGTGAACAAGCTAGCTGAAATCTTGAACAGGAAGGAAGTGCGCGGCAACGGAAGTCGCCGCGGAAACGACACGGACGTGAAGAGGAAGGAGAAAGAGAACCGGAAACTGCAGCTGGAGCTACGATCCGAACGGGAGAAGCTCAACAGCAGCATCATCAAATACCAACGAGAAATCAACGAAATGCAGGCGGTACGGCTACGTCGCCAGGCTAACGGCCACCGCAGTGCTGGCGTCACCTCAAACCTGACGCTAACCACGTAGCATTGGAGCGCAAACACCGCCCCACACTGAGTTATTAAGCGTTGCTGATACGGTCTCGTGCTAACACCACGGGTATCTCGCTCTATAGTTCATGTGCTGATACAGTACTCACCGTACTACGGTGCTAAAAATGTATGCTAATGCTAACCATTACACGGTGAATTTCACTACCCTCCCGGCTCACGTGGTTTTTCTTATCGACCGTGTTTTTAGCGCTTTTTATCCCGTAATAGCAATCAGATAATCTTCGCGATGTCTGTCTGTCATTTTATTTTCCTCCCAGCAACTAACGGAGGAGTCGGTGATGCGTGTGGAGCTGCAGATGGCCCTGGACAGTAAAGACAGCGATATCGAGCAGCTCCGAGGCCTCCTCAATTCCGTCAACGCGCACTCGCTCGACTCGGCCAGCATGAGCAGCGGCCCCGAGTTCGAGAGCGACGAGTCGCTGCCAGGTTTCACGTCCTTTTTTTCTTTTTCCCTCCTTTAACTTCACAATTTCCATCGTGATATTAATACTAGTAGAATAGTCTTGTGTGTGGTGTATAGTGCGTGCCATTCTTTAGTAATAGTATTAACACTAATACTTTTCATAATGATCGAATTAGTACTAGTAGTAAATCGTAAACCGTATATATATTACTGTACTCTTCACCACACCTTTGACCTCTGACTCCTTCCTGGTTTAACGTCACCGCCGTGAAATGCCGAGTTTTATGGTGCGAACGTCTTCCTCCGTGTGCACAGAGACGCGGTTAGAGGGCTGGCTGTCGCTCCCCGTGAGGAACAACACCAAGCGCTTCGGCTGGGAGAGAAAAGTGAGCCGGTCGCGTCACGCCCATCCGTTATTGCTCTGTACCCAACCTCGTCAAGACCGAACCTGACCGCGGTGCTGTGTTTTTGTGTTTACCGCAGTACGTCGTGGTGAGCAGCAAGAAGATCCTCTTCTACAACAGCGAGCAGGATAAAGAGCTCTCCAATCCCTACATGGTGCTGGATATAGAGTGAGCGTCGCCTCGGTTACTAGGGCTCGCGCACTCGCAGCGATAAACCCAGCGTTTAGTAGACACCAGCGTTGGTAATGACGTGTGCGTTCTCTCACGCTCTTTCTTCCTCTCTCTTTCATCAGTAAACTCTTCCACGTCCGTTCGGTCACCCAGACGGATGTGTACCGCGCAGACGCGAAAGAAATCCCTCGGATATTTCAGGTGTGACGACAGACGCTGTTACCGAGAGCCGTATTTATTTGTTCGTTTGTTTGCGGTCGGATTCAGACTCGAGTTTCCTCGTCGTCGCCGTCTTCTCCTCTTCGCAGATCCTGTACGCGAACGAGGGCGAGAGTAAGAAAGAGCAGGAGGTGGAGCCGCTGCCCATCGGAGAGAAGTCCAGCTACATCTGCCACAAAGGTCACGAGTTCATCCCGACGCTCTACCACTTCCCCACCAACTGCGAGGCCTGCACCAAACCGCTGTGGAACATGTTCAAGCCGCCTCCCGCCCTCGAGTGCCGCCGCTGCCACATCAAATGCCACAAAGACCACATGGATAAGAAAGAGGAAGTGATCGCGCCGTGCAGAGGTGGGAAGCGTCGTCAATTTCTCCTCGAAGGAAACTTCCCGTTAGAAGCGCCGTTTGCCGTCGATTTAATGTAGTCATGAGTACGCCCCACCCCGTAAAAATACAGCGAGAATGTATATTTTGTCTTCCCAAACGCGACCGTGTTTCGTCCCTCCAGTGAACTACGACGTGTCCACGGCGAAGAACCTGCTGCTGTTGGCGCAGTCTCAGGACGAACAGCAGAAGTGGGTCAGCAGGCTGGTGAAGAAGATCCCTAAAAAGCCTCCGGGCCCCGAGTGGAGCCACCGCTCGTCCCCTCGCGTCCCCACTAAGGTCCAGGCCAGCCAGTCGATGAGGAGAACCAGCCGCCAGCTACAGGCCGGGAAAACCAGGTGAGCAGACGCACCCGGGTTTACGCCGTCGCGTCCCGTCGACCTGGATCTCGCGTAACATTTCTCATAACCTCAGTGCAGAAATTTTGAAAAGATGCAGCCACATAAACCCTCCTCTTGACTTGTTTCTTTACAGATTTCTGATACAAATGTTAGCACGGCTAGTCAAAGCAGCATTAGCGTTACCTCGCTTGATGCTAACCAACATCGTCTAGTTTTCATCATCGTGAAATCACTATATCTATTTGCCAAATGAGTAACCTTGCTGGCTATTAAATGTAGTAAACCCTTTTAAACGTGACTTTAAATGGGGAGTTATGGGTTTTTTTTTTCTTTTTGTGGTAATGTGGTGCTGGTCACGTAGTGCAACTCTGTATGACACACACAGGACTGCGCAAAACTGCTCGGAGCCCACGGCGCCCCCTGCAGGCAGCGAGAAATTCCTTCACTACAAGGGTCATGAGTTTTTGCCCATTTTCTACCACTTCCCTACAACGTGCGAAGCCTGCACGAAGCCCCTGTGGAACGTGATCAAGCCTCCCTTGGCGCTGGAGTGCAAACGGTGCCAGATCAAGTGCCACAAAGACCACATGGACAAGAAAGAGGAGGTTCTCGCGCCGTGTAACCGTGGCAGATTCGACCCCCAGTTCGCCGCCGGGTGATAGCTAGCTGGGCGGGGACTTAACGTTTCTTCGTAGCGAGCGCTAACCATTCGAAAAATGAACCGGAGGCTCGAGTGGTCTCGCTTGTCTCTTGCGGTCTGGTACACAAGCGTCTTTAACAACCGCACGGCCGAAAAAGCCGTCCGTGCACTATATAAAAAAAAATAATAATAATTCAAACGCCACGTCGTTTTGGCTCCAGTTCATTTTTCAGACTTTCACGCTGCCGAATCAGAGAACTCGTCGTCCGTGGCATGCCTTCTGCCGACTAACAAACCTTTCTATTCAACCCAGCGTCCGTGACGGAACGGGCCGAAGAGCGCTCGCTAGCTAGAACCTTATTTGAAGGCTGTGTCCCACCGATCCTAGGCTTAAAGGCTCATAGTTTTGAACCAGATTTCATTTTGACGTTCCCACGCAGCCTTCAAATGACGTGTATTCAGCGATCGGACTCGTCGCATCGCCGGGTTTAGCGTTTTACTTCTTTAGATCTTGGCTGCGAGTCTACAGAGGACCCGGAATCTCAAATGCTCCCTTTTTAATGGTTCGGGTTCGTGACCCGTCGGGACCATCGTCACCATATGATCTAACTTCAGACCGCTATTGTGGATACGGTTCAGTAGTTCACGGACTCGAACGTGCCGCGAGTACTTGGCGATGGTTTATTCCCGTGTACTCCGGTGGATTTCTATGGGGTCTTCCTGCTGTACTTCCTATATTTCAGGAAATGAAGCCTTCAGATTGCATCTAGTTTAGTATTACGTAGCCGTGACGGTTAATTACATTTCAGGAAACGTCGATGGCCTGAACCATCGGAGACTCTGGTGAGGGGTGGTGCTCCGTCTCTGTCGGCTAAAGCATGGCACTCTTCCTCCCTTTTCAGGCTTCTGGATGTGGGTCTGGAAGACTGGCATTGGACTTTGGATGAGGTCCATGATGATGAGAATGAATTTAATGTCTGAGGGAGCATGCAGGGTTCGACTCATGGTAACGCCCGAGTGCATGATTGCGAGTGTGGGTTTGACGTGGGTCTTAATGACCGCTGTTGCTCAGCAGGAGACGGAGAACCCGGTCCGTCCCAAACATCCTCTCTTTCAGATCCGAGCGGACGAGACGCGCTCCGTTCACAGTTCGCCGTCCGTCCCGTTTCCAGTTTTTGGTACTAACTGGCGAAAGAGAGGATGTTTTACCATTGGGTGTTTTGGCTCGTCTTTGTCTCCGCCCGCTTTTTGACCTTCTAACCTTTTCACCCCTCAGCCCGCCCAGGTCAGGATCTCCAACTCGGAGGAGAGAGGACTCCGAGAGCAATCTGAAAAAATGACTCGCACGTTTTTGGTGTTTCCTGTTTGGGTTTTTTTTTTTTTTTTTTTCTGTTTTACTTGAATTCTTCTTCTTCTTTTTTTGCCAAACTTTTTATTGTTCCAATTACAAACCCATGATTACAGCCAGAGAAAGAACATTCACAATATTGTGTAAAAAAGAAAGGAGGAAAAAAAAAAAAAAGTATTCCACTGAAGCAGCACCATGATTCATTTCAGTAGTCTTGTTATCTCATGCAATAAAAGTTTGCGAAATGGAGTGTTTCGAGTGATGAGTGCATGCATGGTGTGTCGTGTGTCCTGTCACGATATGAAACTTTCACTGCTATTTGTTCTAATTTAACGCTAAACTATTACTCACTCAGGACTTGGCGAATTCCGTCTCGACGGGATTTTTTTTTTCCCCCCGAAGGAAAACCGAACACTTGGCAACATTCCGTCCAAAATATCGTACGCTAAAAGTTTGCGAATACGCCGACACAATAAAAAAAAACGGTGTTTGACTTCGTTCGGTACACGAACGCAGCAGATTCGGAATGTAACTTTAGGCTAACGGCGTGTGGTGGCATGCTAGGCTAACGCTAAGTAGCACGCCGTCGTGCTTAATGGTAATCCGCCGGATATTTCCAGTGTTGTCTAAATTCGGATCCGGTCTCCGATAAGGTTGTATTCCGGCTCTGTGCTGCTCCGGGCGTGTTTCCCCACGCTGTCGGAAGCACCCGTGGTACCGCCTACTATAGAAATGCTAAAAACGTCAAAGTAGCGGGATACAATTCTGCACAATAATGAACATTTACGTTACGTGGTATGAGTACGAGGAGTGGCACGAGGCTCGTTTTTTGGGATCTGTGTCGTGTGTGTGTGTGTGTGTGTGTGTGTGTGTGTGTGTGTGGTCCCGTTTCCAGGTCAGTATGTTGAATATCATCATTATTGGCGCGATAATGACTAACTCTGTGTGTGTGTCTCTCTCCCTCTCTCTTTGTTTTTCTTTCCTCCCCTTCCTCTCTTTAGCTAACCTCACTTTGGGAATGTGGTGTAACTTCGTGCTGAGGTTTGGGCTCTCCTGCTTTCACACCAAGAACTTAACGTTTCTGTAATGTTTCATCGATCCAAACGGGCGAGAAAACGTTACGTTGCCGGGTTTCGAGCGTTGCCCTGTAGGGACGTCTGTGAGGTTTTCCAGGACCTTAAAAAACAACAACAAAAAAAAACCAAACAACTAATCCGCAGAGAAGTGTTGGAAGACGAGTCCCTCAGGGTCTTGGAACTTTTTTTTTCTTCACCAAACCAGAAGGCAAAGCACTCAGATGGACCGAACCGGACCAAACGGACACACTACAAGATTGTGGAGGAATCTGTGCTAGTCAAGATGTTCTTGGGAAGAAAAAAAAAAAGCAAAGCAATCTATCCATAACCCCACCCCCCATCCTGTCCTGGAGATAGGTGTGTGCCGATATCACATCATCGATGAACATTTTATCACGCTTTTACGATCTCATCACAGTGCATCAGAGAAGGACTGATTGTACGGTAGCAATGGTTTTAAACTTTCTTTGAAGTCTCATTTATAGGACCCATGCGATGTGTGCGAAGTAAGAACCTTAGAAGATTTCCAAAGGTACCCATCTGGAAAAGGAACCGTGGTAGGCCTTGAGAGAGCTAAACAACACAAAAATCTGAATTGTAGGACCATTCAAGGGTTATTAGGTTGTCCCTCTCGAAAGGGGTTCCAAGTAGAACCTTTTCGGCAAGATGAGGATCCTTGATGACAAAAAATAAAGACCTTCAGGAGACCTCCAAAGGTCAGCGTCTCATGAGGTAGCATCGTGGCAGATGGCACTCAGGTACATTCTTAGAAACTTTAGGACTTTTAAGGGTTTGTCAGATATTCCTCGTGAAAAAACCGTGTTTCCCCGTCACAAGGAGTTCCAAGTAGAACCTTTTAAGCACGCTAAGAAGCCTTGATTATCGAGAATACGGAGCTTTAGGGGACTTGCAACAGGTAACCATCTGATGGGGCAACACTGGTGAACCCCGGTGGAACCCTGGCAGCCACTCATAGGTACACTCTTACAGAAATATTCTTTTGAAATCTTCTACACCAGACCTATGAGAGTTACTCCCGAGGGACAACCTAAGAACCCTTAAGGGTTCTCCATTTTCTATCAGAAATGGCCCCAAAATAAATCGGACCTTCTTCACAAGCTAAGAAGCCTTAATTATGGAGAATAAGGAGCTTTAGAGGACTTTCGAAGGTAACCATCTGATGGGGCAACACTGTGACGGATAAGGAACCCTGGCAGAACCGTTAAGGGTTCTTAGTTTATCCCTCTGAAAGAACTCTTTTATAGGTTCTGTGTAGAACAGAATATCAGACATGTCCCCAAATAGGACCTTCTTTCCAAGCTAAGAAACCTGAATTACCAATGTAACCTCTGAAGAACCTTTGACGAAGCCTCACTAAGAGGGTAGTTCATCAGGTATTATCTGAACATGAATCCAGAGCTTTTTGTCTCGAGGATGGAATTGGGATGGACTACTCCAAGAAGGAGCGCCTGCAACGCTACTCTCAAACTTGGCCAGAGTCGATATCTTGAGAGTGCGCCAATCCAAAAGCCATATTCTGAAGAGAACAGTATTGATGGAGATCACGATGTATCGTAAGACCCCTTCGGCACACGCCTCATTCCATCCAGTGTGTAGCTGAGAGCACGTTTTATGCTCGGCTCTATTGACGAGCTTTTTACATCCGAGTCCGAGATGGACCCGTCCGGTCTGTGCTGGCTCCAGGACTGTGCTATTTGGTACTTTAACACTACGTTATGGGATTGAGAATCCACACCCCCCCCACACACACACACACACACACACACATATATATATGTTTATTAAAAATGGAATAGTGTGGTTTTCTCTGCACTACGACCATGCCTTACAGTGTTAACCACACCCACTCTTAACGGAGGGTTGGACTACTTAAACCTGTTCTCAGGGCAGAATGTTCGCCAGCGACAGCAGTGTCTCCAAAACGGTTCAAAATCCCAGACGCTGTGGTTTTTTGGGGGGTTTTTTTTCGTTTCGTTTCAAAATGTCCGAAAACAAGCTGCGTTATTAGACTATTTTGGACAACAGCTGTATAATAGTTCGCTATGACAACAAACAGACGCGTTTTTTCGCTATCCGTGACCGTTTCAAGTGAGCGAATTCGACTCGTCTGCGCCGACTTACCTTGTTGTTTCGAGTTCGCGGTTCAATACACTTTCGCCCACGTTCGATTTACTTTAAATCGCCGTAGGCGTAGCTCGGTCTCGGTTTGTACAGACCAGTAAAACCCCCCCCAATGCTAACGCTTTTAGTTGCAAACGTCGATCCGTACACGCCCAAGACGCAGCTTCGCGAACGCCATCGTCTTGATCCAAGCCATCGCGATAGCGGTGCGAATTCCGTAGAGCGCACGGGACCTTTTACGTTCCGATTACGTTCTAATCTTGGTTTGAATCTCGCTGACGAGCAGGTCTGAGCTCACGGGTTCGTCTCCCGTCAACAGCTTCAAGGAATCCAGGACGACGTCGGACCCGATGATCGAGTTCCGGTCAAAGCTAGAAATACGGCACGTTTCTGAAGACCTCGGACTCCGCCTACTGTCCGTTACGTCGCTCGTCATGCTTAACCAATTAGAGTGGTTTCTGCCCCCGAGAACAGGTTAGGGTGAGTAAAACTCCCTCGAGCACTTAACACGCTCCCCCGTGAATGTAAAGCCGAGACGGTTGGACCGTTTTTCACGTCTGCGTGAAGGGAAAAAAAAAAAGGCGGAGTGGGGGGAGGGGTGGAGTACCGTTATTCTTTTTATCCCGAGATGAAAAATCTTTTTTTTTAATTTGTTTTTTTTTTTTTTTCTAAAAGTGTGCTTACTTTATCCGGGATTAGATTTAAACCCATAATTTTATACCAGATCTGAAACGGTCTATCGCACATCCACGTCTGTCCACCTCCGACTGTTCTGTGGTTCGGAGCGATCCGAGTATTTTTCTATCGAGTTCATGCGTGAACGAAGCCGCGAGTGCCGTGAACGTGTTACTCATACTGTACTCCATTTTTGTTGTTGTTGCTGTTGTTGGTGGTTCTTTTTTGTTTTTGTTTTTTAAACAGAGCTCCTAACGATAAGGCACGACTATCTATAGATCTACACCGTCTATCGGACACGCCATCCTAGAGTCACGTGCTTTTTATTTATACTGGCCTGAGCACTTTTCATGTTGAAGCGCCGCGTCCAGGTCTGCATGTTTTATAAACCGCTGTATCGTTTGACGAATAGAACGAAACCTGTATGTAGCCTCTCTGTGGTTTGAAGAACCTGTATAACATTTGCTTATTTTTGTAAACAATAAATAAAAGTCATCTATATAGCTGTGAAATGTAGTTATGGAAGTAAAGTTTTAATATAAAAAAAAAAAAAAAATCATGTCTTTTCAAATTATTTCTCCGTATAGGTTGAGATGTTTGTTTTGTTTGTTTCTTTGTTCTTTTCCTGGAGTGTTTTATTCCCCTTACACCGCAGCATGTTGCCAACAATTACAATTTTATGTTAAAAGAACGATGTATTTTTTTATTTTTTTATTTATTTTTCAGTTTAATGTTCATTCTTATTCTCACTTACGTTATAGATATCTCAAAACACACACACACACACACACGTCATGGTTTCGATCCGGGCGCAAAATTTATTCACATTGCGTTAATTTGTTAATGTTTCTTTTTTTTTTTAAAAAAAAACTTATCTCCAGCAAGCGTGTCGAGTGTCGGAATCTCGCCGCTTTCCCAAACTCGCCACGAGAAGGGATCGGTGGCGGAATGGACGTAATGACAGTGATGATAAAACTACTGCGAATGTTAAAATCATGATGCGAAAGTTGCTCACGTTTCAGACCCGCAGAAGTGGAAGGAGTCTCCGGTGGCAGCGCTTTATAACTCCGAGAGAGAGAGGAAGGAACGCTTCAGGAATGCTGTAACGTAAACGGGAACAGGAACTACTTTGTTCTCACGGACGTTCCGCAACGTGAAATGTGACTAGACGTGTATAAGTACGCGATTATGTCATTCTTTAATAAACAGAATTGTAATGGTTGGGAAATGGCCGTGAGATGAAAGGAATGAAAGCGTCGGCGCCGTGCCGTTACAGGAACGCTGACGGGTATGCTCACGTTTTATTCCCTACGCTTTCTGCTAAAAACATGTTTTAAATGAAATTTAAAACAAGTCTAAGTGGTATTAGCAGTTCAGGGGAAAGTACGGCTCTTTTTCACCTGCTCGTAATTTTATATTTGAGTCTCGTGAAAGTAGTATAGTGTGGTAAAATGTCGTCATGTATACTGATGCGTTTTTACGTTCAGTTTGGCTTAATTGTGTAATGTTCGATTTATTTATTTTTAATGTAACGTTTATTATTATTTAGGACAAATTACATGACATTAAAAGATAAAATCGCATTAAGCTCACTCGACACCAGAAGAAGTCTGGAACTGGAACTTATGCCCAATTTCTCGGGAGTTCGAGCGAAGGTCTTCAGGGCTGCTGCTTGTTGTTTATTATTATTATTATTAGTAGTAGTAGTATTATTATTAGTATTATTAACAACACCTGACACCTGCCAGGAGACTTTCAACAAGATCAGCAACACAGAAATGACAGCGTGACACAAAAATGTTAAATGTATCTAAGAATCGCTGGGGTGTGAATTGAGGAGGGTGTACACACACACACATACACACTCACACAGAGACAGACACGGGAACGAACACGACCCTGACCCGTGGATATAAAGGAGTGTTCGACGTGGAGGAGTGGACACAGATTCTGCTTCAGGCGTCATTGATTATTGGTTGTAGGGGTGCCAATAATTTTGGGACCACTGAAACCGTACATAAAACTATACTATTCGTGTGAAATTATGCTAAAAATGTTAGTTGCATAGTTGCGTATGGAAGACTGCTCCATAACTGTGGGGCTCTATAAGCTGGACGTTTGGTTGCTGTAGATTGTGTTGATGGCCAGATGTGTAGATGCTGGTGCAGGAGGAGCAGCCCTTGAGCTCTGGCTCAGGTGTGTGAGCTTGTGTTGTAGGTTACTTTAAAGGGATGTTCGCCGGAGAGAAGTGGAGGTGTGGAGTGGAAGAACACGCTCGTTGTCCGTTCAGCTCGTGTGGCTCGTCGGGTTAGACTTGTAATCGTATTTACAGGAAGACCCGCTTTTGAGTCCTGGCTCAGGTGAGGGAGAAGTGTAATAAGAGTTTTTGTTGGGTTTCTCCGTACAGGTGGAGATGTGTAGCTGAGGATAAAATCCACTAAAACCGCACTCAGTCTTGTTGGCTCTGATGGCTCACTGGGCTAAACGTCTCGCACCGGTCACTGTGTTGAGTCTTGTTTTGCGGCAGTAAGGGTTGGACTCTGTTGGAACACTATCTCCAGAAAAGGAAATCTTTTTGGCAGGTTTTTAGAACAAACTGTGATGTTGTGTCTGTTCCTCTTTGGTGTAGTGGTTTGTGTCAGTGTCAGTATTGGGGTTCCAGAAGGTGTTTGTGTGGTGGTTGTTGTTTGCCCAGGTTCTAACCCTCCTCTTGGCAGGAGCAGCAATTTTAAGACTAAAAGCAGTGTGAAGCGGTATAAAGGTGTGATGGAAGCAGTGTTTCATCAGAGACTCTGTAGCTCAATTGGTTGAGCAGTGGCTTCTGTGGATCAGAAGATGCATGGATCAAATCCCCTCAAGAGTCTTGGCTAACAGAAAATGGGTGGAGGGATGTGTGTGGGAAGGTTGCAGGTAGAGCTGTGGGTGGGTAGTGTGTGCAGGAATGGGACAGGTGTAGGAAGTAATGGAGCAGAGGTGGCTGTAGCTGGGGTTTCAGGAGGTGGTGTAAGTGTGGGAAGGAATAGGGTATTGGTGGTTGCATGAAGAGTCTCAGGAAGAGTGGGTGTGAGTGCCCAGGATTGGGTGGAGGCTCAGGAAGAGGAGGGTGCACAACCTGGAGAGCAGTCACAGAGAGTGTGAAGGAGAAGCCTGTGGAGGGTTGTGCACCCTGGGGGTTGATGGGGGGTGTGGGCAGGAGGGGATAGTTTCAATAATAGGATTTGAAGTTTTAATAAGATAGGTATTCAGTTAAAGGATTCCCCAGGAGAGGGGTCCACCTCTTTCCTAATTTTTCTCTGCTTCTCACTTTTACTTCAACTCTCTCTGCCTCCCCCTCTTGAGTGCACACCCCTCCACAACACATGTGGTCACCCTGGTCTCAACTGAAGGGTGTGCACTCTCCACTGCACTCTCCACTCCTCCACCTGACTACTACTGTAATCACATTCCAACACCACAGCTACCTTGAAATTCCTCCTATACCTTCTGAGATCACAAACAATCCTCACTCAAGCCTCAATCCTCCATCTATCTCTCAAGCGTCACTCACACAACACCTGTAACTTCTCAGACTACACATCCTCCACCCTTCTAAGCTCTCAATCCCTCATACACCTGCCAAGCAACCCATTGGGGGTTCGATCTACGCACCTCCCGCACCACAACCATGACGACTTAGCCAACTGAGCCACAGAGGCCCTTATGTCACCCCCTCCATCCACCCATCCATCCCATCTTCATTCTTCCACAGTGCCAATGTTGATTCTTGAATCTGCCAGAAGAAGGGATAGAACCTAAAAGAACACAAACATGAACTCTAACCACTACACCACAAAGGGACTGAAGCACCAAACGCGTATTGGACTTTTGTCATCATAAATGACTTCATGAGGAATTTTAAGTCATAAACTTTCCAAGACTAGAGTAGAACCCACAACTTCTGGAACACCATCATTGACATGAACTCTAACCGCTACACCACCAAGGGACAGAAATCTACCTGTGTGTTGGACTTTTGTCATCATGAATCACTTCACCAGGACGCAGAAGTTTTTAGTCTTACACCTTCCAAAAGGTAGAGCAGAACCATCGACTTCTGAAACATCATCATTGGGACGAACTCTAACCACTACACCACCGAGAGACATGCTGAGTGCAAGTGTGTTGGACTTTTGTCATCATAAATAACTTCATGAGGACCCAGCAATTCTTTGTCTTAGACCACCCAAAAGACAGCAACGAACCCACACCTTCTGGAACATCGTCATTGACACAAACTCTAACCACTACACCACCAAGGGACAGAAAGGAGACACGTGTTGGACTTTTGTCATCATAAATCACTTCATGAGGATGCAGTAATTTTCTGTCATAAACCTTCCAAAAGGTAGAGTAGAACCCTCAACTTCTGGAACAGCTACATTACACGAACTCTAACCACTACACCACTAAGGTACAGGGATGCCACCCCTGTGTTGGACTTTTGTCATCATAAATCATTTCATGAGGACGCATGAATTTGAAGTCATAAACTTTCCAAAGGGTGGTGTAGAACCAACAATTTTTGGATCAGCATCCTTGGCACAAACTCTAACCCCTACACTACCAGGGTACAAGGCATACACAAGTGTGTTGGACATAAATCACTTCATGAGGACCCAGTAATTCTTTGTCTTAGACCACCCAAAAGACAGCCATGAACCCACACCTTCGGGAACATCATCATTCACACGAACTCTAACCGCTACACCACCAAGGGACGGAAAGGAAACACGTGTGTTGGACTTTTGTCATCATAAATCACTTCACGAGGCTGCTGTAATTTTTAGTCTTACACCTTCCAAAAGGTAGAGCAGAACCATCGACTTCCAGAACCGCATCGTTGACACGGACTCTAACCACTACACCACCACGTGACAGGAGCTCCACCAGTGTGTTGGACTTTTGTCATCATAAATCACTTCATGAAGATGCAGTAATTTTCAGTCATAAACTTTCCAAAAGGTAGAGGAGAACACACAACTTTTGGAAAACCACCATTGACACAAACTCTAACCACTACACCACCAGGGGACGAGAAAGTCACAAGTGTGTTGGACATAAATGATTTCATGAGGACCCAGCGATTTTTTTTTGTCTTAGACCACAAAAAAAAACAGCCATGAATCCACACCTTCTGGAACATCATCATTGACACAAACTCTAACCACTACACCACCAAGGCAGAGAAACTCCACCCGTGTGTTGGACTTTTGTCATCATAAATCACTTCATGAGGCAACATGAATTTTTTCTCCTAAACCTGGTGGAGAAATCACACCTTCTGTAACACCACCACAATAATTTTACATCTTAAACCAGACAAAGGACCTGCAAGAACTAACACATTCTGGAACACCATCATTAGCATGGACACTAACCATTACACCACGAAGGGACGGAAAAGTCACACGTGTGTTGGACTTTTGTCATCATGAATAACTTCATAAGGCTGCAGCAATTTTTTTTTGTCTTAGACAAGCCAAAAGACCGCTGTGAATCCACATCTCCTGGAGCAGCATCATTGGCATGAACTTTAACCACTACACCACCAAGGTACAGTAACACCAACCGTGTGTTGGACTTTTGTCGTAATAAATCACTTCATGAGGACGCAGGAATTTTCAGTCATAAACTTTCCAAAAGGGAGAGTAGAATCCACAAGTTTGGAACACCATCACTAACAGGGACTCTAACCACTACACCACGATGGGACGAGAAAGGTATCTGTGTGTTGGACTTTTGTCATCCTATATGATTTCATGAGGACCCAGAAATTCTTTGTCTTAGACCACCCAAAAGACTGACATGAACCCACACCTTCTGTAACATCATCATTGACACAAACTCTAACCACTACACCACCAAGTGACAGAAAGGAAACACGTGTGTTGGACTTTTGTCATCATAAATCACTTCATGAGGACGCTGGAATTTTCAGTCTTAAACTTTCCAAAAGTTCGAGTAGAACCCTCAACTTCTGGAACATCTTCATTACACGAACTCTAACCACTACGCCACTAAGTGCCAGGAACTCCACCAGTGTGTTGGATTTTTGTCATCATAAATAACTTAATGAGGACCCAGCAATTCTTTGTCTTAGACCACCCAAAAGACAGCCCTGAATCCAAACCTTCTGGAACATCATTATTGACAAAATCTCTAACCACTACACCATCAAGGGACCGGAAGAAGACACGTGTGTTGGACTTTTGTCATCATAAATCACTTCATGAGGATGCAGCAACTTGAAGTCTTAAACCTTCCAAAAGCTAGAGTAGAACCCTCGACTTCTGGAACACCATCATTGACGCAAACTCTAACCACTACACCAAGAAGGGACTGAAACTCCACCCGTGTGTTGGACTTTTCTCATTATGAATCACTTCATGAGGCAACATGAATTTTTTCTCTTAAACCTTCCAAAAGCTGGTGGAGAAACCACACCTTCTGTAACACCACCACCATAACGTCATGTCTTAAACCAGACAAAGGACCGCCAAGAACCAACACATTCTGGAACACTAATCAGTAGCATGAACTCTAACAACTACACCACCAAGGGACTGAAATGTCCTACATGTGTTGGACTTATGTCATCAAGAATCACTTCATGAGGATACAGAGATTTTAGGTCTTAAACCAGCCAAAAGACAGCCAAGAACCCACAAGAACCCACACCTATCATCAACAGGTGGAGGTGTACAGCTAAAGATAAAATCCACTAAAACAGCACTGAGACTCGTCAGCTCTGATGGCTCAGTGTGCTAAAGGTTTACTCTTATCATCGTCTACCACTGCTGCTACACTACTATCATCATCTGCTGCTACACGTGTATTACGTTACATTTTACTATGCAACAGTTGAAAAATAATGACCATTTAAAGTAACATAACCCCGGATTCATATACACTCTAACTGCACACCACTCACCTGCAGAGCGCCAACAGCTGGTCTCGAACCCGGTTCTCCCAGCGCTTCTGGCTGTGGACAAGCACTACAACAGCCTTAACCAATCAGGACACAGTACCACTTACACTTTCGCTGAAAGCCACCTGTAGCAAACAAGTCTGCACTATGAAAGATGCCGATTCATTTATACCATGATTCATGCAGAAAGAAAATCTGAAATGGGACCCCGGAAGTGCAAACAAAGAACATAAATATCCCTCTATATTATATAGATGTCAGGCGTACAAATTACCCAGAATGCCTCGCTCCAATTGGACAGTTTTTACGTTAAAATGTAAATCCCCACCGAAACATTACATCACAGCAGAAACCTCTCCCGATACTTTACATTAGAGACTAGATCACAACTGAAACCTCTCCCACATCACAGCCAGTACATCACAAAGAAACACCTCCCAATACATAACCGATTACATCCTAACCAAAACCCCGCCCAATACGTATCATAACCAAAACCCCGCCCAATTCATATCATCCTAACCAAAACCCCCCAATACATATCCTAACCAAAACCCCCTCTAATACTATCATAACCAAAACCCCACCCATCATATAATCCTAACAAAACCCCACAACACATTAAACCAAAAACCCCGCCCAATTCATATAATCCTAACCAAAAACCCAATACGCATCATAACCAAAACCCCAATCTATATAATCCTAACAAAACCCCGCACCGATACATATAATCGTAACCAAAACCCGCCCAATTATATAACCCTACAACCGCCCAACATATCATCCTAACAAAAACCCCCCACATCATCCAACAAAACACCAATACGTATCATCCTAACCAAAACCCCGCCCAATACGTATCATCCTAACCAAAACCCCGCCCAATTCATATAATCCTAACCAAACCCCGACGATACAAAAATCGTAACCAAACCCCGCCCAATTCATATAACCCTAACCAAAAGCCTGCCCAATTCATATCATCCTAACCAAAACCCCGCCCGATACGTATCATCCTAACCAAAACCCCGCCCAATACGTATCATCCTAACCAAAACCCCGCCCAATTCATATCATCCTAACCAAAACCCCGCCCGATACGTATCATCCTAACCAAAACCCCGCCCGATACGTATCATCCTAACCAAAACCCCGCCCAATTCATATCATCCTAACCAAAACCCCGACCGAACTATCATCCTAACAAAAACCCCCCCCACTACATACCAAACCCCGCCCAATACGTATCATCCTAACCAAAACCCCGCCCGATTCATATCATCCTAACCAAAACCCCGCCCAATACATATAATCCTAACCAAAACCCCGCCCAATTCATATAATCCTAACCAAAACCCCGCCCAATTCATATAATCCTAACCAAAACCCCGCCCAATTCATATAATCCTAACCAAAACCCTGCCCAATACGTATCATAACCCGCCCAATACATATAACCATCACAACTGAAACCCCTAATTGTAGGCTAAAGCAGGGCCCTCTTCTTTTCAGGCTTCTGGATGCGGGTCTTGAGGACTGGCATTGGAATTTGGATGAGGTCCTTGATGATGATGATGATGATGATGTTGAGAATGAACGTAATGTCTGAGGGAGCATGCAGGCTTCGACTCATGGTCACGCCCGAATGCATGACTGCGAGTGTGGGTTTGAATTGCGTGTTAATGACAGGAGACGGAGAACCCGGTCCATCCCATCGTTACATGTTTGTGAAGAAGTGAAACCACACAAGAAGAGAAAGGGCAGGAATAAAGACTGAATTAATTCTTTGGATATAATCATTTGTTTATTTATAAAGACCCTGTCTGGAAGACAAAACTCATTTCAGTACAGTACATACACAACACATAGATATGAAAGATTTTTTATTATTATTATTAATAATAATGGTATTGTGCATATCCTTCCACTGTAAATGTAAACACTCTGTATTTATAGAAATTTGATCCAGATACTTGTAACAAAAGTCTACTCTACTCCTTCTGCTTCCAATACAAGGCTAGTAAAGTGTGAAAAATGACAGAAATTCCTACAAATATTTTGAGGAAAGGTCCCAAAGGTCTAATGGGAATGTTTCAGAAGTGTGTGGTGACACATTAGAGACCATTAACACTCATGTTTCCTCGGTATTTATTACACGTCTTTAAACATCCCTCATAATGAGGTGCTACTGGGTGTCATTGGTCCAAACACTGCCGTACGGCAATACTGAAGTGAAAAGACAGAATAAACCGGAACCCTGAGTCAAGAAGCGTTAAAGGTGATCAGTAACTGTATAAAATATTATTCATATAGCATTAAAAACAGAAAAAAAATCGAATAAAACAACAGGAACGGAACCAACCAATCAGCTCCATCCTGTGCGTGGTTCAGTTAAGAGTGCTGGTCCTTGGTACGCTGCATATATTTCACTCGCACGTTCTAACGTCAAACCCAAGCGACCGATGTTCCTGTGACAGGAAGTGACGTCGGAATCGCTCAGTCTCTCAGTCACGTTTCTTGGCGCTGGGTTTGTAGTAGATCACCGTGGCCGTCACCCACATGTTCAGAACGGTCATGGCTACGAAGCGGATCAGAACTTCGAGGAGATGGACGGGAGGACATGAAAAGACTCGTTACTACTTATCGTAATAATAATAATAATAATAATAATAATAATAATAATAATAATAATGACGATAATAATAGCTTTCACATTTGGTGTTTTTGTACAACTGATAAATATACCCTGACGTCCACCTTGTAACTCAAATGTAAATCTTTCTAAGGACGTTTGGGAAGATACGCGTGATCCAGCTGTAACGTCTTGGCAGAGGCAGCCAGATTATAGTCAGTAGAAATGTCCTGGTACTTCATGGAGTCCATGACATCACGGAATGTAATGAGGTTCCCAGGAAGTTTGGAGGAAAGGTTTTTAAGAAGTTAGGTGTCAAGTGAGTCATGCCCCCCCCGATATTTCTATAACGTATATAAAACGTACACTGGCGGAGAAATGAATAAATAAAAACACCAAGTGCGAGAGCAGCCCTACAATGTCCAACTCACCCTGCGCGTCTCCAGTGGTCACCGCTGTAGTGAAGATCCTCGCTGGATAAATCACAAGCTCATACAGTCAGATACTTTTCCGGCAAAATTGTTCCGATTAACTTTTACACTCACTCATCGCTGTTATTTATTTCATTTTTTTTACAAGAATATGTATTAGACTTTTAGATCGGAAACGGACGGACGATGGCGAATGGAAACGCGTCGGACTCACCCATGCACGTGTACGACGCTAACGCCCAGGTTAAAGTGCTGACCTGCGCCGAGTCTTTGGATCTCCACAGACACTGAAGCTGCAGGAGTTTACTGCCCGCACTGATGAGCGTACACACACTCTGCACACACACACACGCGCACGCGCACGCGCACACACACACACACACACACACACACACACACACACACACAGTGAGAGCGAAAAGATGATGACGGTAAGGTGGAGAGAAAATCTCACTCGTCACAACTGCGTGTATTCGCCGTCATGCTCGAGTCAATCTAACGTATACGTGCAGAATTATTGGCACCTTTAGTAACGATAGGTAAGGTTATGAAAAAAAAAAAATCCAGCTGTGACCTCCTGACAGAGGCAGCTACAATTTCACTTGAAATCTCCTGGTACTTCACCCGGTGAATCTGGGGTGCCAATAATTCTGGAGCTGATCGCAACTTCCTTTGAACATTTACTGAGTCTCCGCGGTTTATTTGAGGGAGAGACTGAGACGCTGTTTTAGCTCAAACACTGACTACGCTCGCCGAAGAGGATCATATTGGCTTATATCTGATATCGATCAGGTCCGGACAGATGTGAGGCAGATGTTCTCACCATGGCCATGTCGATGATCCATTTCTCCACGGTGAGCAGTTTCCATCCGCCGACAAACCTGACAGAGTCCAGTTAAAGAGTCAAAGCAGCGACAGCGTGTCGAGAACACGTGACGCGGAGCTCACGCGGTGGAAGCGTGCGTCTTCATTCTACTACGTCCGAGACGTGACGCAAACTCTTCTCGATACGGTGGAAACCCGTACAGCGCTTGATGGCAATTAATACGAGATTAGAGGGCAAGGGGGCGGAGCTTCCGGTGGGTCAGTTCAGAGAGCTGAGAGAAATCTTAGCGTTTCTCCAGAGTCCTGCCTTACTTCTTTACTCATTTAGCAGCGTACCTGGGGTTATGCAGAGAGAGCGTGAGAGTGAGTGTGTGTGTGTGTGTGTGTGTGTGTGTGTTTAAGGATACACAGCTGCGTAGATGAGACTGTGCTTCATGTTTCTATTGTAGTGCAGGATGAGAATCAGCAGGATCACATCTGCAACACGAACACAAAGAGAATTCCACTTCAGTAACACGGGGCTTAAAAGTTTAACGCCAACGTTATTCTTCAGTCTTCACAGTTTAAACGAAACAGCCAGGCAGATACCTCCTCGCTTACAGCCTCCAGTGCAGCGGCATAACAACTCGTTTATTCAAGCGCGCGTTCGCGTTCTCACCTTGTGCGATGAGGATGGGATACTCCAGGTACGTAGGAGGAGGATAATCGTAGTACATCTGATAGGAGACGAACACTATAAACCTGCGGAGAGAGAGAGAGAGAGAGAGAGAGAGTGAGAGAGAGAGAGAGAGAGAGAGGAGAGAGAGAGAGAGAGAGAGAGAGAGAGAGAGAGAGAGAGAGAGAGAGAGAGAGTGTGAGAGAGAGAGAGAGAGAGAGAGAGAGAGAGAGAGAGAGAGAGAGAGAGAGAGAGAGGGATGAGTAAGAGAGCAAGAGAGAGAGAGCCGATGAGTGAGAAAGAGAGGGAGAGAGCGGAAGAGGAGGTGAGAGAGTGAGAGAGTGAGTGAGAGAGAAGCGTGGTAGGCGAGGAGAGAGAGAGAGAGATGAGAGAGAGCGAGAGAGGAGAGAGAGGCAGAGTGAGAGAGAGCGAGTGAGAGAGAGAGAAAAGAGAGAGGGGAGTGTGTGAGAGAGAGCTGTGAGATGATGAGCATAGGAGTGAGAGAGGGGATGAGCGAGGGAGAGAGAGAGAGAGAGGGTAGGGAGAGAGAGAGTGAGAGAGAGAGAGTGAGAAGAGAGAAGAGAAGAGAGAGAGGCGTGAGAGAGATGAGTGAGAGAGAGAGAGAGAGAGAGAGAGAGAGAGTGAGAGAGCAAGCAAGTGAGAGCGAGAGTGTGAGAGAATAAGAATGAGAGAGAGAGAGTGAGAGTGTGTCATGTTACTGAAAAATAAAATAAAATAAAATAAAATAAGAGTCCGGAAGCTGCCGGAACATCTAAAGAGACTCGGAGTATAAATGTTGAATAAACATCTCCTTACATGAAAATGAAAAAAATAAAAATAGGTCCAGGGTGGACTTCTCCTTTAATCAGTACAGTCTCTGAGGATGAGGATGCGTTTTAAATCGGTCAGTGAGCCAGAAAAGGTCGTAATGTTGCAGAATTCCCAGAATTCCCAGTGTAAGTGGACAGGTGTGAAGGGGATTATTAAAGGACTGTACCCGGTAAGCTCGAGCAGCAGGCTGTTCAGACTCACTCCGGTGGTCGTCTTCGCCCTCATCAGGACCACAATCTGGGGCAGTTTCAGCACCACGCACACGAATAACGTGCTGAAATTGGCGAAATGCAGCAGCAGCAAGTCGTCGTCCATCCTGTCCCGGTGCTCGGCCACGCGGACACACAAACACCGATTAAACTCCGAGAATAAAAAACAAACAAACAAACAAAAACCCTCACCTGGCACCGGATCTACAAATATGCGGAAGCGTGCGAAAACTCTTCCGCGCACGTCAGCGAGGTCTTTTTGACCCACCGCGGCATCCGTTACTTCGGCGGGTTGCCAAGTGTGTGGAATTCGTATATTTGATAGTTTATTTGATTGGATTTTCCTGAGTTGGGACTGTGTTAGTCAGTCGAAACCGCGCCACTGTTTCTAATGTGCTGTGTTCCAAATCGGCGTGTTCCCTATCGAAATGTGAGCGCACTAGCTACTAGGACCTTCGGAGTGTCTCACACACGACCCGACCCGCCGGGAAAAAACCCTTAAAACCGTTAGCGTTTGAACCCACGTGGGCTTTGACGACATTTTAACCTCAGTACATTCAGTTTAGAGACAATACTTCGACGATTTATATTTAAAATCATTAAAAAACAAACAAACAAACACACAAAAATATCCCACACGCATTTAGGAAATATTTCATTTGCTTAACCTGGTGTCACAAGCTTAAAATCCCCCCTTTACTCTCCATGTTTAGTGCTTCTTTCTACTAGTTGAAGGAAATATAGGATAGAATTTTTTCTTTTTTAAATGAATATATTTATATATATTGAAATACATTACATCAAATATATAAAGAAGGTTTAGCTATTTGAAATGCTTGTGTGGTGGGCAATGAAAACCTTAGTATTAAATGTTTTTTTTTTTTTAATACAGCAGTTCGTTCCGGTCCACTGATCTGATTGGTCGAGCGGCGTTCCAAGAGTGCCGATATTTCCGATACCCGCACCGGGACCGCGTGTCACTACGCCCGTCCGTGTTCGCTACGTACAATTCCACTCCGTGGTTCGGACGGTAGCGTTAGCGACATCAACAGCGGGCGTGGCAAACGAAGTTCCAGGAATATAACTTTCGGCTTAAAATAGGAAAGGCGAACAGGAAAGGGAGAAAAAAAAAAAAAGGTTAAATCGTCGCAAAATCGTTGCGAGCGAGCCGACGTTCTAAAAAGTGAGCGCGGCTTCTGTGGGATCGGTTTCCACTGGCGGGGAAGAACATTTGGCCGTTAAAACCGTTGTGTGGATGCAACCTCGCAGTCGTGCGGTTAAACTGGACATCGCAGTCCTGCGGCGGATGAGAGCTGTGCCGATATTCAGTATAACCGCACTCTTGCTTGTGCGATATTGCTTAAATACCGCCTACGATCGGCTGTGCTCCAAATTGGCATATTTCCACTCAGAATGTTAGCACACTACCTAGCTCATGTATGACTCGACCAATCAGAACCGTTAACGCTTTTACAATTTCGAAATCCGCTTTGGCTTTAACGACGTTTTCAAATCAATACATTCGGACAATATTTTGACAATCTATATGTAATATCCTTTTAAAAAAATGATGATAAAAAACATCCACGCTACAACATTTCATTTGCTCAACCTTTTCGCTCTAACTAGTTCCTGGAAAATATACAACCTTTTTTTTTTTTTTTTTTAAACGAATATATTTATTTATCATATAGTGTGCGTAAAGAAATCGTTGAAATAGATAAAAGGTTTCCAACTGATAGTTTTGCAAATGAAAACTCGTTTCAAATGAGGATATTTGACATATTCTGCGTGTTGGCTCACCGGCTAGTTGCTAGTTAGCTAGGTGCTAAAGCTTTAGGTTTGTACTTATGCTAGAACCGACCCGAGTCATTCAAATCCCGACAGTTTCAATGCACTTTAATCCTCGACTATTTAATGCTCAAAGTAAGTAATGCGACAAGATGAAACGGTAAGTGACCGCTTTCAGAAACATGTTGCAAGTGGAGAAAAACCCAAACCCAAAGAAACACATGAAGGACACTCCAGAGCGAGGTGAAAAAAAAAGAACTGCGTTTGCCTCTATTTATTCGGTTCAAAAACAAATACTGTTACAAGACAAAAAAAAAAGATACATTTGTTTTTAAAAGCAATCTTGGCAACAAGTTTTTTTGGTTTTTTTTTACATTTTTAAAATATTTTTTTATAACAATTTCATAATAAAAAGACAAAAAGATCATCATCATTATTATTCCTGCGGTTTCCTTTCTTAATTTAGAAAAGAAATGAATAAACGTGGGCTGAATGCCTCTCGTCAGGCTACCCTGTTCAAAGAGCCACGTCACTTCTTTTTTTTATTTATTTGCAAATGCAAACACTTGTCGTTAATAAATAATACTATAAAAGGTTCTGCGAGTACCATTTACAAGGGCAGAGGGAACACGGGGGCAGATGATGTGAAATACAGAGTCGAGATGTTTCTGATTCGAGCTACGATTCGTTTGACTCGCTACCGAGCAGCTACAACGTACAACCGCAAACTGTAACAGAACGGGTTGGTTTTTGGTGCGTGTAAGAAAACTAAATCTTTTGATTAGTCCTGCGTTTCGCAAACCGATTCATCGGATTCACTGAAGAGTCGACTCGACTTGACTCGTCATAAACGAGTCACAGAGAGAGAGAGAGAGAGAGAGAAAAAAAAGCAACATGTACATCAACACAAGCATGATTTTTTTTTTTCCATATTGTTTTTTTTTTTTTCCTGGTGGGGTTTTTTTTTTCTTTTTTCCCTTTTTTTTATTATTATTATTATTTTTTTTAACAAAGTGGACGATTTTGTAACATCAGACTGCTGGAGTGCAGAAGCGACAGTTAAGGCAGCTTTTTTTTTTTTTTTTTCCACCTGCGAAGAGTTTGAACAAGGTTAAAAATCGCAGTTGGTTTACATTTATTATTTTTCGTGTAAGTAAGTAAGAATCGGTCGTTGCATAATTCTGGCTGTTGGTGATTTTCTAGGCGAGGTCGAATAGAACGATTGTATGACGTCGGGCCTGCAGGACCCACCATGCTCCATAAATTTAGGATAAAACAGAGTCCAGACCTGATTAATCAATATAGTGCAATCACATCCAACCGTACGAAGATGCAGAGCTCTCTCACGCACACACACACAACACACACACACAAAAGAAAGTCCAGTACGACATCCGAGACGTGATTAGGCATGTTGCCGACGTTACATTTTGTCTTTCGTGATAACCGGCTAACGTTTTATCGCGGCTCAGAACATTATTATTTCCGCAAACCCCCCAAAAACACGACTCGTTGCTTATAACAACACAGCAGCCATGTTTACTGCTGACATTTTGTAACTGATCGTGTCATGTCCTGAATATTGTAATATATCGTCTGACTGATTATCGGCACATGCCTAGACGGCGTGAAAGCTTTACAGGGTAGACCTGCCCTCTCTCTGACCTGACTCGCCTCACTCTATATGTGGCACATCACCAATCCTGAACGATTTTGGGAAAAAGTTCAAACCCAAACGTTATTCCACCTGCCGACTGACACGTTGGCACCCGCAGCTTTTTTGGCTTTTAAACACAAGTAGGTGGGTACAAAAAATAGTTTCTTGGCCTCTATGTGAACTCGGCTCCGAGTTAGGAGAAAAAGCGAAACTTTTCTATAGCATGCATCATTTTTGGTGACAGGTTTAAACGAGCGTATTTTCTCGACAGTGAGCCAAGTACAGGACTCGTCTCCTAATAAAAAGTGGCGTCGATTTTCCAGAGCATCGGTGTCTAATCGGAAATGGCACTCCACGTCGTCTGATAATATCTTGGCCCGTTGGCGATGCCGCGATCTCAGCGCTTATGAGAACCTTCTGGTCCCCACAAGGTCAGTTCAACCGGAAAACGTGTGTGTGGAGGCGAATGACAACCTCGGTTCAAAAATAAATAAATAAATAAATAAATAAATAGCCAATGTGACTCCACGTTTATCTTCGAAGGAAAGAGGGACAGAAAGACGGTGTCTGAAATGGGTCACTTCACACCCGTCCTGTTGCTTTAAACACATTTTATTGTATTTCAGTTCCGATTACAGTTTCATATTTGCTAAATCAGGCTACAGGAAGCGTCCGCGGTTGGTTGTTGGTTGTTTACAACTTCTTGTAAACGTTGCAGATTGTTGTTTTTTTGTTTTTTTTCTCCGCCATGGCAAAATAAGCACCAGATTCTCGGAGCTGCTACGGTCTCGCAAACTTAACCGAACCTAACACGTGCAAACGTGGGTTAACTTTTCGCACGACGCCCGGTAACGACGTTCCCTCGCGGACCCGGCTTCAGACAACCAGGCTCTCACTAATCTCCAAACAAGTGGGCGTACAGAAAAAGCGTAAAACCTTTCAGGCTCCTCATCGGCGCATTTTTCCGAGAAAAACCCTTTCTGTCGGAGCCGAAATCCAAACCGCCTAGACGGGCTCGTCGTCTTGGTAACAAGATCCGACCACGGCGTCGAGCAACGGACAAATCCAGGAGCGCGTCGAATCGACGACGGTCCGATCCGGCTAATTTAGTCCCCATGTACGAAGAACAGGTCCCGGGTTAATGGTGCGGTGTTACCATGGCGATCTAACCTGTTCAGAGGCGAACCACTGTGGTAAGACAGAACGTCCAGGCTAAGATCGACGATACTGTAGTGTAGCTAGCTAGCAGTAAGACATGCATTCAGATTTGAGACAGAATTCGGTTTCGTTGGCGCATATAAGGTTTGAAAAACTTGGCACCGTTGACACGGTAAACGCTGTTGAAACAACAGTATTGTTATTTTTTAAAATTTCAGTTGGGTTTTGGGCATCCTGTGTTAAATACTGTGTAATTTATGAGCGTAACGCCACACAAAGGACTTAAGTGGCTTTGAACATCACAATAGAAGCGGTTTCTTACGGAACACACTTTGGTTTGTTTTGGATTTGTCGATTAGCCCACAGTGCAGCAAATCTTTCCTTGAAGCCTTTTATTTTACTGCTGTTCTTGCTTATCAAGGACAGCGCTCGCCGTTATAAAACTCTCTCTCACACACACACACACACACACACACACTTTTTTTTCTTTTCTTGCTGGTGTCATTGTCTTGTCTGCATGAAACCACAGACACTACAGCGGGGTTCGGTTTCAGAGTTATATCTGTCCAGTCTGCACGAATCAGGTTACAACAGCAAGGTCACACACACACACACACACACACACACACACACACACACAAAAAAACAAGATGGGGTCGGATGGAAAATATACAGCATTTCAGTTTTCAGCGTTATCCGAGAGGCGCTGGAGTGTTTGGGCGTGTATGTCTAGTAATTGTGAGTGCACATTTGTGCGTACACATTGTTGGTGATTTTTTCTTTTACAGATCTGTAGTCAGTTTAATCAAATGTTTCGCAGTAATGGATTTGGTGTATGGAACGAGAAACGCAAGGGAAACGAATAAAAGGGGAATTGCATCGAGACTGTAAAAAGTTCTGTAGGTTTTGAAACTACTCTGTGTGTGTGTGTGGCTTGTGAGATTTATATATGTGTCTCGGTTTTATCTCAAGGTGAACCCTCATTATCGTTATTGTGCTTATGAGGACCTGTCGGTCCCCACAAGTCCAGTTCTACCAGAAAACGTGTGTGTGGGTGAAATACCACCGTGTTCCTCCTTTCACAAACAAGAAAAAGAAAAAAGCCCGTGCAACTCCACATTCACCTTACAAGTAAGGACGGAGGGACAGAAAGGAAACGGACGGAGAAAGAACAAAAGTGCTTGCAAAAAGATTTCGGGATAAAAACTCAAACGTAGAAATGAGAGAAGAAGGGAGACGCCGCGCTGCTGCGAGAGAGGGAAAATCTGAAACGTAAACACCAAACCGGTTCAGGAAGCCGAGCTCTTGGCTAAACGGGAGATGATATTTTAGTGTGATGTTACGACGCAGAGCCGCCGGCTTGGGCGAACGACCTTGACTTTTTCGGACACCCCCAAAACGATATACGATTTCCTCGGCGAGTTCTCGCATCGTTTCATGCCCCCCCCTTTTTTTTTGACAGCCATGTTTTTCTTTCGTAATGACTTAGGAAAGCTAAACGGACTGAAATGCCTCAGGTTCTTGGCAAGACCCGAACCTCACACACACGCACACACACACGCACACACATAGTTCGGGCTTTTGAGTTACCGTCTTACAGATCGAGAGCCCGCCGTGTTGTAAGTTTAAATGTGAACTTGGCTGGTCTGTTTCTGCCGAACCACAGCATGTCTAATCCACAATCAACCTGAGGAACCAGAAAACAAAAAAGTCTGCTCGGGATAGGCGAAATCATGGCCGCTCGACAAAACACGGAAAAGTTGGCAAAAACTGAGAGTAAGCGATAACAGGATAATAACTTATACATGACACCAAAAAAAAAAGACGGACCTCGGTAAACCCGGACCTCTGTGAGTGATCGAATTGAGGTTGATTGGTGTGACTGAACTGAATATTAGATTTCAGCAAAACGCCGATGGATTCACCTGGACTCGTTTGGCGAACATAAATAATGACATGATTTACCGAGCTGTTCCCACAGAGTAGTAGAAGGTGTGAAGAACCGGAGTCCGGCACAGAGAAATCACCACTATGCCGGACTCCAGCACACCCTGGAGCACCACTATACATGTCTCATTTCATGCCCATGCTGTAAAATAGTGATTGGCATGTACATCGATCTGCTTATCTCCGGGTTCAGGTTGGAAGCTGGATGCTGAGAGTCCTGGTTGAACTTTTCTGGTTGAACGTTTCTACCCTGTCGTCCATGCCTCAGTGAGAGTTTACATTGCACATCCTTCCCTTTTAAACACCACTAGAACTGGCAACCACCAAACCGTCTATAAATACGAATCTTCGTTAGCACGGCAATCGTTTCTTTTATTTTACACGTTCGTTCTAGGTCCGTTTCTTTCTCGTCCAGCAGGGGGAGTATTCTGGTGGCCAGAAAGGACATGTTGAAACATTTCAGTGTTTTGCTGGTGGTGCCAAAGAAAGAAGTAAAAAACAAAAGAAAAAAGAAAAAAAAAGAGATGTCACAAAAGGATGTGACCACAGTGACCTTTTTTCATCACTTTCTTGGCACTCTATCCATCTAAAGTGTCACACCACCGGCATCCCAGAGTTCCAGCTCTTTCTCTTTCTCCTCGTATAGACAACTGCAGACTTGTCTCGTCTGAACACTGAGACTAAACAAAAAATACTTGTCTGTCATCTGTGGGCACATCTGAGTGGCAGGCCTCACGTTTAAGGCCATGTTTAAGGCCCGCTTCCGGGCCTGTTCAGGAGCTGGTCCTGTGCATCTTTTGCATGTTTCATTGGCAGTCCACTGGACCTCTCATGATTGCTGTTTTGGCTTAATCACCCATGTTTTGGCCCTCTTTATGTACATTACAATCCTTAGCACTGCAGCGCTACACCAGACCTGTAGAGGGAGACATGTCCGTGTAGATAGAATATTACCAAACAGTGACGAGAAACAGAGGACCACGAAAAGTCGGAAGTTGAAAGGTCAATCGAAAAATTCGTCCCTCAAAGGAATCCGAAGGATCAGTCTGTTCCGGGATGATGTTGGTGGGAAGTGCAATTATTTATCTATCCGAGACACGACCGAGCTTGTAGAGAAGGTTATGGAGGAGCAGAGGCAGGTGTTGACATGTTGGTTGGTGGACTGGTGGGATCTGCTGCAGTGCTGAGCTCTTGTCCCTTTGGTGAGATGTAAGTGTCTATCAGAGAGAGAGAGAGAGAGAGGGAGCGCAGAAAAAGAAAAATTAAACCATATTCTACGAATCCCACAATGGATTTTACAGTCTAATATTCAGCAGCCCCTTCCCATACCAAATCTAGGTCCAAGTTCAAAGGTAATTATGAAATTTCAATGTAAGTTTTTGCACTGAACTGAAAATTCTGACCAACCACACTAGGCACAATTAGAAATTTGCCACTTATTTCCTTTCCTGGTTGCCATTTTTGGCTTCCTACCGTTCTACTGCTCTACAACACAAGTGAAAAGTTAGCCTGAGATTAAAATCGAGCAAAAAATATGAAGCGATTGACCTGCTAGCTTTCTCAGTCTTCACTTGTTCTGATTGCGGATGCGCAAGCACCTCCTTTTCAATGGCGGCTCCATGTCTGCTGCCCCCGCTGCCGATAACGGAGCTTCCAAGCCGCACGGCAATATGGCCGCTGTCTTATCTGCTGGTTTTGGCACAGGCTGAATGACGCAGCCCGGTTTAGGCATGAGGGGCAAGGCGTATGCATGATCTGCTCCAGATGCAGCATCCTCTGCCTCTTGGGACTTTTCCTCTCCGGCACGCCCAGGTGCTACAGCCTGCTCGGATAAGGTTCTCTCGATGGCTGAGCAGCTGTTTTCCTTCAGGTCCTCTCCCTCAGCTGGCTCATCACAGATTGTGGCTGTCCTTCGGTTCATTTCCACAGAAGGGCGCTGTTCTGGAGGGGGTGTTCGGACTGTGGGTTCTAAGGGCTGCGTATTGCAGCTGCCGTTGACGATCACGTTACAAGGCGTACCGGTACCTGGCTCTGTCTTTTTCACGGAGATGCTGGCCAGGGGGGTAGAAAGGCTGCATGTGATTGGTTGAGATAGTAGAGGTGTAGCACTGCAGAATGAAGGGTCAGCACAAGGCAGAGTTATGTTGTTCAGTGGGCTTTTAGCCTCTGTGTCTCTGTCTTTTTTTGTGTCCTCTAATGGTCCTGTGCTGCAGGAATCTCTCTCGTTCACTTCACATTCACCCACTCTTGACACGCTAAGCCCAGTGGTTGTGGTTGATTCGGGCTCGGGCTTCACCTGCACGCACGGCATGGCTCTCTGGATCACTAGCTGCTGCCGTGAGCGCCGGTTTGTCGTCAAGTCAATTATTCCGTTTGCTGGTGCTTCTGTAGGAGATCCTGGATGTGATAAACTGGAACTTCCAGCACTTTCTGTTTTAATCAAACTCATACTGTGCCTTTCCATCTGGCTGGGAATGCCTGGAGAAAGCACGTCTAAGCTGGAGGAATTTTGCTTATGAGCTCCACCTTCTCCTCTTGAAGAACTGGGAGAGAAGGACGAGTCCTGCGAGTCACTGTGCTCACCAGAAACGTCCGGAAGCATCCCGTCATTCCCGCAGCGATCACCTGATGCCTTTGGACTGATTGGGATAGGAATAGGGATGGGAATCGGCACTGGTAATGGCACAATTACGGGATACGGCACTAAGAGCATCGGAGGGGGTACTAATGGCGCCAGTGACGGCATGCCAAAGTTCATCATAGGTGGCCCTGGAATGGGCCCAGGTGGCATGAAGTTAAACGGAGGGAAGGGAAGTCCAGGAATGTGGGTACCCGGATGAGGGGGCATTATTCCGGCAGGGTTACCCGGCAAGGTGGCGGTTGAAGAAGGGTGGATATGGGGTGAAAGTAGGGGTCGGTGCATGGGACTAGACGGAGGACCCAAGGTCCGAGGTGGAGGAGGCGGCCCAATTCCAGGAATCATGGGATTAGGAAGGGGGCTGTTGCGGCCAGGAGGACGTAGGAAGGGAGGGCGGATTTGTTGCATCATCTGATGTTCCATAAAGAAGGGCAGAGGCACCGGGCCACGGGGCGTCATCACCATCGGAGGACTTCCATTGGGCACCACACCCATTGGAGGGTGAATTCCAGGGGCAGGGGGTGGTGGCAGGGGTGGTGGCGGTGGGTGCAATGTTGGACTCTCATGTGGCCTTGGCGTTGGGATTTTAACCAAAGATGATGATGACGAAGACGCTGAACCTGCGGCGCTGGAATCAGAGGGTGATGCAGATGCTGATCCCGAGTGTCCGGCCCCGGATGTTGTCGCCCCTGGCGATGGTGCCTTGCGGGGCCTTAGTTCACTCAAAGGTGAGTTCCAAGATTCAGGGGTCAGAAGTTGGACCCCAGTGTTCACTTCCGTTTTTCCGTCTCCGGCCGGATAAACGGGGTTACACAGTCCACCAGGCAGAGCCGCCTGGGTTTCTTTATAAAAGATGTCCATCTTGTACTGGTTGAGACACTTAGCGCTGCAAAACTGGAGTCTCCTCTCACCCGAGCCAAAATCCAGATACTCTTTAGTGTGGCGGATGTGCTTGCACCAGTCACACACCTGGAAAACAAAAAGCACACACGACATACTACATGTAAATGTTTTAGGCCAGCAAGATTAGCAGAGCATCAGGAAGTGCTACAAAGGTACTGAATAAATAATTCAAGAGTTGTGCTCAGTACTCAGACTCGTATGCATGCACTTGTGTGCGTTTAACAAAAATAACCACTCTAAGGTTTAGAAACATGAACATTTAGCCATAAAATCTTAACATCAGCTTAAGTTAGTGCTCATCTGTTTCATCCAAACAACAAATGTCCATTTTCCTGTTGTGGGGAAACATCTTTCACACAACATTTCTCTCTCTCTCTCTGTCTCTCTCTCTCTCTCTCACACACACACACACACACACACACACAGTCACTGCTTGTCACAGTCAGTCGCCTCTGGCAGAGCTGCAGGGTCAAACACAGACAGTCTTGACTAAAAGGTTTTCCCTTCAAGGAACAATTGTGTGTGTGTGTGTGTGTGTGTGTGTGTGTGTGTGTGTGTGCATAAATACACAAAAAACAAGTAGATGTGTATTCAAGGTGACACTAACGGAATGTGACAAGGACACGTCTGAAAAGAAGACCTGTCTGTGTGTGTGTGTGTGTGTGTGTGTGTGTCTGCTGTCTGTCTCTCCTCATGAGAACTGCTCAGGTTGACAGGTGCATTGCAGACTCACAGATTTGCCGCGGGCCTAGCGAGATGATTACCGAACAATCCGAGTCTCACAGGAAGTAATAAGCGGATTAATCAGCTGTCGGTTCAGTCAATGACAATGACATATACACTGTCTTTCCCTCTCCTTGTCTCTCAAGCACACACACACACACACACACACACACACACACACACACACACACACACACATACACACGTGAAGTATATTTCCTTACATACACTCTCTTTCTTTTTTACACACACACAATAGAGACAGCCCTGACCTACATTAAAATAACACAAGGCCTTCACACACACACACACACACACACACACACTCCTAACACTCTACACAGATCACTAAACACACAGCCAGGGCGCCATGGTGCGTTTCTAGTAGTTTGTCGGACCAAAAAAAATGGCCTTTAAATAAATCTACGTACTTTTACGATTGTATTTAAACACAAGTTCTGCTTTCTTAGATATCCTGTTAAGCTCATCCATGTTAGCCAGCTATCTTGTGTTTGATTTAAATACAATGAACATAAATATATCATTTACAGTCCTGTCAGAAAGTCTGTATGTTCAGCTATGTTGGCGCTTTAGATAATGAAGATTATGTTTACATTTACAAGTAAAGACTTGTCAGTTAAACAAACAGAACTATGAAGATTGATGAACATGGCACAAGCACTCAAAGCTAAAGCTAGCTGGCATTAGCAGTGAACAGTATGAACGTTTACGGTCCTGTGTGATTAGCCTTTGTTTGCTAGCTGGCGGTACCAGTGAACCTCATGGACGGTTATGAACATTACTTTAAAATCCTGTCCGTTAAGATCATATTAGCTAAGTTGATAGCCTTAAGGCTGAAGGTTATAAACATTAATTACAAATCCTGTCGTATTAGCACGTTAGCTAGCCATTAGAGAATGACTAAAATCCTGTCAGGTACCGCCCGCCATGCCTGTCTGTGTTTGATGACATCATCTTGTCACTTCGCTTCACAACTTGGCTAACATTTGTGAACCGTCTTGATGCAGTGAAGTGTGTGTGTGTGTGTGTGTGTGTTGAATTATAGAAAAGCGTTAATTTCCCCTCGTTTATACAGCAGCACAGATGGAAAGCACTTAACGAGTCACTGCTCTGAGCGGGACATTTCACTGCACATTACGCTAATGGAGTCACTCACTCCGCCCTCTCTCTCTCTCTCTCTCTCTCTCTCTCTGTCTCATCCTTATTTTTTACATTGCCTTCATTCGTGCATTATTCTACCCTTTCACTTCCCTTCTCTCTTCTTCTATCCCTTTTTTCTCTCACACGCTTCCTCTCTTTCTTCTCTCTCTACTGCTTCCCCTCATTCCTTCTCCTTTTCTCGCTCCCTTTCTTCTCTCCATGTTTCTTTTTTCTTTATCGCTCACTTGCTCCATTCTATCTTCGTTTTCTCTTCCTCCTTATTTGATCGTTCTCTATTCCTTCTTCCCTCCCTTTATTCCTCTCATTTCCTCCGTCCCCACTTCTTCCATCGCTCCACTTCCCCTTCTTTCTTTCTTTCTCGTACTCATTTCCCCTCCCTCTTTTTCTGTTTTACCCTTTCCCTCTATCCATTTTTCTCCACTCTCTGTCCTCCTCCTTTTCTCCAGCCTTATTCCCCTTTTCTCTTTCCCGCTTCCCTTTCTCTCTCTCTCTCTCTCTCTCTCTCCTTTCCATCGTTAATTTTGTACCCCCTCCCCTTCTTCTTTTCTCCATTCTGTCTCTATTTCTTCTGCTCCTTCTATCCCTGCCTCTTTTTCTCGCCTTGCCCCTTTCTTCCTCGTTCTCCTTCACTATTTTAAATCCTTCTCCATCGTTCTGTCCGCCTTATTCGTCTATCTCTCTACCGTGGTCTCCATCTCTCTTTTCATCTCCACTCCCTTTTCTCTTTCCCTCCATCTCTCCTTTTCTTTCCTCTCCTCACTCAATCTTAATCTTATTACTTTGTCTACTCTCTTTCTCCCTCTCTTTTACCTTCCTTTCTCCCCCTTCTTTTTTGTCCTTCTCTCTTTCCCTCTTTCTTCCTATTTTTCTCCACTTTTTCATATATATCTCCCTTTCGTGCTTCCCTTCTCTTCCTCCTTATTTTATCTTTCACTATCCCTTCTTCCTCCCTTTTCCTCTCGGTTCATTCCAGTTATCTCTACATCCCTACACGTTCTTTCGTTCTAATTCCCATTTCTTCTCTCTCTTACTACTTTTCTGTCTTTACTTTCCATCCCCACCCCCCCCCCCCTCTCTCTTTCTGTAATTACAGTCATTTATTTTGTGCTTTTTCTCTTTCTGTAATTACCTCGGACATTAGCGCCTCTGGTTTACATCTCAACTCGTCTCCCGCGTCTCCTTCACCTCTGACCCCTGACTGAGTCAGCCATTAACACAACACACACACACACACACACACACACACACAGTCTGATACAGTACAATGCAATGCAGAATGACAATGCTAAAATAAAACATGAATAAATGGAGTGATGTTAAAGAAGATGTGATTCTGCAAGTTTGAAAGGAATACTCTGTTTTTCACTCTCATCTGTGTGTGTGTGTGTGTGTGTGTGTGTGTGTGTGCGTGCGCGTGCGTGTGTAACATTACCATGGACAAGATTTTGGCCTGCATTTTAAAACTGCATTTCTGCAGCACATTTGATTACAATCTTTAAATAAAGGTGAGAACTTGTTTTGTGAACATTAAATGAACAGATCGGACGTATTGTCTTTGTCTTTCCTTAATGATAAGAACACACGAACATTTCTTTCTTTCATTCATTCTTATTTTCTCCTTTTTATTCATTTTGACTTTCTTTCTTTCCAGTTATCTGTATTTCTGTCTTGTTTATTTGTTTCAGTTCTCCTTCTTTCTTTCCATTTGGTCTCTCCATTCTGTTTTTTTTTTATTATTTCTTTTTAGCTATCTTTCTTATATATTATTCCCTTTTTTCTTTCTTTCTTTCTTTCTTTCATATTTTTCCTTTCTTTCATATTTTTCTTTTTAAATTTTTTTCTTTCTTTCTTTTTTCCTTTCTTTCGTATTATTCCTTTTCATCATTTTCT
>CM022755.1:1594998-1617498 GCA_012411365.1 Ameiurus melas | reverse complement strand
GTTTGTGTGCGCATATGTGTGTTAGGGATGTAAAACCGCTGAACCAAATTCAGAGGTTCACCACACATCCTCCAGGGAGGACAGTCCAATAAATACACACACACACACACACACACACACACACACACAGACAAACACACACACACACTCACACACTCACATTTTCAAAATGTGGAAAAATGTGTGCTGCGCTGGAACATTACGGCCTGATAACATGAAGATCTGGTTAAGTATCGATCCTTTACTTCTGGATCTAGTGCTCGATCTATTCATCATCATTGCAGCAGCAGATCCGTAAAACGATCAATCCTCTTGCTCCAGATTTGTTCTGGCATCAACACTTCACCTCTACTATCGTCCAGGTCTACTCAATTATCCATCCTTACATTAGAGATATGTTATTTACTTACTCCCTGTGCTCTAGATCGTTTCAGAGATCCAGCCTACGGGACTAGATTTTTTTTTCTCCTCCAATATTCAATATCATCCTGCCCCAGAGCATCAGTTTTTCATCTTCTAGCTCCAGATATCCAACCTCCATCTCCAGTACTGTTTGGTTAAAAAACATTCAGCTCTAGATAAGTTCAGACATCCAGTCATCATCTCCAGACCTAGATACAGTATGTGTAGATACTGATTCTATGTGCTCTAGATCTTTCCAGATATTCAGCTCGTTCCATTTTTTTTATTCTTCTAGTATTCCATATCATCCTGCCGCAGATCATCCTGAACTTTTCAGATGTCCAACTGTCATCTCCAGATATGCTCAGTTATCCATCTCCCTGCTCCAAATATTTTCAGATGTCCAACCACCATCTCCAGTTCTACATGTTTAGATCTTTGAAGACATCCTAGATAACCTACAGCTCGAGATTTTTCCAATATCATCCTGCCCCAGATCATTCTGATCATTTCTGATGTCCAAGGATTATCACTAGACCCGTTTGTTTAACCATTATCTTCAGATCTGCCCGGTTAACCATTCTCTAGCTCCATAGATGTTCAGATGATCATCTAGATGCCTTCAGATATCCTGAAATGTCCAACCATCAACTCCTGATATACACTAGCTCTCTATTTGTTAAGAAATCCAATTCATAATTCTGTTCAGATGGTTATCATTCAGTCATAGATCTTCTCAGATTTTCTAGATCTTCTCAGTCTGATATCTTTCTGTCTGATGTCCAGCACCAGCAATTTGCCTCTTCCTCTAACATCTTGGGTTTGAGTGCAATGTTAAAATCTGTATGTGTGTGTGTGTGAGAGACAGAGATTCATTGTTGGACAGTAGACTGGGACATTGCACGTATGTGCGTGTGTGTGTGAGTGTGTCAGTGTGTGTGTGTGTGTGTGTGTGTGTGTGTAACTGGATCTGTTTTCTCTCTTGGTCATGGACAAAGTTTTGGGTTTCACACACGGAGCAGCTGCGGGTATTTAACACTGAAACACCACAGTGCACGCACACACACACACACACACACACACACACGACAACATTTCGGAGTTGCGACATAAATGGGAAAAATGGGAGAAAGCTAAAAGTGTGAGTGAAGTGAGACAACAGAGGGAGAGCGAGCGAGTGAGAGAGTAAAGAGGTTTCGATTACCCGAGTGTCTCTCGCATGAATGTGTGTGTGTGTGTGTGTGTGTGTGTGTGTTTGTGTGTGTTCATCTCACTGTCTGGAAAACACCAAAACAGCTAAACTGCAAGCACATACGGAAGCATTAGGATTACACATCCCATCATGTGGGTGTGTGTGTGTGTGTGTGTGTGCGTGTGTGCGTGTGTGTGTGTGTGTGCGTGCATGTAAAAGCACAAATGTCACGTGACCCGTCTCCCAAGTGACTTATTAATTATGATCCTTTCTATGTTTAACTTGGAATTCATTCATCGTCAGTAAGCGTGTTCTCCTGGTTGATCCGGATCAGAACCACGGGTTCTAATGCGACTTTAGAACAAGACAAACATGGCGGACGTCTTCACAATGTTTGTTTAAACTCGGACTGAAACCTTTTCCGAACGTTGAGGAATCAGATACGTACTGAAAGATCAGAAAGATCTCAGGTTCCAGTAAGTTCCGTCTCAGGGAGGGTTCTGTGTGTGTGCTCATGTCCCGCTGTGTTCTCTAATGAAACAGAGGGGTTATGGATGAAGGACGTGAGCTGTGGTGAAGAAGGACAGAGTGAATGAACGGATGAGTGGAAAGTGAGTGAATGGATGTAGGAGGAATAGGAAGTGGAGGAGGAAAAGGAAGAGGAGGAAGAGAAGATCTCTGAGTGTTACACTGAAGATCAGGAAGATCATTGATTTTATACGTTCAAGGGAATTTTGCTGATGACCTGATGATTAAAGCTGACTCAGCACTTTTCATTGACTGAGAGCAAAGCCTTAGATCTCTCTCTCTCTTTTCTTCTCTCCCTGTCCTCTTCTCTCTCTCCTTCGCTCTCTCTTCTTCTCTCTCTCCTTCTCTCTCTCTTCTTCTTCTCTCTCACTCTTCTTCTCTCTCTCTCCTTCTTCTCCCACTCTCTTCTTCTCTCTCTTCTTCTCTCTCTTCTTCTTCTCCCTTTCTCCACTTCTCTCTCTCTTCCTCTCTCTCTTCTTCTCTCTCTCTCCTTGTCTCTCTCCTTCTCTCTCTTTTCTTCTCTCTCTCTCTTCTTCTCTCTCTCTCGCCTCTTCTCTCTCTCTCTCTCTCTTCCTCTCTCTCTCTTCTTCTCTCTCTCTCTCTCGCCTCTTCTCTCTCTCTCTCTCTCTTCTTCTCTCTCTCTTCTTCTTCTCTCTCTCTTGTCTTCTTCTTCTTCTCTCCCTCTTTCTGTTTTTAAGCCCAGGCACTCTTTCTTCTGTCCCTCTGTCTTTGTCTGTTTGTCTACATCTTTATTATATTCACATTACATTTCTCTTCTTTCTTTCTTTCTTTCTTTCTTTTCTTTCCTAACAGATATATTTCCCATACATCCCTCTTTACATTTTTCTGTTTACTTCAATTCTCTTTCTTTCTTTCTTTCCTTCCATCTTTATCTTACATTTACGACACCTCTCCTCTCCTTAATATTTCCCTTCTTTATTTTTTCCTTTTCTTTTTCATTCGTTCGAATCCATCACTTTTCTTGTTAGACACATGGCCTCTCTCTTCTAATCAGCTCTTTGGGATAAACACGCAGCACACATCAACACACAACCCCCATTGTACTCACTTTATGTATTCAAGCACCCAGACGGACAGACAGACAGACAGGACAACACAGACAGACATACAGACAGACATACAGACAGACAGACAGACAGCCCCCCTTCCCCTCCATCCCCCCCCCCAATAAACACACACACACACAGGCCGGGTTTAGTTATAGAGTAGTAGGAAGAGGAGAGGCGAGCGCCAGGAGGGTATTGGATGTCTGTGAAATGCTCTCGGAGAAACCGATACCACGGCTCTCAGTCGACGTCTTTTAACAGCACCAATTAGAGGCTCTGTGGGCATTTCCTCACGAGAGAAGGGGCGGGAATTCGAGCCCTCATAAACGAATAAGAGCTCTTCGGGCGGCTCGGGTTCGATCGTTTCCACCGTGCGATTTTAGCGAGTGTTGAGGCTTGTGAGTAGACAAATGGCTTTGGAGGGAGTGGAGTCACTGATTGGAATTCCTGACGGGAACACACGAGAAACCAGAAGGTTGTGAGTTTAAATCCCAGAGCTGCCAGACAGACGCAATTAAAAAGCCACTTTGAATTGGAATTGTTTGCAAACGTTGGCTCCGCCCCTAACTTTACCCAGTCATAACTTTACACACCAGTTAGCTTGTGTGACGTGGTACACACCAGAACATTCTGGATGGTTCCATATCACAGATATGGACTGATCAAGGCTCTCGGTTAGTCCCTCTGTTGCGATGTAAATGGAAAAAGTGTAATTATAAATGGATAAAAAGTACAACATGGCACTGTACAACTTTAATGAACGAAAGCTGTTATAGCTATATAATCGCCGTGGCATTAGAGGAAGTGAACACTAGGGGACATGATGGAAAATAATCAGTTATCAACTTTATTTCCATCCTCGAACATATTCAGTCTTTCCTTCTGTTCATTTCACAAACATTTCCCGCTCTTTTTTATTTCAATTTTATTCTTTACACTTTGTTACGTTACATTTTAGATCCATCACCCCTCTCTTCACTCCCCACTCTTTTCTTTCATTCTGTCTAATTTGGAACTAATTTATTTAGTTAGCTATTAACAAAATTAATGTAACCACAAATGGACAAAAATACAACATTCTTTCATAAATAAAAAGGACACGGAGGTGGTAACAGTAGCGCTGCTTCATTTCACCACCACATCGTTGAATATTTTACTAAAACACTGCCACATATGATTTCACTGATTCTTCATCTCATTCAATCACTGAATCAATTCACAGAGTCTAATCATACAACCGAATCACAGAATCGAATCATACAACCGAATCACAAAATCTAATCATACAACCAAATCACAAAATCTAATCATACAACGAATCACAAAATCTAATCATACAACCGAATCACAGAATCAAATCATACAACCGAATCACAAAATCTAATCAACCCAAACAAATCAAAACAAAACTAATCATACAAAACAAAACAAAATCATAAAAAACAAAATTAATCATACAACCGAATCACAAAATCTAATCATACAACCAAATCACAGAATCGAATCATACAACCGAATCACAAAATCTAATCATACAACCGAATCACAAAATCTAATCATACAACCGAATCACAGAATCGAATCATACAACCGAATCACAGAACCTGATCATACAACCGAATCACAGAATCTAATGATACAACCGAATCACAGAATATAATGATACAACCAAATCACAGAATCTAATGATACAACCGAATCACAGAATCGAATCATACAACCGAATCACAGAATCGAATCATACAACCGAATCACAAAATCTAATCATACAACCGAATCACAGAATCGAATCATACAACCGAATCACAGAATCGAATCATACAACCGAATCACAGAATCGAATCATACAACCGAATCACAGAATCGAATCATACAACCGAATCACAGAATCTAATCATACAACCGAATCACAAAATCTAATCATACAACCGAATCACAGAATCACATACAACCGGCCCAGAATCGAATCATACAACCCAATCACAGAACCTGATCATACAACCGAATCACAGAACCTGATCATACAACGAATCACAGAATCTAATGATACAACCGAATCACAGAATCTAATGATACAACCGAATCACAGAATCGAATCATACAACCGAATCACAGAACCTGATCATACAACCGAATCACAGAACCTGATCATACAACGAATCACAGAATCTAATGATACAACCGAATCACAGAATCGAATCATACAACCGAATCACAGAATCTAATCATACAACCGAATCACAAAATCTAATCATACAACCGAATCACAGAATCGAATCTTACAACCGAATCACAGAATCGAATCATCCAAAAGAATCACAGAATCGAATCATCCAACCGAATCACAGAATTGAATCATACAACCGAATCACAGAACCTGATCATACAACCGAATCACAGAATTTAATCATACAACCGAATCACAGAATCGAATCTCACAACCGAATCACAGAACTGAATCATACAACCGAATCACAGAATCGAATCATCCAACCGAATCACAGAATCGAATCATCCAACCGAATCACAGAATCGAATCTCACAACCGAATCACAGAACTGAATCATACAACCGAATCACAGAATCGAATCATCCAACCGAATCACAGAATCGAATCATCCAACCGAATCACAGAATCGAATCTCACAACCGAATCACAGAACTGAACTGCTGAATCGATCACAAATATGAATCACAGAATCTAATATAAGAATCGATTCTTTTCGCCATTCAAATATACAGTATAAACACAGTTGTGTTACAGTGTATAAGATAACGTGTGTATGTGTTGTCTAGGAGGTGGTGTATAAAGTGGTTTGAGAGAACATGCACACACTAATAGGATGTGTATATTCAGTACGTGTGTGTGTGTGTGTGTGTGTGAGAGAGAGAGAGAGATCTCTAACGCACACAGGCAGGAGGAGGAAGAAGGTAAACGCTGCATACTCACAGGTAAAGTCCTCACAAATCCCAGCTTAGGTGTAAGAGAGAAAGCACACAGTCAGTGACAGGAAGGCTAAACGCTCACAGCACAGCGCACGTGCCACAGGGTTAGCCGAGCAGACAGGAAGTGATGTCAGAAGCAAGAGAGGGCCCGATCAGCTAAGGGTGGAGGAAAAGAAAACGGGCGTGGCCCGGGCGCGGCCCGTCAGCTTACCTTGTTGCGCTTGAAGTAGGCGCGACGGCAGGCGGCGAAACACTTTTCGCTGCAGAAGCTCTTGAGTTCCGAGCCCATGCTGAGGGAGTAACGCTTCAAGCCCACCTTCTGACACCACGCACACACGATCTGAACGTTACACATGTCCTCCTCTGAGAGAGAGAGAGAGAGCGAGAGACAGAGAGAGAGAGAGAGAGAGAGCGAGAGAAAGACAGATGAACGTAAATGTATGAAAGCTACACAAAATCAAAAGTCGACAAAAACCAGCAAAGTGTTGGAGAAAGCACAGTGCTAATGCAACCTTGTATATGCTACTAAACTGTAATAATAACCCTGTGTGTGTGTGAGAGTGTGTGTGAGTGTGTGTGAGTGTGTGTGAGTGTGTGTGTGTGAGTGTGTGTGAGTGTGTGTGAGTGTGATCCTGCCCTAGTTTGAATGAAACATAATTTATACTTCAGAAAAATATGATGGCAGCTTGAACAAGCCCTCCGTCACACACACACACACACACACACACTCACACTCAGGCGTAGCCGGTTATGCCACCCGTTGCCAAGGTAACAGCCCAGTGTTGACATGGGGATAGCAAGACATCATTTGTGTATACATGTGTGTGTGTGTGTGTGTGAGAAAGCGAGAAAGAGAGAGAGACAGAAAGGCAAAGACAGTATGCGTGTGTGTGTGTGCGCGCGTTGTTGTGTGTGTGTGTGTGTGTGTGTGTGTGTGTGTGCGTGTGCGTGTGCGGCCATGCACTGTGCCTGAAAATGGTGAGTGTGCTGCTGAGGGGCGTTTGCTGCCGGGGTGACAGGTGTGTGTGTGTGTGTGTGTGTGTGTGTGTGTGTGTTTGAACTGTGTCTAGGCCAGACTTGATGAGCACATTGCTAGGAGGCGTGTCCCTCTCACAGGGGAAGACATGATGTGTGTGTGTGTGTGTGTGTGTGTAAGACCAGCGGGCACACTCAAAGACACGCTTGTGGCCTGTTCATGAGGTTTTATAACACGTAAATCATGACACAGCTGCTTTAGAAGCTTGTGCCCCAAATTTTGTGTGTAATTTAAACACCAGCGTTTTCATTTTATTTTGACAAAATTGATCGAACAGAACCATTTATCGATGGTTGTGATTAGAAAGATCCGTTAAAAATGGATCTTAAACAGAAACGGTGTTCGGTGGTTTAACGGCCTGTGCACATGACACTCAGTGACAATTAAAGTAATGGCACCCCACTGAAGATATACAAGAATATTAGTTAATTGTTCAAAAATAATTCAGCAGTCACAATTTCCAAGTAGAATATGAAGACATCATTCAAAATATGAGCATTTTGTGTTGTGTGGTGTGATGCGATGTGGTGTGATGTGATGTGGTGTGGTGCGATGTGGTGTGATGTGATGTGGTGTGATGTGATGTGATGTGGTGTGATGTGATGTGATGTGGTGTGATGTGGTGTGATGTGGATGTGATGTGGTGTGATGTGGTGTGATGCGATGTGATGTGGTGTGATGTGGTGTGATGTGGTGTGGTGTGGTGTGATGTGGTGTGATGTGGTGTGATGTGGTGTGATGTGATGTGATGTGATGTGATGTGGTGTGATGTGGTGTGATGTGATGTGGTGTGGTGTGGTGTGATGTGATGTGATGTGATGTGATGTGGTGCGATGTGGTGTGATGTGATGTGATGTGGTGTGATGTGATGTGATGTGGTGTGATGTGGTGTGATGTGGTGTTATGCGATGTGATGTGGTGTGATGTGGTGTGATGTGGTGTGGTGTGGTGTGATGTGGTGTGATGTGGTGTGATGTGGTGTGATGTGATGTGATGTGGTGTGATGTGGTGTGATGTGGTGTGATGTGGTGTGATGTGATGTGATGTGATGTGATGTGGTGTGATGTGGTGTGATGTGGTGTTATGCGATGTGATGCGGTGTTATGTGGTGTGATGTGATGTGATGTGGTGTGATGTGGTGTTATGCGATGTGATGCGGTGTGGTGTGATGCGGTGTTATGCGATGTGATGTGGTGTGGTGTGGTGTTATGTGGTGTGATGTGATGTGGTGTGGCGTGATGTGATGCAGCATGATGCGGTGTGGTGTGATGTGGTGCGGTGTGATGCGGCGTGATGCAGTGTGGTGTGATGTGATGTGGTGTGGTGTGATGTGATGTGGTGTGATGTGGTGTGGTGCGATGTGATGCGATGTGATGCGGCGTGATGTGATGTGGTGCGATGTGATGCGGCGTGATGCAGTGTGGTGTGATGTGATGTGGTGTGGTGTGATGTGATGCAGCATGATGCGGTGTGGTGCGATGTGATGCGATGTGATGCGGCGTGATGCAGTGTGGTGCGATGTGATGCAGCGTGGTATGATATGATGCGGTGTGGTGCGATGTGATGCGGTGTGGTGCGATGTGATGTGATGCAGCGTGATGCGGTGTGGTGCGATGTGATGCGGTGTGGTGTGATGTGGTGCGATGCAGCGTGATGCAGCGTGATGCGGTGTGGTGCGGTGTGGTCAAGGTGGTGGCATCGTGTCTGTTTCACACGGGGTAAAGTTAGTTTCGTATTCACACCGGGATATCTGTGCTACTACGTGTCATGAATGCGACATCAAATGGAGATCCAACTATACGTGTTTAATCAAAACAGGAAACTTCGTATTCAGAGCTTAGGGACTTTAGGGACCGTCACTAAAGTGCAGCAAAATAGAAAAATGTAAAAACTTTGCCAATTCCGGTAGGGTCTTGCTGCATGAAATGCAAACCACACTAAGCAACACTTTCTAGGGTGATAGAAACTGTGTCTGTGTTACTAGTCTTGATTTATTTTCTGGTTGCAGCTGCTTCAGATTCAGGTCATGGTGTACTGTATAAACCAATAATTGTTCGAGCCCAGGGGCTCCCAGCTCCTCTTCATCCCTTACTCTCTCCCTGCGTTTCTCCCTGTCTCACTCCTGCCTCCCTGTTGTCTCTCTCTTCTCTCTCCACACTTTTCGCCGACATCCCCGTCCCTACGTCCGTTTCTGCCGCTATTTCTATCTCTTTATATCCATCTCTTTCTCCCTGTTTATCTCTCTGCTTCCTCTTCACAAATCTGTGGCAGGGCCGTGGGCTACGTCCCTAAGCGCAAACTCCTGTAATTAATCATGCTAATCATTATTTATAATTCATTCATTCATTATTATTCGGCGAGCTGCCTGTAAGCGTTTGTCGTTCTTTCTCTTTTCCCTTTTTCTCACCTGTCACTTTTTCCCTCTTTATGCCATTCTCTCTCTCTCTCTCTCTCCGTTTTTTTTTCCCTCTTACTCCTGCGTCTTGGTCCGCTCCATCTTTTCTCTTTCCTCTCTTTCCTCTCTACCTTTTTTCTCAGACGCACTGCTCTCCCTCTTTCTGTCTCTATTTCTCGGCCAGTTCCTCGTTTTTCTCTCTTTTCTTCACTCTCTCTGTCCCTCTTGTTTGCGCTCACAAACGAAAACGATTTATCGCGCGGCGTGTTCTGGCCAGCCGAGGGGAAATGGCTATAAGGTACGGCTGCGTCCAGATTCACCGTCACATTAGGTACTAGAAGTAGTGAGCTATTTTGTCGCACTACGGAACTCGCGGGGAAGTTTGAACACACACTTTAACATTTTTTTCTCGCAAACCGAGCGTTCAGAGACCCTGCGCAGCGGCTGTGTCCTATTTCCCCCCAAAATCCCCCTCGGTAGGGCGCACGGCCACGGGTAATTACATGCATACAGCGAATACATGGGCATGATGCCACATACCTGCACTTCAAATTTGAGTGTGTGTGTGTGTGTGTGTGTGCGAGACCCTCCAGCAGCTCATGCATTATTCCAAAGGGCCAGAGCAGCATGTGGGCGGAGTTTGGGGCAATGTTGCCATGGTAATTAGCAAGTCCACACCATCTGTTTCTCACTTGGAGGATGTCCACGCACACACACACACACACACACACACACACTAAGAGCAAATACATAACTATTTCAGTGCATGCTTCCACACACACACACACACACATATACAGACACACATGAACACAAGCATATACACACTCCAACAAGCCACAATATGAGTGAACACACACACACACACACAACATTAATGAATTTAATTGAATTCACTTGAGTGTAATTTAGTAAGCCATTATTAGATTAGAATTTTAATTAAAATGTCTTAACAATGTAAATTTGAATAAACAAGCACTAGTCACAAATTTAAGGCCACTTTAAAAGCGGACTAATTACCTGCGGCCGTGCGCCCTACTGAGGGGACGGGGAGGGGACGGGGGACGGGGGGGTGGAAATCAGTGCACCGAGTCTCTAGAGGTGCATTTTTATGAAACGGTTCTGTCTGCATTTGTGTGTGTTCCTGCTTCTCCGTGGCTGCGTCCCAAACGGATACTGCTGCTAAATAGTACTCAATAGTACACACACCCTAATAAGTTAGCGGTACGCTGCTATGCTGATGTAATATTTAGCAGAGTAGTCACAATTTGGCTATGTAGGGATGTCGCGCTACTGTGAAGTGATATACTGTTACAGAGTGATGTCATACTACGATGTAGTGATGTCATACTGCCATAGAGAGAAATACTGCTATCCAGTGATGTCATACCACTCTGAAGTGATATACTGCTATGTTGTGATGTCAGTTGTATCTGTGTATCTGTGTGTGCGCGCGCGCGCGTGTGTGTGTGTGATTCTCACCTGCTGGTGGTTTGATGAGTGGGGGTGGAATCATGGGAACTATGATTGGCATGCCCCCTTGCTCCTTGGCAACAGTTGTCGAGGAAGAGGAGGAGGAGGCAGGGATAGCAGGCGTCTCCGTGGCGACGCCGTTGCGCGATGTCGGAGTTGAAGAAGAGCTGTTGGCATGAGGAGGAGACGAGCTGCCCTCGGGCATCACCGCTTTTGGCAAAGAATTTTCTAAAATAAAAAGAGAGAGAGAGAGAGGCAGAGGGTCAGTGGTGTGTCTTGATACACACACACACACACGCGCGCGCGCACACACACACTTCACACACTTCCCACCTGCACCATCCCAAAAACCAAAAAGGCCCAAAACGCACGAAACTCATTAGTCATGCTAACTGTGTACTCCAGCTGACAGGGATTACGTCGAAATAAACGAGCTAATTAGCTCTGATTGTGCCTTCGCTAATCTCACTTCTTGCACCTTCATTCGCTAACAATAGCGTAGCATCCTAATCTGGACGACGGCAGAACGTGATTACGAGGACGGTCCCGGGCCGGGCGTTTAGCATTAGCGAGACATCGCTGATGGTGTCGCAACACGGCGCTCTTTAATTTGCTCTTTTACGTGGAAACGCAGAAGGAAGGACCTCATCTTCCTCGCTGAACGTTTACGTTTTGCTAAAGTGCTAACGTCCTAATGTGCTAACTTAGAGTAAATATCTCAGGGGAAGATTTTTAGACCGTGGTGGGAAGTTCTCATTCTCTAGCCATTTTTGCTAATTGTAATCCTCCTGCTAGCAGGTGAGGGAGGGGGTCGGCGGGCGGGGGATGAGCGATGGAACATTCCGGTCATTTCACCTCATTACTCGTCATTTTAAAATGATTCACGGCGTTCGTTAATGATGTACGACGCTCGGTGGACTTCTTTTAGATGCAAATGAAGCATCGGGTTTCTAGCAATAAATGACTGTTTACGTGTTATCAATCAGCCAGACATGTTCAGCGTCAGAAAGTTCCAGTACTAGTTCAGCGGAAATATAAAGAAAAAAAAAACCCCTCAAACACGCGCTAGGGAAATACTTTTCTGTATATACAGCGGTTCACCTTTCAGGACGGAGATGTGCTGGCGGATGTCCCCGTCCGGATAGTTACGGATCTCGATATCGTCCGAGTCTCGCAGCTCCACTTTGTCGTACCCGTACCAACCGAGCAGCTCGTTCATCGTGTTCTCCGCAAAACTCTGCACAAAATAAGAACATCAGAAAAAAATAACAGCTGCGTTTATAACGGATTACATAACATCCTATTGGGTTTATGTTCCACACACACACACACACACACACACGCATCTCCTTAATAGTTCTCATGGTCTATGGACGAAAATCCAGGGACTTTCCCGTGTTCCGTAGGGTCCTATGCTTTCGGCGTACTTTGTGTTCAGAGTTCTCAGACCCCATGTTCCTAGTGTTCTGGTCCCCAGGGTTCTATGTTCCCAGAGTGATACAGTCCCATCTGAAAAGATCGGAACCGCAAGGCCAATTCATTTGTCTTTAGACCGAAGACGTTTCTGTTTTTAGGGTTCTATATTCAAAGGCTCTACCTACCCACCTACCGATGTTCTTTATGATGGACAGTCTGTCTCAATCTATTCTCCAGTTGCCATGGAGACCACCTGCCGTCGATCAAATGTCCCAACTGTCGGTCAGTTTCTGCAGCTGTGGATGAACCGAGCACGTTGCTGAGTTCTGGGAGAGCGCGTCTCATCACGACGTTAACACGCCCGCCGTTTAAGAATGGAAAGATTAACTTTAGGTTTTTGTTTCTTTTTTTTTGTTGTTTTTTTTTTAGTGCGTGTATATGTTCATTCCGTTCAGCTCCTTCAGGGGTCTCTACTGACGACGTCGGCGTCGTTATAATAATGAACTCCGTCGATCAGAAACACATTAACCGCTTTTGGCTAAACTGCTAAGAGCTAATTAACAAACACAATCGCGCAGGTTTATATTCACGGAGACCAGAGTCTCCTTTAGACTCCGTCTGGAACTGGATATGTGATGTGTATTACTCGTGGTTAGAGAAATGTGTGTTTCTGTCATAAAACACGGCGTTGTTGCAGCCTTTCCCAGTCCAGGCTCATTTCCCAGGAGTTATTACACACCCCGAAACTGAAATAGAATATTACTACTGTAATGTGAAATTACGTAACAGGCCTCGGAAAAACGGTTGTGCTTGTAGTTCAGCAAAACTGGGCCAGGACGCTAGAATAACTCCCGAAATAACAAAATGTATTTCTGTTTCTCTCACAAGATTATCATTAGTGCAATAACCTTTATTAAGGAATTCGGTTCATTCTCTCTCTCTCTCTCTCTCTCTCTCACATTCTCTCTCATTCTCTCTCACTCTCTCTCTCTCTCTCTCACATTCTCTCTCTCTCTCTCTCTCTCTCACTCTCTCTCATTCTCTCTCATTCTCTTTCTCTCTCACTCTCTCTCACTCTCTTTCTCTCGCTCACTCTCTCTCATTCTCTCTCTCTCACTCTCTCTCTCACATTCTCACTCTCTCTCTCATTCTCTCTCTCTCGCACATTCTCTCTCACATTCTCACTCTCTCTCTCTCTCACATTCTCACTCTCTCACATTCTCTCTCTCTCATTCTCTCTCTCTCACACATTCTCTCTCTCACATTATCACTCTCTCTCTCTCTCTCTCACATTCTCTCTCTCTGGCACATTCTCTCTCTCTCTCACATTCTCACTCTCTCTCATTCTCTCTCTCACATTCTCTCTCTCACATTATCATTCTCTCTCTCTCGGACATTCTCTCTCTCACATTTTCTCTCTCTCACATTCTCTCTCTCTCACATTTTCTCTCTTACATTATCATTCTCTCTCTCTCGGACATTCTCTCTCTCACATTCTCTCTCTCTCGCACATTCTCTCTCTCTCACATTCTCTCTCTCACATTATCATTCTCTCTCTCTCGGACATTCTCTCTCTCACATTCTCTCTCTCTCGCACATTCTCTCTCTCACATTCTCTCTCTCATCTCTCTCTCTCTCACATTCTCATTTCTCTCTCTCGCACATTCTCATTCTCTCTCTCTCACATTCTCTCTCTCACATTCTTATTCTCTCTCTCTCTCACATTCTCATTCTCTCTCTCGCACATTCTCATTCTCTCTCTCTCACATTCTCATTCTCTCTCTCGCACATTCTCTCTCTCGCTCTTATTAATAAGTAATATCAAATTTACAGGCAATCTTAAGAACAACACATAAATTTTGAAAATACTACAAATAAAGTTATAGTTTTATATATATATATATATAATGTAAACGGGTGAAGATTTTATTTAAAAAAAAGTGAAAATGAATGGAAAAACTATTTTAAAAAGACATAGAGAAAATAAAATATAGGTAAATTAAGAAAAAAAAGTATAATATATTATATATAAATATAAGAAATCCAGTAGTAATATATAATTGAAAGAAAGAAAGTAAACACGTAGTTCGGTGTCATGTAATCTAGATGAAATAAAAATGAAATAAAGTAGGTAATAAAATCGACGTTTGATTTGTACATGTGAATCTAACTTTAGATTTTTTGAAGCTGTTTCTATGACGACGCTGTTACTGAGCTAAACTACGTCATCGCCGGTGAGTGTGTGGAGATTGAAAGCTGAAGGCTATAAGCTTCTGTTACTCGTTAGCTACATTAGCCTACAGTTGCTCCAGAGAAGCAAACTTCACGCCAAACACGTCTCGGCTGAGCGAGGACTGGAAAAAAAATTCAGAAAATTGTTTTAAAGTTGTTTTAAAACAAAAGTCCAGCCGAACTCGGTGAAATCGCAAGACAAGGTGAAGTTAAGGTCGTGACCGGAGACGCCCGCTCTGTAATCGAAGCTGGATTTTGGTCAGTGTTTAAATCCCGGAGGAGGTTTTATTTTTCCTGGACTTGTTACAGGCGAGACGTTGCAGTTAATCAGCAGGAGGTTACGCTGGATTTCATCAGCCAGTTAGCGCTCGACGTTAAGCGCTAAACCACATTATGATAAAACCCACAGGACACGCGAGAGCGTTAAATACGTCTCATGTGATTGTAAAAATCTAAACCGCTCACGCTGTTCTCTCGTTCTCCTCCTCTCTTTCTCCGTCACGACCTATAGCAAAAGGATTAAATATACGTTTACCGGTATATCACGTCGCGCTCAACATTTAAGTGAATAAAGTCGTGACAGAACTTTACAGGAAAGCTGGACGCCGAGCATAAGCTAGCTAATGACTAAGGCTAATCATTACACAAGCACAGAGCCGATAAATATTGCGCAGAGACAAAACGGAGGCGCGACGGCGCCAGGAAGTGACATAAACCTGAACGGAACGTTAACATTTCTCTCAGATGTGTCGTTAAATTATTAAAAAAACACTCACGGCGACTAAAAAAATGCTGTCATTGGACGTAGCATTGAACGCAAGCTCTGCGAGTGCCGCCATTTTGAAAAACATCGACATCATCGTGAGTTCTTATTCGGCCATGCTTTATAGCTATGAACGTAACCATGACGACAAGCATGATTAAGGACTTCTGGCGGTGCTTCTACGACCGCTTCACTACCGCGTCGCTAAAAAAAAAACGAATACGAGAAAAATAAATAGTACAGATTTACATCAGACACAGGGTAATCAGAACAGAACTTGTTTTCTGCTCATGTGAAACTTACGCGTCTGCCTAGAGAAACGAGATCGAGGGATTAAAGTCAGAGGGATAGAGAAGGGGAGATAAAGAATAAGTTCAGAAATGGGGAGGAAGAAGAAAAGAGTGAGGGATAGAAGAGGAAAGATAGAGAGGAACAGAGAGAGAAAGGGAAGGAGAGAAGAGACGAAGATTTGACGTGCGAGAGAGCGAGATAAATAGGAGAGAAAAAGAAAGAAAATGAATTTTTTGTCCATTTATAGCTACACAGAACAAATTTCCTCCTGTTATCACTTATGTTACAGCCACTATAAATAGTCGTTACTATGGAAACGATAACGTATCAGAACGAGCGCATTGATATAAACCTGCGCTACTGTCAGAGCCGCTGTTCAAGAGAATTAATCAACACCTTCTGACCAATCAGAATCCAGAACTCAACAGCACTGTGGTTTAAATATAAATAGATCTCCCTAACATTTCCTCTCTCTCTCTCTCTCTCTCTCGCGCTTTTCCAGACTGGAGGAGAGATGGAGTGCAGGAGCGCATCACGCGATACTCTTGATGGCAACGCATGAAAGAGGAGAGCTGGAATGAAGGAGAGAAAGGAGAGAGGGATAGAGAAAGAAAGAGAGAGGGATTTCTGCGGAGGACGGACACTCGTAACGGAGCGAGGGATTTAATCTGTCTTTCCAATTACGTTCTCTGAGACGGCGCTGTAAATTCTGACAAAGCCTCGGACGAGGGAGCCGTTGTTATTATTAGAGACAAACTGACTGCAAATCTCTCCGTCTCTCTCTCTGTCTCTCTCTCTCTCTCTCTCCATCTGTGTGTAATGAGATGAGGAACAGGACTCGGTGTGGGCAGTAATCGGAGTAGGTCACTGTACACCACGATAAAATTCCCTACCAGCTTCGCCAAGTTTCCCTCCCAGGCCCACACTCCTCTCCTCTCTCTCTCCTCTCTCTCTTTCTGTCACTCTTTCTCGATTTCTTTCTATATATCTATATGTATCTGTAAGTCTTTACTTCTAAATTTTCTACTCGACAGCTTTTTCCTCTGCACTCATTCTTTATCTGATAGAACGCTTAATAAATCTCTCTATCCTTCCCTCTGTCTCGTTCCTTTACACGTTTTCCCTCTTTCGATCTGTCCTTCTCTCTCTCTCGCTCTCTACATTTCTCTATCATTCCCTCCATTCAAATGTCGACTTTATGTTTCCTCCCTTTATCTATGCAAATTTTTTTCTGATAATCTTTCTATATCTATCTAGACTATCTATCTATCTATCTATCTAGACTATCTATTTTCCCCTCCTTTTGTCCCTCTCTCCTTTAATTCTTTCCCTCTGTCTCTCTCCATCCTTCTCTCCATCCAACTCTTCACTTCATCTCGCCTCTCCGCCTTAAAAGGTTTGATCCGTACCCTTTATTTCTGCAGCAGTCTTCCTCGAGCTCTTTCTCAGTCTTTCCTCCTCTCTTTCTTTCTACACTTCTTTCCCTCTGTCATCTCTTCATGCCACTCCCCCCTTTTGCTTTCCCATTTTCTCCACGTCCCCTTTTCTCTCTCCTTTTTCTTCCCCTCTCTCATAACTCTTTCTCTTCTCCTCTTCCTACTGTCCATCCCTCTCTCCTTCCTTCCTTACCTCTCTTCACCTTTCCCTCACTCCCTTTTCCGTCCCCGTCCCCTGCGACACTCTCCCTTCCTCTCTTATATCCCTCTCTACCTTTCTACCACTTTCTCCTCATCTTTCTATCCTCTCCCTCTCTTTCCTTTTCTTGGTATCGTCCTCTCTTTCCCCCTGTTCTGCGCTCTCTTTTTCTGCATCTCTCACGTTCTATCTCTCCTTCTCTCTCCCTCCCTCGCTCTGCTTTTATTTCCCCACACGTCTCTCTTGATATCTGATCCCTCCCGGTGTCTCGGGTTTCAGTTTTTACAGCTTAGGCTGTCTATTGCTGTATACATTCCTTTCTCCCTCGCTCCCTCTCTCTTTCTCTCCTCCCTCTCATCCCCCTCTCCATGAGCTTAGTTTACAAAAGCACATGAAAGCAGACGAAGATGAAGGCAGCACTGTCTCTCGCGCTCCTGCTCTTCGTCTCTGAGAGGGAACTAGTAAAAAGTTGCTGCCTCCATATCTGTGTGTCGAAGTGTGTGTGTGTGTGTGTGTGTGTGTGTGTGTGTGTAGAAATCGGATACATGAAAGGGAGAAAGTCATAACGCTCGGCTCTCAGGTTCACGCCGAGGCTAAGGAAGGGAACAGAGAAAAGCCTAACGCTGATTGCCAAAGCACGCACTCGCACTCTGCACACGTTAAACACACACACACACACACCGGCGACGAAGAAACACCGCACTGCCGGAGTGTGTGCATGGGGTCAAAGGTTAAACTGTGTGTCGCACGAAGCGACAACACACCACCTGATGAACTTCTCCCACGGTCCTTTTACACCAACAAGCCACCATGCTGCTAATGCTAACGCTAACCCAACCTGCTTTTTGAGGAAAATAATCAACGATGAAGCTTTTTTTTTTTTAATCCATTTATAATTACACTTGTTATAAACAATAAAGCGTAACATTCTCTGTCCTGAAGATGTCGAAAGTTACAGCTTTACCTCTGACTGGTACAGAGCGTTGACACTGGAGGCTCCTTCCAAAAAAAAACGCTACGCGGGTTTTTAACATCCGTTTATGTGGAGCGTCCGCTGTACGCGTCCCTGTGGACCAGCTGTTACTACGGAAACGATGACGTATCGAATGAATATAAACCCGTGACCGATCAGGAGCCGACCGATCAGAATCCGGAATGTGATCTCACACAGCTTTACCATGAATGGGAAAAGTCTGAAGTAAAAACAATAACATGGACATGAGGCTGGAACATGAGGACATAAACACGGGGGAATATAGGACCCTGAGAACAGCAGCACAGATTATTTGATTGCCTATGGACAGTCTTTTTAATCGCAACGTGCTAATCGGTAAATCAAGGCCGGACATGTTTTCCTCTGTGGCACGTCAAGGCTTCGTTTCGGAAGTGATTTCTCCACACTCCGCTTTACCTCAGTGTCGCTTTACACACACTCCGATGTTCACTCATCCGTACCGGCGAGCTTAAACCAAACCAACTGTGAACGAAAGCGTTAACGTTACCTAAAATGCCTCTAATGTGGCCCGTATCCATCACTGTGTCATTTAAGTGCTGAGAGAAAAACAGCACTCAGGTCTCAGATAAGCGCTACAGAGAGTCAGGAAGTGTGGAGAGGCGTAATAACATGTTTATAACACAGAAATCATCTCTTCAGTCATAAACTGTGAAGGAGAGGAGGTGTGGCCTCGGTGGTGTCAGGAGGTGTGGCCTCTGTGGTGTTAGTCTCAGTGAAAGAGGTGTGGCCTCGGTGGTGTCAGGAGGTGTGGCCTCTGTGGTGTTAGTCTCAGTGAAAGAGGTGTGGCCTCGGTGGTGTCAGGAGGTGTGGCCTCTGTGGTGTTAGTCTCAGTGAAAGAGGTGTGGCCTCAGTGGTGTCAGGAGGTGTGGCCTCGGTGGTGTTAGTCTCGGTGAAAGAGGAGTGGCCTCTGTGGTGTCAGGAGGTGTGGCCTCTGTGGTGTTAGTCTCAGTGAAAGAGGTGTGGCCTCTGTGGTGTCAGGAGGTGTGGCCTCTGTGGTGTTAGTCTCAGTGAAGGAGGTGTGGCCTCTGTGGTGTTAGTCTCGGTGAAAGAGGTGTGGCCTCGGTGGTGTCAGGAGGTGTGGCCTCTGTGGGGTTAGTCTCAGTGAAAGAGGTGTGGCCTCTGTGGTGTCAGGAGGTGTGGCCTCTGTGGTGTCAGGAGGTGTGGCCTCTGTGGTGTTAGTCTCAGTGAAAGAGGTGTGGCCTCTGTGGTGTCAGGAGGTGTGGCCTCTGTGGTGTCAGGAGGTGTGGCCTAAGTGGAGTTATTCTCAGTGAAGTAGGCGTGGCCTATGTGGTGTTAGTCTCAGTGAAGGAGGTGTGGCCTATGTGGTGTCAGTCCCAATGAAGGAGGCGTCGCCTCATACTACAGTGTCAATCCTAGTGAAGGAGGTGTGGCCTCTGTACCTGTCAGTCCTAATGAAAGAGGCGTGGCCTCTGTACCTGTCAATCCTAGTGAAGGAGGCATGGTCTTTGTGGTGTCAGTCCCAATGAACGAGGCATGGCCTCATACTACTCTGTCAGTCCCAGCAAAGGAGGCGTGGTCTTTGTACCTGTCAGTCATGACGGAAGTGTCGGTCCTAATGATGGAGGCGTGGCCTCTGTACCTGTTAGTCCTAGTGAAAGAGGACTAGTCCTTTTTATCTGTCCGTCTTGGTAAAGGAGGTGTGGTCTTTGTGCCTGTCAGTCCTAGTGAAGGAGGCGTGGTCTCTGTGTATCACTCCCAGTCAAGGATGCCTTTGTAACACATGCATAAGCACTGGATAAGAGCTCTATAAACTACCTGATGAGTTCTCCACTGCTTTAATAATGTTAGAAACACAGCAAGCCAAGATTACCGAGCTGTTCCAAGTCCTTCACGACGGTTACCGTCGCTAAAACACGGCTAATCGCGGCTTCCTGAACCTGTACGGCCATCTCAAAATACAAACTACAGTACGTAAGTAGGTAGGACGTTAGCAAAGCTTTACTTATTATACAAAACATCCTTATACAAACATATATTATATACATATCACACATTACTATTAGTTAAGACACATTATTAATAATACATATATTGACACACATTACCCTACAATACATATTGCTTTGTTATTGTTGGCTGGTTGCTGTTACATACATAGTTGTTACAGTTGCCAGCATATTGCTGGTTATTATTACTACATATACAGTTGCTATTAGTTTTCATTGCTAATAATACAGGCATACAGTTTTCATACATAATAATATTATTATTGTTGCTATTGTTAGCTGCTGGGCTATTGCTATATTTGTTAAGCATGCATATTATTGTTTCGTTGTTATTAAGGCTATATTATTATTGTTGTATATTAGCTATATTAGCTGAAGTTGTTATTATTAAATACATAATAATATTTTCGTTGTTGGTTACACACATAGCCATTGTTATTACAATAGCTATTACCTCATTATTAGTTGTTGTTGTTATTAATACTACATATTGTTACATATATATATTATTACATACACAATAATACTGTTGGCCAATAATATAGCTGTTACATATTATTAAAGAAGGTTAGCATATTGTTGTTAAGGTTGCTGTATGGCTATTGTTACAGGCTGGGCTGTCGGCGTTTCACGCTGTTGGTTGTTGTTATTAAGGCTGGTTACAGCTGGCGGTTGTTATTGGTTACACATTGGTTGCTGTTTCTCACAGCTGGTCATTATACATATTATTGGCCATTGGCATTGTTATATTGGCTATTTTATTGTTGTTGTTAATATTAATATTGTTATTACTACATAATAATACATATTATTGTTATAATACTATTACTAATACACATATTATTATTGTTATTATTAATACTAAATATTGGTTATTACAGTTATTAAAGAAGGTTACCAATATACTATTATTACATTATACACTGGTTAATATTAATAATAATATTTTACATACATTAATATTAATATTGTCATTAATAGCTGAATATAATACATATATATTACATACATAATATATATTATTAATATTGTTATTGCTGCATATATATATAATAGTTATTACACACATACATTATTATTAATATTATATTGTTAATAATATATATTGTTGCTCACACATATATAAATATTATTGCTCATAATAATAATATACACATTATTACTGTTTCATTGTATTTATATTATTAATAATACTGTCATTACTGTTAAACCATTGTTTATTACATTGTTTCAATATTGTCATTAGCTAGCATGACAATACTGTTACAGCCATTATTAGGCCACAATATTACTGGCTATTGACCACCACACTATTACAGACATAATACTGCACCACCACACCACATAATTGCCTCATTAATATACGCTATACACACACACACACAATACGCATTCATTTCCGCTACCGTGCTGCGCGTGTTTAATGGCTCGCTGATTCTGAAATTCAAACTATAAGAATGTGTGTAGCGTGGTGTGTGTGTGTGGTAGTGTGGTGTGGTGTGTGTGTGTGTGTGTGGTAGTGTGGTGTGTGTGTGTGTGCGTGGTAGTGTGGTGGTAGTGTGTGTGTGTGTGTGGTAGTGTGGTGTGTGTGTGTGTGTGGTAGTGCGTGGTGGTGTGTGTGTGGTAGTGTGGTGTGTGTGTGTGTGTGTGTGTGTGTGTGTGGTGTGTGTGTGTGTGTGTGGTGTGTGTGTGGTAGTGGTGTGGTGGTAGTGGTGTGTGTGTGTGTGTGTGTGTGTGCGCAGGGTAGTGTGGTAGTGTGGTGGTGTGTGTGTGTGTGGTGTGTGTGTGCGTGGTAGTGTGGTGTGTGGTGTGTGTGTGTGTGTGTGTGGTAGTGTGTGCGTGTGTGTGTGTGGCAGTGTGTGGTGTGTGTGTGTGTGTGTGTGGTAGCAGTGCAGTGTGTGTGTGCGTGTGTGTGTGTGTGCAGTGGTAGTGCGGTGCAGTGTGTGTGTGTGTGCAGTGTGGCGGGTGTGTGTGTGTGTGTGTGTGTGTGGTAGTGTGGTGCAGTGTGTGTGTGTGTGTGTGTGTGGCAGTGCAGTGTGGTGTGTGTGTGTGTGTGTGTGGCAGTGGTGTGTGTGTGTGTGTGTGTGTGTGTATGTGTGTGTGTGGTGTGTGTGTGTGAGAGGTGTGTGTGTGTGTGGTAGA